>NTHP01000345.1:45681-64999 GCA_003416845.1 Oplegnathus fasciatus | reverse complement strand
CCCCCCCCCCCCATCATCCACCTAAGGAGTTGCAATATCTAAAAGGGATATGAACATGGATCACAGACGGAATGTGGCTGTCAATAGAAATGAATTGTGGTGGGGCTGGGTGGGGTGGGGGAGAGGCGTAGAGTGATTTGAACTCATAATCGTAATGCATGTCGCCTTGAAGGAAACTTCATGAATATGCTCAGAGAGTCAGAGTGGCTGGCTGGCACTAGGTCAGATCTGATTTTCATATTGTTTATGGCCACTATCTTAATTAGAAGCAGAGGTTTGAGCCTGCGATAGCGCCAGGACCGAATCTACAGAGTTAACTAAGTGGCTGCAGGAGTAAACTTCTCAAAGTGATACGCTCCAGTAGGCTGACAAGGAGCAGAGACCCTGTTGCATTCATCACAGAGGTTTGTGTGAAAAATGCTTAGAGGATGTGCACAGTACAGTGTTTGGAAGGAGATGTAAACATGTCATTTCTTTAAATGTCATCATGCATCATTTGGCCACAAAAAACACATCAGGATGTAGTTTGGAGTAAACACAGTTAAGGCCTTTTTTTACTTGCAGTTTCTAAATCCACCTTTTTAAAGGTTGATATACTTCATATACTTTACCATGGATTTTGCTTGAAAAGATTTATAAGTGTGATAAACTGGCTATTGTTCAGATAGGGAGTTTATAGATAGGGTCAACTATAATGTACTTTTACCCTCAACATAACTTTAATTTTCCACTATATGCTAATACGATTTTCTACAGTAAATTAAGTTTTTGTATTCAACAAATGAACGTGATTTGAACTAACTGACTGCCTGACAGTACTGGGGAAGGATAACCTTTAAACCTTTTTTAAAAATGTGCTGATTGCAAGAATTAGAGGCTTTCGAAGCTCACAATGTTCATTTGTGGGGTGAACGTCTATCTCTGGTAGAACGTCTGGGTTCATCAAGTCCACTTTCTGCCAAAACTTCATTTTCTGGCTGAACATCATGACTTGCCTCTATTAATTGTTGGCCAAAGAAATCTGGCTCAAGCAAGGTACTAAGGGCACGTTCTGCTCCTAAATGGCCAACATCATCATGCATATGCATAGGGAACACTCTCTGAATTTCTCTGGTAGGACAAACTGATACACTTCACTGCCACGGTCAAAACATTTCCTATAAAGCACTCCATCTTTGATCTCAAGTTTTTTCCACTCTTTCAGCAGCAGCTTGAACTTGGACGGCCCACAGGTTAATTCTTTGAAATGTGGCTTATGTCCTGCGTCAAGGAAGGAAATTACCATCTTGAAGGATGGATCTTCCCTTTGTAATCTGTATCAGTCCTTGTGAGTCGTTCCACAGCAAGAGCTGCTACAAGTTTAAAGTCTGTTGGGAAGCTTTCTGTCTCATCTGAAATTTCTCACGTCTGACTTTGAGCTCTGAGTTCTTCTTGAGAACAAAAGCCTGGTTTGCCTCATTATCACAATTAGCTGCTATATGTCCACATTGACCACATTTAAAACAGAACCATGGCTTTGGAAAGAAGGGAGCTTTAAAGGCTGGCCAGGAGTTAATTGTACTAGCAATGAGACATTCACCTTTTGCGTTGTGTTTGTCTCCAAAAGGGTTACTAATGGTGTTAGGTTCTTTTGTTTTTCTTTCTGCGTCAGTGATGCCACTTGTTTCTCTAACCTTTGAGTACTGTCTTGTTTCTTTGGAGCTACAACAGCAGGTTCGTCATCATAGGTAGGCACACTAAAGACAGAGTGAGCATGTGAAGCAGCTTTTGCGTTACCTGAAGGTTTTCTTATTCTTTCGTTTTGCAGAACTTCCTCTGTCCTCATCAAGAGAAGCATCTCTGAAAACAATGGTGGGTTATTTTTCCTGTGCTCTCAAAGACAAGCTGAAAACTGGGGTAGGTGTTTGTTTGAATCTGTGGCGGCAACTCCCCCTCTAGAACTGGCTTTAGTAATTAAAACATGAAGCCTATTGAGGTAAACTGAAGGTTTCTCTTCAGAATTCTGATTGGAGCACAGGAAGGTTGCAAACAGCTCTTCACCATCCTCTGCTAATCCAAATGCAGCTTCCAGCTGTTCAAGGTAAGCACTGGGGTGTGAACTAGTGCCAGGAGGCTTAACAATATCGGGGCTGCAGGGCTAAGTAAGCTCTGTGGTATCCTCCAGACCTTTTGATTTTCAGACAGTGAAGAATTGCAAAGGAGGAGGTCAACTTGTGTACGCCAGGCATCATAATCAGCTACCCCATTTGACTTGGGCAACCTGCTGGAGAAAGCTTGGGTTCTACTCTAATTCTCTAATTCCCTGCCAAGCTTGTCCTGGGATATTTCTCGAATGGTTATAGCATGCCATGTCACAACAGGTTTTCTAGGGCTTGGTAAGTTACTCACCTTTGTGGGATCTAACCTTGAGATAGTTTTGTTAGAGGCGTACTCTATTAGAGTCCTACTTGTGGGGTGGTCTGGCTCATTTGGAATCTTAAAGGTGACATATGCTCATTTTCGGGTTCATACTTTTATTCTGGGGGTCTACTAGAAAATGTTTACATGCTTCAATGTTCAAAAAGCACATTATTTTTCTCATACGTCCCGTCTCTGAAAAGCCCAGTCTGCTCTGATTGGTCAGCTCCCACACGTTTCCGTTCTTAGGTATAAGCTCTGCCGGCGTCTGTGCAGCCGCAGAACCACTGTAACTGAGTTTAGCTGCACTTTTACCGTGAATCTCACCACAGTAACCACTTCTAAACCAAGAACTTCACAACAGCACATGTTCGAGAGGGAATCTAATCCAAAATCTTTGAAAAATGAACAACATCGGCAACCAAGATTTGGTTCGTTTGCCTCAGGTAAATACTGCTATTTATATATCTCTGCTGCTGTCACATAATGTTAGCTCAGTAATTATGCGAACTCTTTAAACCATAAACATAGTGTTTTATACAGTTTTATGTTTGTCTGTACAGGTAAAGGATTGTAAAGGATTACAAGCAAAACTCTTTCACATTTTCACAGTCAGGATGTTTAATGGACCAGGTTTTTTGACCCCTCTACATGTATGAGATCAAATAAGTTTTTCATATCACTGGTTTAAACAGTGTAATTACATAAAACCTTTTTGAACATGATGTATTTCTCTAATAGTACCACAGGACCCTTACTTATTTTAAAATTTTAAAATGAAAAAAATAAAGCCCTTTATCAGGTCAACATGGCAGATTCTGTGTTATACATTATACTCTTATGTTTTATTAGGGCCAACTATGTACAACTACAGATAAATTTGGTCTTGAATGAAGGAGAAGCAGATATTTAACATGATGTGTAGTGATCACAGTGGTAATGTCAAGGTGATTACAACATTTGTAATCCCATAAAGCGAACAGTGAAGTGACCCTGTAATTGTGTAAGTCTTGAATCTAGCTTGTTATAGCATACTGTGTATTTTATTTCTGGGTGATCCAGATATTTTTCTTCTTTAATTTGCTTTCTATAAGGATCAGTCAGAGTGTTGATTTAGCCTGATAAGTGTGATAAAAATGTCGTGATAAGTTTTTAGTGTGTTTATTTTACTATTTGTAGTGATTCTAGTAGGCATGATCTGCTTTCATGTTCATTATTTTGAGCACTGAAAATAATCATATTCTGTGTGTCTGAGACTATTCTCAGTAATTGCACCTATCATGCTGTTTATTTAGAACCATTAGTTTCTAATACACACCCAAACTTGTAGGGACATTTGAGTAACTCACAACATATGTCTGTTGAGTCTGTCAAAGCTGTGAGAGAGTCTGCAGGGTCATAGGTAGCATCCAGCCCTCCAGGCTCATCCAGACGAGGTCTTTTTGATGTTCTCTGTACTGGTGTGGATGTTTGAAAGGGCTGAGGACCTGCACAGTAGTCTGGACCACCGCAACAGAATTATATTTTTTCTTTTTAAAAACCCAAGCAATATGACACAAGACTAATACTAATACACAGCAATATTACATTATAAGTACAGCTACTAAAGGCTGTCATTGGTAATAACAAAAGCAGTCCTAATATATCAGGCTACAAACCTGTACTTCTGATGAAGAGTATTCAAAGACAACTGTGTGCCAACAGTATGTCTCTGTGGTGGGTAAGTCTGGCAGTCAACATCCCTTGTTGCAGGTAACTGTTGTGATCTGATGGCCTGTATGCAGGGAATAGGTAGAGGCTACACCAACTTCATCTCAAATGTGTAGTTATGGCAACAGCTACAAACATTTCAGAAGAAGTTCAGTATAAGTTTCTAGTGCAAAAATCAACATTTTCCAAATGAGATTAGGTGCTGTTGGTAATGCAGTGCCAGACTTAATGACCACAGCAGGAGAGACAGTGAAGCAGTTGTTGGCAATGAAATTCTTAAATCCCATGCTTCCTCCAACAATGCTAAAAAAACATGTATAAAAAAATCACACAAGTAAAAGGAGAGCCTAAGACATATAGTACAAAATACAACAGTACAAAAATAGTACGTATAAAATCGTGCAAAAGTTCAAAATATAGGAAAAGAATATAATATATATAAAATAAAATATAACACAATAAAATACAATATAAAATAGAAATAGAAATATAATACTGTGGAAGGCAGGTGTGCAGAAGTGATAAAATGAATAAACTGAATAAATGTAATGTAGACAGGTTAGGGACAGGTAAGAACAGGGTTTTAGACAGTCATTGCACTAATAAATATATATAATAAATATATACACTGTGATGGTTAAACAGCTTGTAAAATATATGTAAATGTAAATACACACATACATACACATACAGTGATGTATGCAGGTATAAACGGTAGTAATATATATGTACATATATAAATACATATAAACAGAGATGAAAACAATATATAAACAAAAGGTAGTAACCAGTAAGTAATAGTAGTATGAGGTAAAGTGACATCAGTGTTAATAAGGTGCAAGTGATGAGTCATGAGCTTAAGAGCTCAAGAGTTCAACAGTCTAATGGCCTGAGGGAGGAAGCTGTCCCTGAGCCTGTTGGTGTAGGACCGGATGCTACCGTACCATCTGCCGGATGGCAGCAAGCATCAACATCAACTAGCTAGTTGGCACATCTTCCTAGTACACGACCAGGGATGTTATCAGGGCCAGCAGCTTTACTCATATTCACTCTCAGCAGGATTCTTCTCACATCCACTGAACAGACTTGACAGCTGACACTTTGGCCCTGTTTAGACCTGGCATTAACATGCGTCTTGGGTGATCCAATCACAAGTGGACAGCTCCAAGTACGTCCGTTCAGACCTGGCATTAGAATGTGTCTCCACATGCGTCTCGAATGACCACTTGTGATCTCACTTCCCTGCTCTACATGCAAATAAACACGGTCACAACAACTGTTACATTACAGTTACATTAATGCAATTATATTTAACTTAGCAGGTTAACCTTATCAGACCGACTTATGCTACTGTATGAGTGAAATGACACACAGGACACAACCTCAATTTTGACGTATTTTATTGAAATTACGCAGCTATTGCCAAACCAGCAGGAACATGGTCCGGCCATTGCGTGCAACTGTGATCTGATCTCACTCCATGTGGGATTCAAAAAACAAAACAGGTGTGGCACAAACCCGACATACCTAGTATGAATAAACTAGACGATGTTAAGGGGATCAGTGTGAGACTTTTTTCCTTGTGCGGAACCTTGAAAAAGACATTACCCTGACATCCGGATGTGAGTGTGTCCTGTTGCAGCTTGCTTGTCAAAAATTGTGACTTCTTGCAATTTCAAGTGCTCAAAGGCTGCCAAAACAGCTGGAGAAAATTGAGAGAGCAGACTCAGAAACGAGCACACACATAATCGGGATTGCACACTAAAATCTGATTCTGCTCTTATGAATCTGTTCCTGAGCTGTGCCGTGCTCAGAATTTGTTTTGTGCTCTATCAAATCTTTTTGTTGTTAATATACTAAAAGAAGAACATGAGCTGAAAGGTGGGTCATATTTAAATACATGGTGCAGTAAGAAATACCTTTTCCACATTCTTATCCAGTGTCCCTGTGTTTATTGTTAGCTTGTTTCTTGATGTTTGTCTCGTATGTGTCAAATAATTCTAAGACTCTACAGTAATGCTAGGGACTCTGGCATAGCAACATGCACACACTGTGTTAGCCTGCTAAAAAGCTAATTATTACTAATCAAAAAGTACAACCAAGGTTAATTAATTGATGGTGTTTGATCATAAAGCAAAGTATTAGATGAATAAAAATTTGGACCTGATGATGGTGCTACATGAAAAGTTATTAGATTCCTCCTTTGAGGACCATGAATGGTTATCCTTAACAATATGTCAAGATATCGCGATTTGATGGACCAAAGTTGTGAACCAATAGACAATGCCATTCCTAGAGCAGCTTAAGTGTGGTTAAAAAGCATTTTTGAATATTTATATATAAAAATCTATAAAAAAAAGTCTTCTTCCTGTAAAACACTAAAATATATATGAATACTAATCATTTACCCTGGGTTGTATTCAACCAAATATGATTTGGGGCAACCAGGTAACTGTTCCCATCATGCAATGCAATGTTTTATATGATGGGATTCAGTAAGCTTAGTTAGCGTGTGGATTGTAGTAGTTAGATATCAGAGTTGTAGGTTAGAATATTGGCCAAAACTTTACTTTTCTAATTTATTTCTCATCGTCCGTCGTCCCCAGATCTAATAAAGCGGGTGAGGGAGATGTGGGTGGAGGCCAACATTCCTGAAATTATATCCTGTCCGTATATTCCGTTTGTCTGTGTGACTGTTGTCATATTACCAAAGATAAAGACTATAACTGCCATTTCACTGTGTCTTTAGCAGCAACAAAGCCTATTCACAAAGACAGCATAAGCCATTCTCAAGTCCTGTTGCTACTGATAAGTCTTGAGGCTATGCTGTACTTTTTTAGAGAAATAAATCTCATCAGTGGCAGCTGGTGCAGGCAGGCTTTCGAAGTGAGGCATTACCAATGATCCAATTCAATTATTTCTCTTTTGTAGTCTTCCACAAACAGGTTCAGCTTTGTTTCAGGCAATGTCAAATGAACATACACAGTCAAATGAAAGAGAAAAAAGGAATTAGAAAAGATAAACTAACACAGTGGTCATTAGTGAAGAGTGGGTAAAAATAAGTGAAAGGTCAATTGTAATAAGTATTAAATTAACACATCATTTAAAGGTGGCATAGAAATGGCACTTAAGTATGCATGTGTTCATGTGGAGCCGAAAAAGCAAAAGTGACCGAGAATGGTTCCCTCAACAAAGCTTCTCCCTCAATATGATATTATATTGAGGGAGCTAAAAATAACACCTAACACCATCCTGTTAGATGGAACATACCAAAGTGCTCTTTTAAACTGTTTTTCCCACATGTTGTTGTTTATCATCTGTCTGGAGAAGGAATGCCCTCCCCGCCACCAGTTTGGACTAAAACACCCAACAGAAGACACTAGTGACAGATTTACTGCTTGTGCCCCTTCTACCCCAGGCCTAATGTTTTCATGCCCCGTTCAGGAGGACTGCCCCTGCCCTTGACGAAGGCAGGGCATGAGTTGTCCCCAGGAGCCGGAGACTGGCTGCCCACTCACCAGTTATAGTTAGGATGGGTCAAATGATAAGGACGAGTTTCCTCACAGGGATAAATAAACTGAACTTACTAACCTCATATGGCCCTGCCATGCCTTCTCTGGCCCCAGTGCCTGGTCTACTGTAGGCTTTATGCACAGCAAGGGCATCATAAGATAAGATGAACCTTTATTGATCCCCAGCGGGGAAATTTGGCAATCATTCAGAATACAGAAATGTTTTCGATTCATTTTCTCATGCCTCCAAAGATAGAGGTGCCCTTGTTTTTCCTTGATTAGACTTCCTGTGCCCTTGTGCACAAGTTTTTTTAAAAGGTCATTCTTGTTATTTTTAATGTATTCAAATCAGCTTTTATTTCATTAAAAATCCCCCATCAGTTTGAAATACTAGAACACTTTACTATTGGATTAGGACAAAAGCTGTGTTCTAAATGACCAAGTGGTTTTTCACAAAAGCACCTGTAGGCCGTTTCCTTATGAGCTGTTTGCAGAAATGATACCCAATCCACTACTTCCCTAGAACTATCACAGCCAAGGCCTGCATCTTTGCCGGCCACCTCATTGGCAGTTCACCCAACCTCTATTTCCATTTTACTTCTTTGGGTTGAGCCTGATTGGACCAAATAGATATAGGCCAAGATACAGGCACTTGATAGGTGGGCTTCAAGAGGAGGCACGGGAGGTTCAGACAGGGATTTAAGAGGTTTTGCGGGCACGTCCAAGTAGGAGACTTTGGGGCAGACCCAGATCACATGGGAGGGATTACATGGGAATATGGGAATGTCTTTGGATCTCCCTGGTTGAGATGAAGGACGTGGCTAGGGAGAGGGATGTCTGGGTGACCTTGCTTATACTACTGCCACTGCGGCTTGGACCTAGGTAGGCAGTGGAGAATGAATGAATGTTTGCAAAACTCTATTTGCAAAAATTTCAGATTGACATGTTGGCCTGCAACTTTTGAGCAAACTAAGCAAATACTTTTTACCAAGCAAATATATCACATTTGCCTTAAAGGATATTTCTGGCTTATTAAAACCTCATTTAAACATGAGTCTTGTTTTTTTCCCAGTTTTGTCCAACATTCAAATCAGTAATAATTAAAGTGTACTCACCAAGTTAAATGCTGAGATATTGTAACACAGTGCTATTGCTAAAAAGCAGTCTGATGGGGCAAGAATTATGAGCAGTCAGATGATCAGACAGGTTGTAAACAAACCACCAGGTTGGCCAAACCTATTTGAAAGATAAAATAAAGGTGTTGCTCTGCTGGTCTTTGTTGTAGCGATGTTGCCGATATCTCAGAGAGCAGTGGCTGTGGCCAAAATCAAAATGTGCATAGAAACTTCTGAAACCACTTGTGCAGCATAGTCTTGCACTGCTCTGCTGTCCATCAGTATGCATAATATGGTCCAAACACTCGATACACATCTGAATCTTATATCATGCATAATCCTGTCGTGCCTGTGCATGATGTGGAATCAAAATGACCCTTCTGTTTGCAGAAAGAGCAAGTAAAAAGTTCTGCAGACAGACAGGCAGCTTTAGCTCCACAGCTGGTGAGGAAGGAGCATGCTCCCACTGGGTGACATCAACAGGGCCCCAGTTCTCTCCGCCTCACCTGGCCAGGCCCCCAGCTGGCCAGGGCCACAGAAGGTGCTGGTTCCTGCATATGTTGTTTACTTGAGGAAAGTACTGAGTCCACCAGACAGCTCTTTTTGATTTCAGCCGGCAGCGTTTGGCAGATGCTTTCGTCGTGGCTCCAGCTGCGGCTGCAACACAAAACCCTTTTGAAATGTGGATTGCATTCCTCCTGTGTTGAGTTGAAATATGTCGAACTTTTGTGAAACATAGAGTATTTGCTGAGCACTAATCCCCTCAGCTGTAGAGGATTACATTCTTAAGTAACCTGGTTTTGGGTCAACACCTGTAAACTGCAATAACGCAAAACCTACTCACAATGGCACTGATTTTAAAGTGGTTACTGTAGCATGGTATCATAATTGATGCTTCACTCCTGGTTTTCATCATCTGTGTAAACTTCCAGCATTACGGAAACATTCAGGTGTAAATAAAAACCAATTTCGCCAAGCAATACTTATTCCTACAATTGGGACCATTGTCTGCCTTATTGATGTTAACAGGGAAAGTTAGCGACAGGAGATCAAAAGGTCATGTACAAATGGTAACCAACAAAGGATCCTAACTAACAGCAAAGACTAAAGGAGGTTGGCCTGCTTGCTTCCTTCCATTTATAATCTTTACACAGTGAAAAGTGTTGCACATGCCCAGGGTCTGCTTGAAACAAACTGAAGGCAAATGTGTTAATACTTGTTTGTACATTTGTACTTATTCCCAATGACAGGAGTTAGAAGCCTGCCATAATATAACGGACAGAGACACAGTAATCGTTCAAATGGACAGTCTATTTCAGAAGGCCTTTCCTCAAAGACATTCATGGTGTGGCACTTGGTTTGACACACCAAAGGTGACACATACTGGTGTGAAGAAGAAAGAAAGAGAGATTAAGAGTGAAGTTCAACCCCCACCTACTTTGCCACCTCCACACACCTAGCAAATCATTGTGCAAAGTGGTCATGTTTGTCGGATTGTCTGCTTGGAAAGTTCCAAAAACTGTTGGATGCAACCCTCGCATTCTGACGTTGGAAAGGTGTGGGGGAGGGGGCTTCAGATGCTGTTTGATGATCTGACAAGCACTTCGTTTGAGGCATATTGAGACCCTCAGGCTTCCTGTGCCAGGCAGCCAGAAAGTATCAGAAAATAACAACAAAACAGCAAACCTATTTCAGTTAGACAAAAGAAAACAGGAACAATTAAACTAATTATATAATGGCTTTTTCATCCTTTATGTCAGTCCTTTTCAGGTTGCATCACACAAAGCACCTCATTGGCTGCATTTCGCAGAGACAAAAATCAACAATAAATTCATCCTTTGAAATATTGCCTGCATAACCAGAGTTTATAGAGCTTAATTCTCCATGTCATAGCATGCCATTATTTTCCAAGAACTACAAAGAAACACATACAAGAGTCATATTGTTACATTTAGGTGACATATACCTTAATCACAACGAACCTGATCACTGCAATACAAACCTACAAAGTTTCTGATCTCGATAGTAGTGTTAATACTACTAAGGAATACCACACAGTGTAATACTATGGCTCTTTTGTGTTTTTAATAGTTTTTAGATGGCAATGTAGTCAAAAGGTGATAGAGACACCAGTAAAACAGTCCACAGACTTTACCTTGCATCTTCAAATCATGACATATTGTATGTATAGACTATGAATGCATTGTGTAGACTTGAGTCCTCTGGTGGTTTTGTGTTGTTCAAAAAACACCTGCAAAGCCAACTTGTCATTTACCTAAATAAGTCTTGATGTGGATGTGACGCCGCCTGCTAATGGTGCTCGATGGACACAGAGGCTCGATGGGCTATGAAAAGCCTTTATTGGATTTTAAACAGATTCATTAAGTGGATGAGTCTACCCATTGTGTGAGCTGCGCCAATCCTGGGGAGAGGGAGCTAAAAAATGAAATTAAGTTGCCAGGTTTCAGATGGCACATTAGCATTACCGTAGCACTCAGCTATGTGATCCTGGCGTTAATTTGGTGGGCCTGCTTTACATAAATGCGAATTAATGGTGAGGCTGTTGTAAAAATGTCAGCTGGGATCCGGGAAGGTGGGGGCAGGTTATAGGTGCTGGGAGGGAACAGGCTGGTGTGTTGGGAGAGCGGATCAAGGCAGTCTTCATGCAAGGTTGAGTTAATACCACAGGGCAGCCATGCAGGCAAGGGATTTTATCTGCAGAACAAGTAGTTAATGCAAAATCCTCGGCTCATGTCCATCTCCCTGTCAGTGACTGGGCTGCAGGGTTGGCTGCATTCTGTACAAATCAGCACAAATATACCTTCCCTAAACCGTTTGTTTTCACTTCTCTACATCTGTTGCCATTACACATATTTATTCCAGCATGACGTGGCAGTGTTTTCCAATGAGACGCTAAATGAACATATCTGCCTTTAATGTCTGATACACTATGTGGCCAAAAGTCTGTGGACATCCAAACATTACATGCATATTTGATTGACGAACATCTCAATGCAGCCATTAATGTTGGGCAATAAGGCCTGGCTCGCAGTCTGCATTCCAGTTCATCCCAAAGGTGTTGGATGGGGCTGAGATCAGGGTCATTAAGAATTCCTGTAATCTTCTGAACCTGATTGACACAAAACTTCATCTTCTCGGAGTCATAACTCAGTCAAATCTGAACAAATAGGTGTGATACACATTCTGCTAGAATCAACTTACCTTCAGATGTTCCTCATAATCGCCATGTTTAGACACCCAGGTTGCAGTGCAAACAGGACCTGCTAGCAGCCAATGCTAATGCTAAGGATGATTTTACTGGTGCAGATTCACCAAAGTGTAAACAAATTCAGGTTAAATACAAACCTGGCTCCATGGTACCTTTATACTGTCCTGTTTGCATCACCTACCCAAGCAGGATGGGAACTATAGTTCTAAAACTGAACATGTTTATCCCAGATAGAAATAAGAAAAACAGTAGGACACACACAATACATGAATACATGAATTACCCTTTGCACCATCAATACATTGTTTTACATTACTAAGGCTCAGAATGTCCCATCAACATTGTTGTCAGTGTTATGAACCAAGACCTTTTTTGCTTCCTTTTCTCTCTCTTCATACGACCAGGTAAACCTGCAGCCTTGACCTCAGCCAGACTTCCTCTTAAATGTCGGAGAGAGAGTGACGCTAGGGGGAGGGAGAAAAAAAGAAAAGAGAAGGAAGGATGAGATGGGAGAGATGGATTAGAAAGAGAAAGAGAGAGAGAAAGAGAGGGAGAGAGATTTGTTATTTCACTCTAATGGCGAAGGAGAGGGACTTCATTAGCCAGGCCTTGACTGATGTGCTCATCAAACGCAGCAGTTGATGCATGATGAAAAGGAGAGGGAGCGAGGGAGGAATATGGGGGAGGGAACAGAAAGAAAGGGAATGAGAGAGAGAGAGAGACTAAGAAAGATGAAGGAAAAGAGAGATGAGGTAGGTGGGTGGGACAGAGAGAAGAGGATAGAAGATCGAGATAGAAAGTAGAGGCAATGACAGCGTGAGAGAGGAAGAAATAGAGAGGGAGTGAAAGGGGAGGAGAGAGGGGGAAAGAAAGGCTTGGTTGATCTTGTACAGAAGCTCAAAGTGAACCCTCTTGTCATAGAACATACTGTCAGAAACTACAGCTACAGTGAACATGATTAAGAGGTAAGATGGAAACAGTAAGACAGGTATGATATGGATTTGATCTGGGAACAATGCTGTTTATAGAAGACATAAACCTTATAAGCTCCCAAAATTTAACACACAATTTAACCAACATGGCCACATCTTGTTGTAAAATGTGTGTTAACACTGCGGAGTGCTTTACCCTTTGTCGGAGGATGGCATGAAGCTCATATCATCATATCATCGCCAGCCATTGAAAAAAAACTGATAGTAACAGTTGGTTAAAGGAATAGTTCAAAGTTTGGGAACTATTAGCATTCTTTCTTTATTTGCTTTCTTTCTCGTTAGATGTTCAGATAGATATCCATCTCAAGCCTGTGTAGTCAGGCCATGGTTAACCTAGCTTAGCATAAAGACTGGAAGCAGGGAGAAACAGCTAGCCTGGCTGTGTTTAACGTACCTACTAACACCTCTAAAGCTCGTGTACACAGCATATCTTTTTTTAAATATGGACTCAAAGAGAAATGTAAGAATGACAATAAGCTACGCTAACTAATGACTCCATACTTATCAATCTTCTCATATAACTTTAAGAAACAATGCAAACAAGCGTATTCCCCAAAACGTTGAACTATTGCTTTGACCAGAATTTATGGATAGTCAGATTTGCTTTTTTTCAACCAAGACCTTTCCAAAATTGTGTTTCCCATCATGCTAGATGTCTATAGCGCAATTGATACTTTTAGTTTTAGTTTTGAGAACATGCCAAATTTGGATTACCATATACTTATATACATATACTCATGTCAATCAAGCAAACTCTGACCTAGTTTGATACTCCACCTAAAAACCTTTTAAGTATCAAACACTCTAAAAGTTTTTAGCTCCCTTCTTCATTGAATAAGTGGCTGTAGTCAGTGTGAATTCATGTCAGTTACAATGTACTCCAATGGACATGTTTTCACTACAGAAAACACTATCAAATTGTCAACACAAACTTTGCAAACCACTCCTACTGCATAATTCAATCCTCTGCTGCCCATCTGTATACTCNCTACAGAAAGGAAACAAACACCCACATAACCTCGGAGTTCACCACAAGATGGAAAAAAAACCCTGGTAACTACCTGGTGCGCCTTTGCATATTTGAAGGATCTGTTTTTCTTATTGTTAACCAATCCTATAGAAAGACCAAAACCAACAATGTGTTAATCCATCTGTCACTATTTTCTGACTTTCCTACCCTGTCTGTGGTTCTCAGCTCCACGCCCATTGGTTTCTACTGAAGACATAAATCTTTAAAAACAGCTCACAAATATATAGTTTTGTGAGCTGGGACCATGGGGCTTGGCTGGGCATAGCCTGAAAGAGATACATGGAGCCCCTGCCTGTGGGCCCACCACCTGCAGGGACAGGCAATGTTCTCTGACTACTGACGAGCCCCTGGCTGAGCGCTGCTGCGTTGGAGTTCTCCGCAGTGAACGAGAGGGTTGCCACCATGCGACTGCAAGTGGAAGGACTGGAAGGAAGGCTCTGACTGTTGTTTGTGCTTATGCACCAAACAGCAATTCAGAGTATCTGGCCTTCTTCGAATTGCTGGGTGGTGTCCTGGAAAAGATACCGCCTAGGGATTCTATAGTTCTGCTGGGGGACTTCAACGCTCACATGGGCAATGATGGAGAAACCTGGAAGGGAGTGATTGGGAGGAACAGCCTGCCTGATCGGAACGTGAGTGATTCTTTGTTGTTGGACTTCTGTGCTGTACACCATGCTGTAGCATAGGATGGTTCAAGTGTACCTGGTACCAGAACACCTTAGGCCAAAGATCGATGATTGACTTTGTGGTCGTATCTTCCAGTCTGCAACCGTATGTCTTGGACACTTGAGTGAAGGGAGGAGCAGAGCTGTCAACTGATCACCACCTGGTGGTGAGTTGGATCAGATGGGGGGGGGCTGTTGGACAGACCAAGTAAATCTAAACGTGTGGTGAGGGTGAACTGGGAATGTCTGGTGGAGGCCCCTGTCCATGAGGTCTTCAACTTCCACCTCCAGAAGAATTTCTTGTGCATCCTGGGGGAGCTTGGGGACATGGAACCTGAGTGGTGGTGAGGCTGGTGAGGCTTGTTGTGGCGGTGAAGGAGGCTGTCAAGCTGGAGGAGGCCTTTCAGGCTTGGTTGGCCCAGGGGTCGAGTGTGAAGTTGGGAAGAGAATCAGCACCACCAAGTCTGAGGCAGGGGTTCTCTGCCAGAAAATGCTCCCTCTGGGTTGGGAGTGAGTTACTGCCCCAAGCAAAGGAATTCAAGTATCTCTAGGTCTTGTTCATGAGTGAGGACAAAATGGAGTGTGCGATGGACAGGCGGATTGGTGAGGCGGGAGCAGTAATTCGGGTGTTGTAGCAAACTGCTGTGGTGAAGAGATAGCTGAACCGGAAGGCAAAGCTTTTGATTTACCAGTCGATCTACAGTCCAACCCTCACCTATGGTCATGAGCTTTCGGTAGTGAATGAGTTTGCGGATACAAGCAGCCAAAATCAGTTTCCTCCATCGGGTGGCTGGGCTCAGCCTTAAAGATAGGGTGAGGAGCTCAGACATCGTGAGGGAGCTCGGAGTAGAGCCGCTGCTCCTTTGCGTTGAAAGGAGCCAGTTGAGGTGGTTCAGGCATCTGATTAGGATGCCTCCTGGGCGCCTTCTCTTGGAGGTCTTCCGGGCACGTCCCAACTGATAGAAGACCTCAGGGTAGACCCAGAACACGCTGGAGGGATTATATATCTCATCTGGCCTGGGACCGCCTTGGGATCCCCCAGTAGGAGCTGGAAAACGTTGCTGGGAAAAGGGACGTCTGAACTCCCTTGCTTAGCCTGCTGCCACCACGACCGTGAAAATGGATGGGTGGATGGATAACTTAGGCTCATGATGATCACTTAAAGGTCTAATGCATGTCCATTGAGGAAAACCTCATCAATCATGCAACAACATAACTCGTAGTCTGACCACATCCACAAGCGATATGTAATTGTTTAACAGTGTGGAAACAGTGGAAACACTGTGGAGCTCAATTTAGAGCAAAATGTGACAATGCAGGAACACACAGAAAATGAGACCTATGTCTATGAATCTATTACCCCAGTGCACACTGTAGGGCTTCCCAACACACTTCTACATCATGTAACTAAAAGGTGTATTACTGTAAATTAAAGAAAACATGCCAGATTATTCTTCAAATAACTATAAGACAGAAAAAGAGAAAAGAAATAATAATACAGCACGCTAAACAAAAAAGAAATCAGTTGTGTAAATCAGTGTTTAAGGAGAGGATTAAGTATGTCATGGCCCTACACTACTTCATAGCATGTCAGTCTTCTTTTAGAATATGTTTAGTAGATCAGCCTGCCTAATTTAGCAGCACATTCTTAGTGGATTACAATAGTGGCGAGCCAGCCACGAGAATATTGGTGTGCATAAAAGTAGTTTCCTCCATATTAATTGTGTTAACTACAGAGAATATTTGTAGTCTTGAGCAAACGGACATTAGAGAAATAGAGATCTCTGGAACAGATATGACATGCATGGACACGACTGTCTTTATGTTACTGATATAGATGATTTGCTATGTGTCCATTATCTTCAAAGAAGTCTGTGATCTCTTTTGTTGCGTACAAAAGTTGTTGAAGGTCACATATTATGCAAGATGCACTTTTTGTGTGTCTAGAGATCCCCAAAGTATGAAAAAAGACCACCCTCTTTTTTTCTCTTGCTCCACCTTTCAGAAGAGACATGCTCCAGAAAAGCCAGTCAGATTTGTGTCCCCTTCTGACATCCTAAGGGGCTTAGCACCACCTCCAGCTAGGTGACGCACACATTGGAATACCTAGTCAATATCCCTCCCTATCACCAACTCCAGCCCTCTCCGGTAACACGAAAATGCTGAAGGAAAGAACATAGTGCAAATTGTTCTGTTGTTGGCTGCAAGAACCAACACAGAAGTCTTTATGTATTCTCATCATCTGAGGATGTGAAGTAGATTAACTTTATTTTTAATGGTAATGTCCCCTCAACAACTGGAAAACTTGTATATGTGGGTGCAAACAATTTTATGTCTGACTGCTTTCTCAAGGAGGGCCAATACAACCCAGGATTCACTTCAAAACTGAAGCTGAAGGATTGGATCGATGCCGACTTTCTGTGACCCAAGTTCAAACTTGGAAGCTGTAAGTTTTGCCTTTTTTAAGTTGTTTTACTGTTTATTTTGCAGGTTAGCGTGTTGCATGGCTAATGTGTCTAGAGCCAAACACCAGAGCGGTGCCCGGTGTTTTTAATATTGAGGAAATGTCAGAGTGTCCGAGAGAAACTGTGTGAACATTAAGCCTTTTGTGAAGCTGCTTAAATAACCAAACTAGATGTCTGTAACTGTTTTTTCATGCTGCTTTTTGTGGAACGTTGCGTAACCTCAGCCAGCTTTGCATATGACAGTAAAGAGCTTGAACTTGAATTTGATGTCATCGCTGACATTTTTAACATCTCACTGTCACAGGAGAGTGTTCCCACCTGCTTTAAGACATCCACCATTGTCCCTGTACCTAAAAAGCCTGCAGTGTCTCGTCTAAATGACGACTGCCCTGTGGCACTCACCTCCATTCTGAGAAGTGCTTTCTCCAGCACATCAAAAACAACATCCCAGCCAGCTGGGACCCTCACCAGTTTACATTTAGAACAAACAGATCCACAGAGGATGCCATCTCCGCTGCCCTCCACTCAGTCTTCACACACCTTGAAAATAACCACACCTACACCAGAATGTTTCTTGATTTCAACTCAGCATTCAATACAGTCTCATCCTTGAAATTCATAGGCAAACTTGGCACTCTGGGCTTGAGTACCACACTCTGCAACTGGGTATTTGACTTCCTCACAAACAGACCCCAGACAGTTCGCTTTGGCGGTCACACCTCATGCACTCTAGTGCTTAGAGATGGGAATTCCAGCTCTTTTTCGTGAGCCAGATCATTTGGCTCAGCTCAGACCCAGCTGGGTCCCAGCTGCTTCCTTGGCTGTAATGAGATCCCCCCTCAGTAACGTAGTGAACGCAGCCCCAACTTGTAATACCCCTAAGCACCTTGTGTGGAAACCAGCTGCAATGCTTTATCTATCCACCAGGAGGAGCAGTGATTGTGGAAGCAGAAACGGTATACTGCCATAAGACTGCTATAGTGTGACCATTTTACCGATACTCTACTTCAAGTTTGCCAGGCAAAAATGTGTCAAGTTTGCCAGGCAAAAATGTGTTAGCTGCCTTAATGACTGGCCCAAACATACTGTAGACAAACACAAACCCAATGTGTTGTCTCCCCCGTTACCATAACTCTCACTCATGCCTGCGTACGTACGGCGTGAGAGGAAAGGGAGACAGCCGCTGACTGAGAATACTCCTACAGCATGCATAGGAATATTTCATAATATAATAGATTTGTGTATATTTCTTCTACTGTACACATAATGTACGTTTGCCAAATTTACAACAAGGTATGAATAATTAAGAATTTTCCATAAACAGCATTTCACAAAGTTCTCAAAGAACTCACAAAACTGCACAATTTGTAAGAGAGTCGGGAGACTTTCTCCCCAGACGACGAATGATCAGGTTAGGTGGTTTGAGTAAGAATCCCTTCTGTTTACTTGGTTGAATAACACGTTCTCTTTCACTTGTTTTTATAATTTGATAATACAAAACATAAACAGGAAGGTTTCTCTAACTCAACAACTCACAAAACTGTGAGATTTTTAAGTCTGGAGACTTTCTCACTCAGTGTTAACATCATATGGTATAGGCTACCCGAACTTCAAGAGCTGGAACAAGTTGATCCACAGTATAGGCTATTATTATATTATATAAGGAGTAAGCTGATTATATAAGTTAAAATGTGCAGGTAAAAATCAATGTTTATGCTGTTAAAAGTATGCAAACAATAACTGTTGACAATAACTCACACTGACAATAACGCAATTTTTAAAAGAGTCCGGAGACTTTCTCCAGCGACAAAGGAGTAAAAATGCTGTAAGACAAGGCACACTTCTGTGGGGGTTTCCTTTGGGTGTCCCGGCTGATCCGCTACAGCATGGCGTGTCTGGGATTCCCTATGTCGCTGGTTCCCTTCTGTTATGTTGAATAAAGCACTTGTTTTTGCAATTTGATCATACGAAACATTATAAACAGGAAGGTAAGATGAAAACTAGTCTACCTACTGTGCCTAAATGTGCCCGTTACTTCTCACATTGTGAGACACACCATTATCATTTCAGTGTAGATGTTTGTTTGCACTTAATAGGCCATCGTTGTGTCATCCTACTGTAACATGTAGCCCAGCCCCTCAGACTTTTTAGCCCAAATATAAACCCATTGTGTTGTCTCCCTGTAACCATAGTAATTCACTCT
>NTHP01000345.1:2073-38175 GCA_003416845.1 Oplegnathus fasciatus | reverse complement strand
TCTATGTTGGACTCCCACTTTAGATCCTGGGAGATTGTGGATCCCAGAAACCGGAAGGTTTCCACAGCAGACACCGTGTTGTTCAGAATGAAGAGGAGGGGCAGTGTTGGGGGGCTTCTCCTGAAATCCACTGTCATCTCCACAGTTTTGAGTGTGTTCAGCTCCAGATTGTTCTGACCACACCAGAGGGCCAGCTGTTCAGCCTCTCGTCACCGTCCTGAATGAGGTTGATGACTGTTGTGTCATCTGCAAACTTCAGGAGTTTAACAGACGGGTCTCCTGAGGTGCAGTCGTTGGTGTAGAGGGAGAAGAGCAGCGGGGAGAGCACACACCCCTGTGGGGCGCCAATGCTGACTGTCTGGGTGCTGGATGTGATGCTCCCCAGCCTCACCTGCTGCCTCCTGTCTGTCAGGAAGTTTGTGATCCACTGACAGGTGGGGGCTGGCACAGTGAGACTCAGGTTAGACCTGGCAGGTGGCACACCTCACCTTACCCAAAATGATGCTTACATTATTTAGCTCAGCCTCAGTCTTGCCTCTGTTAGTGAGCCTGCTTAATTTTCTCCTCGCCTTCCCTCTCACTTTCATTAACGTTCTCTCTCTCTCTCCCTCCCTCTCTCTCATCTGCCTGCTTGGCCCCTTGTGAACTGTGTACAAATATAGATTAGTTTAGAAATTCATTAGCCCAGTCGTTATCTGTCATTGGCGTGTGCCACACCATAACAAGTCCCAAGGGGGGGTGAGTGAGGGAGGGGGTGTGGGGGACACACACTTGCATTGGTGGCGAGATAAGCGATGACTTCCTCTTTTTTACTGTGAGAAAAAAAGAGAGAAAGGGAGAGGGAGAAAGTTAATAAAGAGAGAGAGCGACGAAGGGTGAGATAGAAAGAAATAGATAAGTATACTATAGAGGGAGATAGATGCAGAAGGAGGGGGATGGTGTGGAGGGCAGGGCAATGTTGAGGTTAGGGAAACAGCAGAAGATGCCAACAGCATTTTGAACATCTGTTTATGATCTGTTTATGCTGGACCCTCATTGATATGTTTGCTTGTGTGTTACTTATGTGAGTGTGTTTGTGTGTGTGAGAGAGAGAGAGAGAGAGAACGCATTATCCACTTTCATATGTCACCAACGTCACAAAAGAGAAAAAGCACTTGAGCCAAACGCTATTCTTTATTACTGATTTCATCAGGGCGGCGAGTTTGATCCTCACTTGTTATGACTGGCTGTTCCATAGCCTCTCTAGAGTGTAGCAAACACTAAGAGTATAATAAACAACACTGTGTGAAGATATATGTGTGTGCGTAAGGGAGAAATCTTGACTTTGTATTAGCCTGCTGTCACTTCAGTGAAGGACGAGACGAGCCGAGACGGAACCGAATGCTGGCGATGCAAAACAGATTCCGCCTGTGGTCCAGCAAAGACATTTTGTTGTTTCTCAGTTTGCTTTTGAAGTGGCTGAAATGCAATAACTGCTTTAATGCAAATGTTTGAGCACAAAGCATTCAGCTGGAGAAAACACAATGTGCATTAATATTTCATAGCGAGACAGCGGAACATCATAGAAAAGGGTGCACTGCGCACCACATCAAGCCATTCATAAGCTCCATCCCCAATTATGTTATTTCTAGATGGTTGGTCCGTGGTTTGTTGTTGTTGTTCCTGCAGTTTAGAGGTAATTAATTATCTAAATATTTAGTTTTTTTTACTGTATCGGCTGACTGGACTCTAAGGGTTATGAGCAAACTCTTAATTGGGCCTCAAGGAGAAGAGAAAAATTACATTTTTGGAGCTTGTACTTCTGTGGCACCAACTTCAGCTGTTTGCACAGGCATGATTGTAAAGGAAGTTATTAAGTTGCAATGCCCTTCAGCACTTTTTTTCATGGCCCGAGCTGCAAAAACACTCAGTAACAATTCAGTTAAACTAATTAAGAAATCAAGAAGCCAAATTAATTTGTATGTTGAAGTAATATCCAGGTAAAAATTGCATGTGCAGTGCAGTAATAAGCACAATGTGACTTTTGTTGGAGGCTTATAGCAGAATCAAAAGTGTTTGTACAGCATATATTTAATGTTGTAGTGGAGACAAACAACAGGAATGAAAAAGACAGAGGATGATGCTCAATTAAAGTTGTTTACCACATTAGAATCTTGTGAGTTCATGGTGCGCGTCTGATTCTGCTTATAAATGGAACAGACCATCCTGAACTTTGAAATTACATCTTTAAGATTAATTAATTTCTGTTTGCCCTCAACAACTTTAAACCAATGGTCTCTCATATTGTCTATAATGCTTGTGATTACTATTTAATGTATTACCCTGTATGTTGCTGCTTGGTTGTATTGTGCATTTTTTGTTTTTTGTTGTTGCTTGTTTTCTTTCTCTCTGGTGTTTAACAGTGATCTCAGTCTATATTGGAGCCGACTAAACAGGTGAGCAAATGCATTCTTCCTTCCTTTTACCATGTATCACTATTCTATTCTGCATCTTTGAAAGCAACTGCCTATAGGCGCAATATTAAAAAAACAAACAAACAGAAAACCACCCGACCACCTGACCACCCCCGAAAAATAGGGCTCTCCCAAAAGCCCAGTGTGATCTGAACACTGGATGACAATAGCTTTTATCTGATATACAGTAATCTAAAAAACTGCAACAACTTTGTGAAGTGAAACAACACATTGTTAGGTATCGTTATTTGATGCTGCTCAACATAATGATAAGCAAAATGATGGCACAGAAAATAACATAAAAGGTAAATATATTATTTCTGTATGAAATATTGCATAGTTCACACACATATACAAACAAAACCAACTAAAAAATAGGCTCTGTGGAAAAACGGGTACACTCCCAGATGCATTTATGGTGAATTTACACTGATGTTTAGTCCTGGCAGATTTTATCCTGTAAAGTGAGAGGGTAGGCACAACAACATCACCTGCACTCACCACCAACACTGGAGCACCGCAGGGTTGTGTGCTGAGCCTGTTTCTCTACACGCTGTACACCAATGACTGCACCAGCCCCTCACCCACCACCACTTATCTCAAATACTCTGACAACACTGCCATTCTTGCTCTTCTCACAGATCTATCACAACACTGTTGCATACTTCACCCAGTAGTGTGAGCGTAAAAACCTTCATCTCAATGTCAGGAAAACAATAGAAGTAGTAATAGGTACCCCGTCACTCCAGCACCCCATCCTCATCAATAACGAAACAGTTGGAATGGTTGACAGCTTCAAGTATCTCGGAATCACGCTGGACAGCAAACTCAGTTTCGACCAGCATACAGCGGACATTCAAAAACGGAGCCATCAAAGACTATCTACCATCCGTAAACTCAAAGGACTCTATGTCGCCCCCTATCTCCTCCTACTGTTGTACCAAAGCATTGTTCAACCCATCCTGCTCTACTGCTCCACCTGTTTCTTCAACATGCTCTCTGTCACAAACCGGGTCAAACACACACACATAACCTACACTGCTGCCAAGATTATAGGTCTCCCCATAACCAACCTCTCAGAGCTCAATGGCAAGGCCATCACATGCATTGCAATACAATAGCACAGGACAACACTCACCCACTCAATCGCTACTTCACTGTATTGCCCTCTGGGCGCAGATACAGGTCACTGAGGTACAGAAGGCCTCACTTTGGCAAAAACTTGGTACCCACAGCCATAGCAGCCCTAAACAGGGTGACTCACTGAAGGAACTGTGTCTTGTTTTCTTTGTTTGTTTTTTTCATGTTGTTTGCCTGCTGTGTGCTGTTGTGTTGCACTCATGTATGTCTGTCTGTCATTGATGTGAGCTGATGTGTGTAAAATGTATTGTTGATGTCTCCTGTACAGTGCTGTGAAAAAGAATTCCCCCCCGGGGACAATAAAGTTTAATCTAATCTAATCCAGTGTTTCTTATTTTGTTGAAATGGAATCTCAGGGCTCTATTTTGGTGTCAGCTAGGTTGTACTGAGGTTATTTGTGTGCCAGTTTAGTATCTTGGTGACTTGCCGTGCGCCATCAAGATGCAACATGATGTGATTGTTTGGGTTAAATTTTATAACAGTGTTTCCAGAAACAAAACAGTGTTATTTTTAAAATCCTAATTTATTTAAAGATCTTTACCAGGATCATGTTTATGTCAAAGAAAGGACAAGAACTGGGCGGCAAGATGACCCTCAGCCAGCAGAAAGGGTAAAAGCGGAAGGGGGTGCACCTGGGATGCCAGGTGTCACTGTTGAGCCCTCTTGAGGTGTCGTGGGCAACGAAACACCAAGGAAGGAGCACCCCTGAGCATCCCAGTGAAGCAATTACCCTTAGCCCCCAGTCAAGGAATGATTGCCGATTACAATGCGGGATTGTAAAACAAAGTCCTATGAGCTCAACTGATTTGCTGGATAAAACCAGTTAAGGGTCTGTTCAGATTTGTGAAAGGAAAAGAGCGGAGCACTCCAAGTGTCACGGAGGGAACTTGAAGATCATTTGAAAACAATATACACAGAAAACCTGAGGCATGAAAAGAGGACCATACTTCCTGACATGCCACCCATTCCTCAACTAGAACACCAATGTGATGACAGTCGAGAAAGCTGTGAGGAAATCAAGGACAGTGTCAGCTCCAGGACCAAATGGAGTTCCCTATCAGCTGTATAAGAACCCTCCAGATGTCGTGAGGTTTCTGTGGAGGCTAGTGAGGGTGGTATGGAAGAAGAAAAACATCCCAAAAGCATGGCAAAGAGCAGAGGGAGTATTAATCTCCAAAGAGAAGAATGCCTTGAATATCGATCAATTCCAGCACATAAATCCTCTAAATGTTGAGGGGAACATTTTCTTCAGCATTGTTGCACAAAGGATGACAACCTACCTGAAAAACAACAACTTGATTGACAGTGCAGAAAGCCAGTATATCAGATTTCTCAGGTATGGCCACGATATGGCATCAGATTCAGGTTGCAAAAAAGGAAGGAAGAGATGTTGCATTCCTCGACCTGGTCAATGCTTTTGGATCTATCTGACATACTGTCCTCTGGACAGCCTTTGAGTTCTTCTGTGTTCCAGTGGCCATCACAAAACTGGTCAGAAACTATTTTCAATATCTACAGTTTTGCCTACCAACATCAGAGTACACCATGTCTTGGCAACCCCTGGAAATAGGAATAATTGCAGGATGCACCATTTCCCCACTAGCCTTCACCATGGCCATGGAACATGTCGTCAGAGGATCCAAATGGGTGGTAGGAGGAGAACGCCTGCAGTCAGTCATAAGAGGGGCACAGATGAAGTTTACGCCCAGCAAAACCAGGACCATCTCCATTATCAAAGGAAAGCTCAAAGACCAGAGATTCCATATTGACAGGACACCCATACCAACGGTGTCAGAGATGCCAGTCCAGAGCTTAGGGCGGTGGTACAATACAAGCCTTAAGGACTCAGACCAGAGTAAGCAACTGAAGGAAGAAACCATCAAAGGCCTTGCTCACATAGACAAAACCCTACCAGGGTTCAGGGAAGTTGAAACTTTGGTGCCTGCAGTTTGGACTGGCACAGCATGGAAGAGGCGGCTTTGGGCAAGGCACAAGCAGACCCACATGGCACAGAGCAACACCTGCTGGAAGAAAGGAGGACTAACAACATTGTCTGCTCTCTCCCAACCCCTGGCTTCTCAAACACCATGGCTCAACTGCAAGAAAAGAATCAAGCCGACTAGATACAGCCTGGGATTGAAAGATGAAGGTTGATCTAGACCAGAAACTCACCTTTCCACCAGAGGTCATTACAACCAGTGTCAGGCTGGATCTGGTCCTGTGGTCAGCCTCACAAAAGGCTGCCGAGCAAAGCAGCAACTGGCTCTGGCTGAAAAGAAAAGACAAGAACTGGGCAGCAAGATGACCATCAGCCAGCAGGAAGGGTAAAAATGGAGGGGGGTGCACATGGGATGCCATGTGTCACCGTTGAGCCCTCTGGAGGTGCCATGGGCATATCAACAAAACACCAAGGAAGGAGGGTTCCCACCTGATGACCCCAGTGAAGCAATATGGGATTGTAAAACCAAGTCCTATGAGCTCAACACAATATCAAGATTAAAGAGGCAAAAATTGTATTTCCAGATTGAAGTAAAACAGTCAGATGTAACTGAATTAAACTTAAGAAATAATTCATATTTATTATATTTGTTTTATATATGAAATTCTGCACGTAACAGACAAAAAGTTCTAAAGAAACTCTCTACAGGATTTCCAAGATGTCAGTGTGTCATGACGTGGAGAGCCCTGTGTTTAAGAAGTGAATGTGATTGAACATGTCTCATGTCACATGTCACAGCTTTTAACACCCACCTACAGTATAGGCTAATCTATGGTAATGTATTCTTTCTGATCCCACCTTGTGCCCAAGTGCGCCTGGCCAAGAAATTACTGCACTTGCGCATTTGACTGCAATGTGGCTGCACTGCTGGGTTCATGAAAATAGAACCCTTGGTGTCATCTTGTGTGCACAGAGCAGCAACTAACCCACTATTAACCTGTGGAGGAAAGGATATAAAACCAAACACTCAGCACAGAGAAAGTACAGGTGCTGAGGACAGACAAGAAGGACATCTAAAATATCTAACACGATGCCTCACTAATAACAGGTTGAATAAAACACCACATACATGTTAACAGCAGCTGAGCTTGTTTCAGATTTAAATATCCTGCATCATGTGGATCATGTTGTTTATCCTGCTGTAATTACTTCCTCACGAGTTTCAGATTTAACAATAGAAAATGTATTACATCTGTCAGTTGTTTATTATAAACATCAATATGTGTGTGCGTTTAATCCAGGGCAACCCGCTACTGAAAATACGTTCCTGCGCGCATGCCAGCAGGCGCAGAGCATCATTATCATTCATTTGGAGTCGTGTTTGTGTCCACCTGATGAATGTAAGTCCAATATTCCCGCTCCTTTAGCTCTGTTTTTGGTCTCTACCAACTCCTCAGAAAAATATTTATCTCTTTAGCTGCTGGATGCTTTGCTATGTTCACCAGCTGGTCTCTAACTGTGTCTATCTGCTGTGTGCAGCTAAGCAGATACAATAGGTTTTTAGAGCTTTTTCTCTGAAAACAGCTGCCTGCTGCTGGAACTACATTGTGAGAGCATAGAGAGTGAAGTTGCAACCATATATATATTCCTAATGTGTACATTTATAGGTATAAAATAACTTAATCACAGCTGTACTTGGCAGCAGTCTGTCCATGATATGTTGCATATACTGTAAGTATCCATATATTGATTTTCCCTTTCCCAAATATGTGATCGTAACATTAGAGGTGTGGTGTGCAGACGCCTCTAAAACTGCACCAAGACCTTCATGGGATTCCAAAATTTGATTCCAGGATTAAAGGGAGAATCTTTGAAAATTATTTTCACACATAGCTGTGTGGAAATGTGAACAAAATGTCTTCTTAGAATGTGTACAGGGTAATAAAATATAAAATATTTTTTTCATACAACCTGGGTCTTTTTTTTTTATTTTAACCATCATTTTTATCAATTTGATAAAATTTTAAAGAGACTCCAAGTTAAAAAAAAGCATTAAGGGGTTCCCATTTCAACAACCAATGCAGTAATGATCAGTTCTATCATGAATATGTTATATGTAGGTGGACAACACTGACTAGTGTAACTGTTAAAATTAATAATAATATAGATAAAAATCCAAAAGTTGCAGTGAGTGCCAAATTAATCCTGCTTCAGAGTTGTTTCTCTAGAATCTTTGAGATTCTGTTTCTGGATGAAGCATATAGAATCTCTTTTGGGATTGCTGTGTATCCGATAGGCCTCCTCTAAACTAACCTGTCTTTGGGGCCTTACTGAAGAGGTATGGTGCACGATGTGAAAGGAGATAGCAACTACAGGCTGTAGCAGATTTATAATTCTGATTAAAAGAAGTGATTTCCCCTCTGGGCCATCTATCCCCTGTGCACAGCAGATGATATACCCTACAAGAAAGAAAACACTGAAAATCTTCACATGGGTGCCAGAAGAGATTTGTGACTTTGGATTCAACCTTCCCGATGGGAAGCCAGGCTCCAGCCCGACTATTCCACCCAGCAGCCCCTCAACCTTCGCCTGGTAGCCCCCCTGTTCTCCACAGATACCATCTCCACATTATCGGTGAGGGCTAAAGAAAACATCTTTCATGTTTTGTAAAGCGAGAGAGCCAACAGGAAATGAAAGAGTCCCGGACTGGAAGACAAATAAAGAGAATGAGGGAGAAAAATTGACGTTGGAGAGGGGAATCCACTCATCATCTCCCGTGGCTATGGGGCTGCAGCTCCATGGAGAGACAAATTTCTGGCTCCTTTTATGCGCATGTGTGTGTATTATAGCTGCAGGGGCTGAGGAAACTCACCAGCGTCAATAAGTGGAGATGTTTTTTTCCCCTGTCCAACTCTGTCTACTTATAAATGTTGTCATCCTTCTTAGGGCAAAAGATTAAAAGGGGGCTTTTGGGCCGAGCACTAGAGCTCATTTGTAATGTTGTAGAAGAAAAGTGCCTGCAGCCTGACTGCACACACACTTACACACAGAAACATAGTGAGAGAAGGGGGTGGGGTGGGGGGAGTTTTAGACGAAGCGAAGGGAAAGAAAGTAAAAGGATATAAAAATATGCAAGGAGAGAAACTTGCTCTGGCAGATTTACTTATTGACTCCAGCCTGTGCCAGCAGAGTTTTTGTACGTTTACTGAGTGTATAACTCTGCTTTTCCTTTTACCATCAATATAATTAGAGAAGCTATTTAAGCTTATTCAAGAGCCTTTGGAAATCTTTTCTATCAACAACTTCCCCTCTCGCTGTTCTTGACCCTAAAGAGAGGCTTCTGGATTTTTCAAAAAGCTTGTTTATGTATCCGTGTCATTCATTTAGACTGATTCCAACAACACCCTGCCTTAGTGTGTGTATATGTGTGTGTGTGTGCATGTGTGTGTGTGTGTCTGTGAACTAAGTCCTGCCTGCGGGTAGGTTGGAGGGAAGAGCAGGGTGTCGGTGCATTAGAGAAAACACATGGTAAACAGCGTGTCAGTCAGCAGTCGTTCTCGCTCTCATTAATACATTATTATTACAGGTTGTCTTCAAACGCCAACGCTCGACTGCCTTCACTTAATGATAGAGGGCAGATTTACAATAAAAAATGCATCAAAATAGTTACAATTCTAAAATAAAGACAGTACCTCATGGTATTATGTTTTTTTTCTAAAAGTGAGATGAAGTGATTAACAAACTGCACTGGCATATATAATATCAAGAGATAGAGGAACATGAAACATAAACCACATTAATCACTGCC
The DNA here is from genome assembly GCA_003416845.1 of Oplegnathus fasciatus. Taxonomy (NCBI): domain Eukaryota; kingdom Metazoa; phylum Chordata; class Actinopteri; order Centrarchiformes; family Oplegnathidae; genus Oplegnathus; species Oplegnathus fasciatus. Next base: position 28,835 of record NTHP01000345.1, on the reverse strand, counting down.
ACAATCAAAACCTGTCTGAACAATCTAATTTTCAGCTCTACATCTTACTTATTTTGCATATAGTCAGTCTGAATAGAAGGTTTTAGACAAACAAAAGGAGCATATCCCACAAGACAAAATAATGCTTCATGCTTGATAAAATTTATTTCAAGTAGTTGTCTGACCTGATTATGTGTCCAGCCTCGCCAGTCAAACTGGTAAACAAAAGAGGTTGTAGGGCGGTGGCTGCACACAGTGCAGGACTTTGAGATGTGTATGGTACGGTTTCGGCTACTAAAACACTTTGGTCAATTTGACATAGTTTTGTTCGGAGCTTTCAAGTGCAAGTGTCATGTTAGTGGAATTATGGAACTTCAGTTCTCCATGACCACTGAATAAACTCTAGTTTTATATTTGAGTAAGACCAGGAGATGTGGTTGAAAGCTCCAGAATTTTTTTTTTTTACTGTCAAACTACTTTTTCAAAGTCAAGAATGAACTTTCACACTCAATACTTGGTTAAAGTTAGGGAAATATGGTATTTTGGTTGAGATTTGATGAAGATGGTGGTTTTAGTAAAATATGCTGAAAGGAACGGAATCCTGACTTATGCTTAAAGTCTCTGTTAACCCAAATCACCATCTTTCTCTCAATTGTTTTGAGTTGCCTTAACAGAACTATAAAAAGTTGAATTTTGCTTTATTTGCCAGAAGCATATATTGTTTGGAAAACAAATTAAATATGTGGTTTTTGAGATATGTGTATTATTAGGGCTTTGCAGATACGATCATTAAAAACATGTCCTCATTATGTTGATAGTGAATGTAATCTGTAAGGCATTAAAAAGTTTCCTCATTATGTTGATGATAAACAATCCGGCAGGCATTGTGTTTCCATCAAAACTTATTTGTTCTGTTGAATAAGTAGTAGCCTATATAAACAGTTTTGAGGAGACAGGCTTAAAACGACCCTGACAACCAAACTCTTGTGGTTGCACCAATAATGATTGTTCTCTATCAGAAGCAAAGGCAGAAGGAGTGTGGCACTGCTGTAGCACCACAAAACCATTCAGGGAGGTGGTTGCTGGATGACTGGGCATACAAACATCTTACTAAAACTGCCGTTCACATACTGTGTCATAACAGCAGTCAATATTTGTATTGTATGAACATGACCCTGACCACAAACTTTCCCATAAGTAATTGTGCATGGAACTTCATTCTTGACCTTGATCAGTATGTGTGACAAAATTGTGGGTCCACCTACCAGCATACTAGCTCCTAAAAAGTGGATCTTCAGATGAGAGTCATACTCAACCAAGTAGTTTTTCCTAAACTTATCCAAATCTTAGCCACAGAGGTGGCAGATCAGAAAACAGTAATGTGAATTGCTTTTGAAATGGTCATATTGGTCATTTTGGCAGGCACTGACAAACAACTCATTGAGTCATTGACGTATGTGTAGATACACAATATTTGTCAAGTATGGCTGTCATCTTAGATATTTGCTGTTCTTGGTGAGAGGTGAGTCCCCCTATGCAAATGACCTAACTGATCATCACATTATTTTCAGCCAGGTAGACAGCAGCAAGCTAGGTAGCAAATGGAGTTAAATGATAGACCTGGCAGACAGTAATGGGTAATAAACAGTGGCTGGTATCTCCCAGTTAAACTTTGAATCAGAATCAAGTTTATTGCAGAGTAGTTTTTCACATACAAGGAATTTGCCTTCATATTTTGGTGCATAGCGGTTTTGCAGCATGAAGTATAAGGAATATGTGCAATGTACAGAGATAATAACCTAGAAGATGTGCATTCATGTAACGCAGTGAAAACGATGTAGAGATTGTTAATGTTGTTAATGTAAAGTTCGGTGTATATAACGGGGAGGGGTAAGTCTGTGTCGGGGGCGGCAGCTGTAGTCGGGAAGAAACTGTTCTTGTGGTGTGAGGTTTTGGTCCTGATGGATCAAAGGGGCAATCTCAAAAAGTTTGTGTCCGGGGTGGGAGGTGTCGGCCACAATCTGTCCTGCTTGCCTCAGAGTTCTGGAGGAATACAGGTCCTGGAGGGTGGCAGATTGCAGTCAATCATCTTCTCAGCAGAGCGAATGATAGACCGCAGTTTGCCCTTGTCTTTGGCAGTGGCAGCAGAGTGCCAGATGGTGATGGAGGAGGTGAGGATGGAGAAGGTGATGGCGGTGTGGAAGTGCACCATCATTGTCTTTGGCAGGTTGAACTTCTTCAGCTGCCACAAGAAGTACAATCATCTGCTGAGGTTTCTTGGAGAGGGAGCTGATGTTTAGCCTCCACTTGAGGTCCTGGGTGATGATGGTGCCCAGGAAGCAGGACTCCACAGTGTCGGCTGGGGAGTCACATAGGGTGATGGGGTTGGGTGGGGCTGGGCTCTTCCTGAAATCCACAACGATCTCCACTGTCTTTGGAGCATTGAGCTCCAAGTTGTTCAGTCCGCACACACCAGGTCACTAGATGGTCAATCTCCCATAGCATATCAATTTTTAAAGCATATCAGCTTAAAAGCTCCGAGTCAGGAACTCCAGGATTCAGGGCAGCTCCTTCTGTCAGTCTATTAAGCTAAGGTTAGCTCAAGCAGCTACAACACAGAGCTGCCAACTGTTTCATGAAGAAGTCATCAGGTAGATTAGTACTAAGACTTAGACTAAGGGCCAAAAACCATATATTTGTGGTCCTGTGGGCTTTCCTCTTGCAAAACTGTCATACTAAATTTCCACTTGCACTTAAGAAGTGTCAAATCTAATCTGATACCTTGCCATTAAATTTACAGAACACGTTCATACTTGCCAGAAGATGACCCCTTTCCATTTTTAACACTTTGTATGTAGCACCATTAGGACAGTAACTTCTGTCATGAACTGTCTCATTCAGACAAAGGAGGGAAAGCATACAAAGCTTGGAGGTCAAAAATGAAACAATTTATTAAATAAAATTATTTACAAAACAAATCCATGAAATGTGAACAATCAGTAACATCAGTGATGTATATGAGGACTGGGGTGAGTGGAAAATAGTGTATGAAGATGTTGTATGCCAAAAGAAAAGACAAGAAAAGATGCCCCAACAAGAACAGAGACCACTAAGGTACTCTGTAAAAATTATAACAAAAAAGACAACCCATAAACAAATGACCTCCTAGGCCATTATCCAGTACTATGAATACACTAACCTGGTACCTAGGAGCTTTCTTAAGAATGGTAAGACAAAAAACAAACCCGCAAGAGAGAACAAGGCACATTTAGGAAGGTATGTACCACTCAAAATGCCAGAGACAGTGCATCTGCTATAATATCGGTGGAGCTTTTTATGTGACAAATGTTTAGCTGAGTGGGCTGTAACAGTAAGGCTCACCTCATCAGACATTAGTTTGGGTTTTGTAACGACAGTGAAAATGTTAGTGGGTTGTGATCTGTATGCACTGTGACAGGAGCGCCAATGTTTATGTACAGATAAAAATTCTGAAGAGCCCAAAATGAGGCCTCTGTTTCAAAGGGCAAATTACTGTGACTTTTTTTCTGTTCTCTCTGGGGATGCATGACCGTTTTGATTATTACAAAACCTTTCCTCTTGTGCTACCCTCTAGCTAAACTATCTACCTAAAACATGTGATGCATCTGGCCAGATTGGCAAATATAGAGATCAACAGCTAAATTCATGGCAGAGGCTGAACCCTTGTTATTTTGGTAAATCTTGGCCTTTCCAATTGCAACACTTACATCAAATTTTGCACTTGCACACAATGGGCCTCATGCATGAATGTTTTCTTATTTTTCTCTTATATTTGTTCTTACACAGAGCAATAAGAGGAAAATAAGAAAATCCTACGTAGGATTCATGAAACGTGCGCTGACAGCCAAATCTGTCCTTACCCACCTGAGGATGTTGCTGAATCATGTTTGATCTCAGATTGGAAGCACGTGCCAAGCAATTTGCAATTAGCATAAGGAAACGCCCCAATAAACCTATATAAGGGCAGGAGACTTAAGTGCCGTGTGCAAACCACAAATCAACAAGCCACTGATATTTGACAGGTAATGTTACAGCCACCGGCCTTTCAGTATGATAGCAACACTGAGCGAGTGCGCATCAGTTTCTGGTTATAGGCCACCTCCTGCTGGCTCTGAGGGTTGGTAAGTGGTGTCATAAGCCACGGTAGTAGCGGTCAGCCCCGATCACTTAAATTAAAAGTTGGATTTATGTTGAATGGTAATAATGCAGATTTATGAAAATTCTTTCATATTATAACACTGAACAATAAGCCACCATCTCCAGCAGCACCTTGATCCAACCGCATACTCACCGAACTGTTGTGCAGCACGAAAGAGCCCTTCCATGTATGCATGTGCCTGTGAGTGTGTTCGTATGTCCCTGTGTGAGATTGTGAAAGCGCGTCAGTGTATGGTAGAGAGGAGGGTCATGTTGGTTTCAGCATATCCCTAGGGGGATCTAGTCAAAGGGCTGGGCCTGGTGAGCTGCAGTAGCCTCAGTATTAGCTGCCTGGATCTGAATAATTCACTAAACACCATCAGTTCGCTGGCATAAAGCAAGCAGAGAGAAAACTGAAAAGATTACAGAGAGACAGCGGGCAAAAGGGGAGCAGAGAAGAGATTCAGAGCTAGCAGACTAGTAGTGCTCAGGAATATGTCTTTGAGCATATTCAAAACCAGCTAACTTGTCCCTGTCTGGACAGCTATTTCTGGGCAGCATCTGTGAGGGGAAAAGAACCAATCACAGCTCAGCTTTAAAAGGGAGGCGGTGGGAAGAGAAGAGATGGCAAGATTAAAGGAAGGAGGGAAACAGAGTGAAAAACCATTTGGCTAATCCCTCTAGCCAAACCAAAAACAGAAAATCGGTCATCAGAAATGAATACCAGGGCATGCGGGCATCCCCTCAGTTACAATCGTTGAAATGGTGGCCTTAATCTTTCTTAATATGGTCTAATGGTACTTGCTGAGTGGTTTGGACTTGGGCCCTGCCAGCTCAATGATAAAGCGTGATGCACTGGAGAGGAGTTGACGACTAAAGTTAACCCAATTACTGAACTGTCCCTCTTACATAATATAGCAGATCCTTCAATTAGAAATTGCTTTTAGGCCTTAACTCTGTCACACATGGTTTTGGATTTGAGCAGAAAAAGGACCCAGAGTTTGCAGGGAACAGTTAGAATGCTGTATTAGCGTTGATGGAAGTGGATTCATCAGTAAATACAGAATTTGACATTTGACAGTGTAAACGCAGCTGACATGCTGGTTTTGTCCGAATGGGAGTCCCTGTAGTTGGCAGTTATCATGGTTAACATCAAAGGCGTAGAGGTGCAATCAAATCAGCCTTAATTTTGTATTTGGCATCCAAACACACAGACACACACACACTCACACTCACTGAATGAGAGCAGTGGTCGCCCAGGGGAAGTTTGCCCAGCATGATAATGTTGTGTTACATCAATATCATTCTTCCCTCTTGACCTGTGGGATGTTTGATAGGCTAACTGCAGGGACCCTCGCCAGCCGCGATGAAACTCTGGGAACTGACAGGATGCCAGGTATGTAAATACAGACATACACACACATAATGGGGCACAGACAGGCTTATCAACAAAGGGGGAAGGGTGGATAAAGGATAAGTTGGGAAGGAGGGAAGACCGAAGGATGGAAGGGAGTTGTTATAAAAATAAGAGAATGTTCTAGGGAATAAAGGCCAGGGTATGCTTGAAACAAACTTTGTATTAAGTACACGTCGAAAGGCGAGAGGGTTAATAGCTGTCCCAAGCAGCCACACTCAAAGGCAGGGCAAAAAAGCTGCAGTCATAAAGAGGTGAGAGACACAATGAATCGGACAGTCTCTCCTCAAAAGCATTCTTGGAGTTGCACTTTGTTGTAAGCACAAAAAGTTACAGAGTAGTGGTGTGCAGAACGAAAAACAAACATGCAATCTGCCAAATTGTTATAAAAATTGTTGGATGCAGCCCCCCTCAATTCTGACATCAGAAAGCATGCGGAAAGGGAGTATCAGATTAAAAACACAACACCAAAGGCTAAGCCTTCAGCTGAAAAGACAATGTAGAATAAGAATCTACTGTATATGACACAAGGCTTCCAAAGGGTTCAGAGTTGCAGAGGGGAGTACTAGTGTACATGGGTGTGTGTTGTTGATTAGACAGCTGTATTGTAATATGCCCCACATTGCTTCCATACGCTGAATGATATTAGCAAGAAGGTGCCATCTGGGCAAGCTGGGAACCAAGTCAATAGTAAACCAGCATTCAGTGTTGGTTTGGTTTTGTTGGCCTAACAACCACCAGTGAGCCACGCAACCTCTGCTTCTGCTACTAAATAACACTCAGGCACAAGGAACAACTGTGAAAGTTTCATCAAAGTTAGCAGCGTTCCCAACGGAAGTCCCGTCTCTTTTGTCACCCTGATTAGCATTCCACTTTCCACTCAGATCAAAGGAACGCTTGGTGAACAGTACGAGCCAAGCCGACAGCTATTGACACTGGCTGCTTGTTGGGCTGTGGGGTTGTATGGCGGGGGTGAAGCCTTGATGATAACTTGTCTGGTAATAGCTGAATCAGTCACACAGGCCCAATATTGATTATATAAGTTAACATAACTGAGGCAAAAGACGTCTGCGGAGTACTTAGCAAACGGCTATTGCTGACACTCTTGGAAAGAAGCTCTACTCACTCTACCGCACCACCCCATTAACAGTGCTACACCTTGAAAATACTGAGGTACAGTTCTAGTGCTTTGATTTTTGATGTTTTACCTAATGTCTATTAGAGTTTTGAATGTCTGTAGGTTCAGTCGGTCCACCACTAACCCTGCTCTAGACAGAAAAATCTCAACAACTGTTGGATGGATATGGAATTTGTTACAAACAAACATTCATGGTCTTCAGAGGAATACCTGCAAAATGAATGACATTCTCATCAGCCTCAGCTGTACTTTGTGTTTAGTGCTAATTTGCAAATGTTAGCGTTCTAACATTGTAAACTAAGATGCACACAATGGTAAACGTACAACATCAGCTTGTCAATAATGTCATTATGAGCATGTTGCCATGTCGATGTTAGCCTCACGTTTAGTAGCGCAGCAGTAGTAGCAGCAGCAGCAGCTTCAGTTCTCCATCAGTGTCACACAGGGTGCTTTCAGACACAGTTCTACTGTGTAGGTCACCCACATTTTGGCAGTGCTCAAAGCCTAATACACAATCATTGCAGTTACAGGCGTAAAATGTTAAAGATTAAACAGTGACCCATTAAATGTATAGTAAGCTGTACAGCTTAAAACAGAAGTGTATCTGTTGCGTCAGACGGACAACAGAAAAAAACAGCTGAAACACACTCCTGTGTAGACCCATTACTGGGAATCCACATTCAAAATGAGACGTGAGCAGCGTGAGTGCTATTGAAGCGCTCAGTCCAACTTCGACCTCCATTCAACTGTCATTGTCCTCAGAACCAGCTGTCTGTCAGATAGGACAGTGACTGACCAAACTGTCTTCACCAGGCTAACTGATATCAGAAACGTATTGGACAAAAATAGTTTTCAAGTAGTCTGCATGAGTATTATACAGGAATAACAGCATTGTTTTGATTCATTAATCGATTCATTGATTTTGGGAATCTGCCTACAGTGACACAGGAAAGCTCATAGTGACACTGGGAGACTTGATCAATCATTAGCACACCAGAGGAAAAAAACATAGACTCGAGCGTAAAAAAATGTGACCAGGTCTCAGGGTGATGCATGTCTTGGAGTCAGTATGGATTGTTACTTTTAATAAAATGGAAGTGTATATGTTCCGTAAAACGGGCGAGTGACAGAAAGCTTCTAAAAATGCTTTCTATGTGGATTGGCCTTTAGTGTTGTTTTTCACGGTTATAGTAAGTATATTAAGTAATAGTTTAATGTCCTTGATTCTATTGTAATGTTGCATATAAATGATAATAATAAAAAAAGTCACTAGGTACACAGAGTGAGTAAACACCAGTCTGTTTTTTTTCTGCAATTGCTAAATTACTAGAGCACTATGAAATGATAACACACATTTTATGCCAAGTGGGGCTTACTGTACAACTGTATGTTGTAAAACAGTTAAAACTGTTGGGGGAAATAGTACATTTCCACTTTTGGGGAAACAAGACTTGGTCAAAACCTAGTATATGGCTGGACCATGTATGGTCAAAGTGCTCTATTGTGGCCAGATTGTTACAGGCATAGTCAGCGGTCATGTCTATAATGTGAATTCCTGGATGTTGAATGTTCATCTGCAATTTTTAGTGGTCCCAGTAATATTTGTTCTTAAAGTGTACCAAGGTAGCATATCACATGACATGGTTAAGCTACGTTTGAATAAAAAAATGTTATAAATGCAGTTTCAAGAACAAAACTTTCCACTCGTATCTTCAGAGGTTTGATTTGAAAGAGAACTTATTCTAATTCTAAGTATTCTAACGATCAATTAACTCCCTGCTCTTTCATTCGTTTCTATCTGCAGGATGTCTCTCGTTTTTCTGACTCACTGTGTTGAGTGTTTTGTAAGAGTGGTTAAACTTTGCGCTGTCCCTCACTCTCTGCATGGCTGATTGCTTGTTTTTCTCCTACTCTGCTCTGCGCTAGACTGTTACAGTCTGTAACCATCTTCTCTGCTTCTCACAGCAGCAGGTTTTACCTTGTTTGACAGTTTCATTCCCTCATGGTGGATATCAGATATCGTCTCTGTGCCATCTGTGCACATATGTTGTACTGTGATGCGCTATTGCGCTGTGACGCACTGACTGGTTATTGTTTCACGTGAAGTGGGCGTGTGTTTGTTTGATTCTCAAGTCAAGAGTGTCATGATATGAAATATATATTAATTCTTTTGATCAGCTACTTCAGAAGAGTGTGTGACTATAAGCTGTAAAACAGGAATAACAGTGGTAGTGCGAGATAGCGTACTGTTTGTCAGCCACTACACACTGCTGGATCGACAATGTCGTATACGACATCCTAAATATCTCCAGGACGTTGCATGCCAGAGACCGGACAGCATACTGTTACCGTTACCGCTGTGCCATTCCAATTAGCGCTCCGGTGCGATCGTATCCCTTTCAGAAGCTTTGTAATCTAGCCTTGGACTGCGGTGTCTTTTTGGAGACTTTGTTTATCGATTTTTCCGTGTTGAGAACAGCTATTGTTGTTGTTAGCCGTCCATTAGCAATCCCATGATGCTTCGGGTTGAGTCTGTCGGCCAATCAGAGGCTGTGTTCCTGACTTGCCGACCAATCAGAGAGTTTCTGACTGGGGTTTCACGGTCCCAAATAGCCTACAGGCCCTCTTGTCTGCAGTCCCAATCAATCTCATTCAAAACTCCACACAGTGTGGCGGTGATGGAAGGGTGGACTGCTCCTTCTCCTGGTAATCCTTAAATTGTCACTATCCTCCCGTAATACTAGTTTTAGAGGGTGGCGCCTGTACTCACAGTGTACGTAGCCACATAACTAATGTTCTTGCCTGTTCATTTTGAAAGAGCAAAGGCCAATGAGGAAACGCCAACACTCAACTGACCAATCGCGTAACTTCATCACCCACTAACTCACTCACCCACTCAGTCAGTGACAGACTTTTGCATTTGTAGGGCTGGCCCTCTGCTGTCCAGCCAAAAATGGATTTATGTCAACTGGGATATCTGTCTGACTTCTCTCAACTACTTTGACAACATCTACATTGTTCTCTGTGACACCTTGGAACCCTGACTGTTTATCTCTGTCTATCTGTCTATCTCTGGGCCTTCCTGCCCCATCATCTTTAAAAGACTGCAAGCCAATATTGGTCCATTGTGTAATCTGAAATGTCTCAGCCTAATTGCAGGATCATGATCACCTCATTTGACAAAATAACCATTTGGAATGGTGTAAATGACATGTAGTCTGACCCCGGCATTAATGTTGATTAATGCCATACTGAACTGGGTCCAACTTTGAAGGGCTGATGATCAGTCACTGGGTGTGGCTGGGTGTGGTTGGAATTTAAACCAGCAAATCTCTTGGTGACTGTGATCACTGTGCATGGTGTGATTGTCAGTTCTTCTTGGTGCATGGTGTGACCCTCAGTTTTGAAGCCTTCTTTGGCTGTTACAATGATGACAATTGGGTGGTAAACAAGCTAGTAACAGACTTAGACCAACATGTCTCTGGCAAGTTTTACTTTTTGAAAAATTCAGCATTTTCAACAGGTCAAGTGGGTGTGACATCCGTTTTTCACAAGGTATCTGCAAACAAATGCAATAGATTACTTCACAGGCTCATTGAGAGAGTAATGGACTCAACAGACAGCAGCAGAGCTGAGCCAAACACACTGTCTCCTCCAGCATGGAGGGCCAAAACACTCTCACAGGAAATAATTTCATCTAGAGAGCAAAACATAGGAAATCAAAAGTCAAGAAGCAACACATCAAACGGCTAATGTAGGTACTTACATTTTCAGTTTCATGCAACATTAAGCCTAACTTATACATAATAATAATAATAATAATAATAATAATAATAACTTTATTTACATACCATCAAAACAAGGTTACAAAGTGCTTCACAATACAACAATAATAAAATAACAAGCCAACAAGAACTAAAACATGTACAAGATATAAAACAGGATAAAATATTTACAATAAATATCATCGGTTAAGGAAAGCCAAAAGAGAAAAGTATGGGATATACATGTACATGTACAAGATATAAAACAAAGTAAAACAGTTTAAACAGTAGCAATAAATACCATCAGTTAAGAAAAAGCCAAACAATAAAAGTGAGTTTTAAGAAAAGATTTAAAAGAGGTCACTGAGTTTGTCAGCCTGAGATCCTCAGGCAGGGAGTTCCACAGCTGAAGGGCCCGGACAGCAAAGGCCCAGTCACCTTTAGTGACAAGTCAAGATTTTGGAACCATTAGTAGGGCCCTGTTGGAGGATCTCAAGCAGTGATCGGGCACATAGGGAGTTAGCAGATCACAGATATAGGCAGGAGCCTGACCATTCAAGGCTTTAAAAACAAGCAGTAAAATCTTAAAATCAATTCTAAAACTCACAGGTAACCAGTGAGGGGCAGCAGGGACTGGTGTGATGTGGTCGCTTCTCTTAGTACAAGTTAAAGCCTGGCAGCAAAGTTTTGTATCAGCTGCGGTCTTGAGATGATGATACCAGAATAAAATATGTTGCAGTAGTCAAGTCTGGAGGAAATAAAAGTATGGATGCCCTTTTTTAAATCTGCAGAGGAAAGGAATGACCTGATATTGTTTAAATGTCTCAGTTGAACAAAGTAGGACTGCACCACTTTAGTCATCATCAAAAGACAGTGCTGAGTCGAAAATAAACCCAAGGTTACGTGCCTCTTTTTTAACACTGTCAGATAAGACACCGAGACTAGAAGAGAGATTATTAATGTTGGTAGTGCTGGGGCCGGAGGGAGTAATTATAACTGGTATTATAACTTTGGAGTCATTTAGCTGCAGGAAATTTTTGGACACCCAATTCTAAATTTCAGCGAGGCAGGACATGAAACAAGAAACATAAGTGGTGCCAGGCTTTAAAGGGACATACAGGTGCGTATCATCCGCATAACGATGGAAGTCGATATTATGTCAGCGCATGGGTGACATGTAAATGGTAAATAGGAGGGGACCCAGAATAGACCCCTGGAGGACCCCACAATCCCTACAGGAGCCCACAGTGGTGAAACAGCACATTTCCAACCTGGAAAATGGAGGGGAAACTTACCACTGAGGGCCCAGGACCGGGCCCACTGTGGATGTATCAGCTCTGGTAAGTTTCAGCTTCCTGAAAGCTGGGGTTATTGTTGGTTATAGCTGCACAGTTCCCAATTCAAAATTCAACTTAAAAAACAACTTAAAATCCACATCCGATGACTAAATCCTTTATCCAGTTAAAAGATACAGATAAAAACGACCACAATTTAAAAAGTATATGATAGAAATGAGGATAAAATTGGATAAAAAGTCCATTTCTGACAGAGACAGGTATATACGTAGTATACACCTGTCTATTGAATGGAAACTTCAACCATGGATCACTCTGTAGAAGCATATTTCTTCAGTCGTTTATCACTTATTACAAAATAAATAGGACAAGCACTGTCTGTGTGCGTTTGCATGTTGGATTTCATAATTAGACAGAGACCAGTTTCTCAGATTGCTACCTTTCTCGCTGATACACATTTGCATGTCAATTAAATCAGCAATACAAATTAAGGCACGAAACTACTTGGCTGATTGGATTGGTTGGTACTGTGCATTTACAAGCAAACCAATGGTCTGATGTCTTTCACTCTTCTGATCCCTACCAAGCCTGCTTCAATCTGCTTTATCTGCTTTGTTATATAGAGGAATCATGGGCTATGTTCACACTGCAAGCCTTAGTTCTCAATTCGGATTTATTGCTCTTATCTGATTTTTTTGTTTGGCTTATTTTTGGCTTATTTTTTAAATAAATCAATTATAAATAAATACATACAAATTTTAAATAAATATCAGATTCCAGTGTGAACTGGTTACGGTCCTGAACTGATCCACATGCGCAAAAGAACAATAATAAAGACATCACACGCAGCACACTGTCGTACGGCAGTAAACGTGGAGGCCACTGAAATCAGCATTTACAGGTTCATTTATAAGTTGATGTGCAGTGGAAGCCAGCAAATTCGTGAGCAGATGATAACGAGGATGAGGATGAGGAGAAAGAGAGCCTAATTTTTAATTATGGCTTTTTGTGGAGCAACGGCTGCTATTTCTGTACGGAGGTGTGTATGGATGTAGAGTCGGAGCCGGGAGTGGTCGGATCATGACGTGAATGGCTTCACAGAAACAGATTTCATCCAAAATTTCAGGATGTCAAGGGTTACTTTGTCAGCGTCTCTCCACAAGACTCTTGTGGCAAGCCTCTCAATTCAGGTGACCCATCTCCCTGAGAAAGCGTGTAAGAGTTGGGTTGTATTGGCTGGCAACAGGGGCGGATTACCGTTAAAGTGACGTAAAAGTTGCATGAATTCCGATATGACCGTTCAGACTGAGGTCGCATTGCAAAAAATCTGACCTGCATCTGATTTAGGACCACATATGAAAGTGGCCCAAATCAGAATTGAAAAGATCAGATTCCATGTGATTTGTGCTGTTCACACTATGAAAAAAAAAATCAGATCTGAGTCACATATGAGCAAAAAATCAGATTTGGGCCACTTTTGCCTGCAGTCTTAATGTAGCCATAGACTCACTAAAGTTTCATACTTCAGTCATTTGACAACCCTTGAGCAAGTTTCATTCGCTGAATAAGGCTGTAGGATATGGCTGAAAGCTCTGGAAAAGCTTGTGAGTAAATCTTAGGGTTAGATTTAAGTCAAACAAGCCCAAAATAAAGCTGTAATTATTATTATCATTCATGAATACAAGAAGAAAAAATTACAAGTAATCTAAATTTTCAACAATATTTTTGAGGGGGCCTTAACCTATACTGGAGCAAAACATTGGAAGTCATCTGAACTCAGGCCAAGCACCATGAGGTCCAGTCAGTTCCTGGGGTGGTTCAGATACAAATGTGAAGCACCAGCTTGTGTCAGCAAAGCTGTGGTGACTTCTAGCAGGAGACAGTGTCAGCGCCTCAGAGTCATGACTCACAGAGACTTGTTATTGAACTACATCTGTGGTAGACCATGCTATTTGCCTGAGGACATACACCACACACTCCTTTACATACACACATGCACTGCCCACAGCCAGACTCGGAAAAGCTGGTGATCTTGTGAAAGCAGCAGGATATCAAAATATCGCTAACATGGTGAATCATGCATGTACACAGCAATGACCACAGCTCCGAGGGACGCCTGACTGTGGAAGTGTGTGTGTGTGTTTGTGTGTATGAAGTCTGCTTACGTTGGTAGTAACTACAGGTGTCACATCAGTGGATGATATGGTTGGCTCTGTCGCTGGTCAGCCAGATTAGACAGGAGCAGGTTGCTTAAGCTTCAAGTGAGAGGAACATGCACGCACACAGACACACACACACACACACACACACACACTGACACCTACCTACCATGGCTCCCTGTTGCCTTGCATTCTGTTGCCGTGAACATTCTCAGTGTGTGTTTTGGTCATCTTTTCTTGACTTTCACTTCCAGCTGAGTTCATCAAAATTTTTCTTGGAGCATTTTTTAGTTGTTTTTGTTTGCTGTTGCTAAGAAATTGGTCCAAATCATTCTGGGTCTCTCTCTCTCTCTCTCTCTCTCTCTCTGTCTGTCTCTCTCTCTCTATCATCTATCTATATATATATGGATATCAGGATTTATAATTGACCTAATCTCCGCTGCATATCACACTTTCCTTTTACATTGGACTGTCTCCCTCTCCCTGTGACAGTTCATAATCCTCTTCCATCTGATCCTCTTTCAGTCTCTGTGCATCCCTCCATTTCTATCTCCATCTACCTGTCTCTGAACAAGGTCACAATAATATGAAAAGGACATGAGCACTGTGCATTGACTTTAGCATATGCTTAAAGGCAGATTATGTGCTTCCCTCTGGGCTCTTTTCCTTCGGCCCAAAGCCCAATCAGGTATTCAAAGAATAGTGAGGCCAAAGGAAAAGGTCAGGAAAGATGTCCTCATGATATTAGCAAATGTTTTCACTAGCCATAGGAAGGGCATTGGAAGAGTAAAGCGGACATACTTTCTGCATTCCCCAGTCAGCTGCGGACCTGCGTACATGCACACGGTTCCATTCACACTACAATTGAGGGTCCGCGTCGGTCTGGCGTGTGTGTTCACTCGCCAGCCACACTCAAAACAACAGACTGTAGCTACAGCTGGTAGCTACCTTGCTAAGTAGTGGCTAGCTAGTATTGATTGTGGCCACTCATCTTGTATTCTTTCAAAGACAAATTATATAAACAAGAGCAGTGCCCGTTGAAAACGTGCCTGTTCTGAACGGGCCGATTGCTTGTCCTCCGATGCTTGCAGCTTTCTGGAGAACCGCTCATCCAAACAATTTCACACTTGACATTGCAATTCCTTGGGTCCTCAGCAATACACCCACCACGTGTGAAGTTGATCGGATGTGAGGTTGTCGAGACAATCGAAGGACAGACAGACAGACAGAGACTCCTGGTTAGACTTTAATGTCCCGGGGGGGAAATCTACAGTTAGATGTGGGTAACAGCTGATCTCCTTGCACAACTGCTCTTCAAAACAAGCATCCCTTTTGTTATCTGGGCATGTGCAGTCAGTGCGCTCGCTCTGCGTACAGACTGTGCGGTCACAAATTTCGGGCTACATGCGGACAGTCTGAGCGGGCCTTAAAATGCTTCAGCACTCTTTCCGACCAACACACACTCATTGGTGTCCCAGTCCCCTGTGAAGGAAGCTCAAGATTGAAATGGAAGTAAAGAGCATTCAGTGACAGAGCTTGTTGAGTTTATTGAAGGCTAATTATTTGGGCCAAGGTATAATATTTGAAATTTTAAAAGTAGCATAGCAACTACACTATGTGGCTAATAAAATGTGACACCCCATCCACACACTTTTGCTCTGGATCTATTTATCCTGTTTTAGGCATGGCCCCTGAAAGGCAGATTATACTGTACGCTTACAAGTCCATGTGATGCGGTTACAATGTATATTCAGACCCTATATGGCCTGGACACAAGCTATTATACGATGAGTCCAAATATGGAGAAAGATAGTCGTAAGTGATACTAGATGTTCTTCTGCTGACATTTCTCCAGCTAACCACAGGACCCTGAGGATCCCTACATCAGGATGGATACAGACTCAGTACCAGTTACACAAACTTATGAAAGATACAGTATATAGAAGATATAAAAGCTTATATTAAATGATTATAAGTATACAAACACATTAAATGGGGTTATTTATTCCATCATACAAAAACATAATAAATGGGGTTATGTCATCATGCAGAAAACCCCCCTATCAGCCCCTTACTAATGATCTTTTGGCTGAATGGTAGCACAACTGGAAGAGGTCGAGATGTGACTTTGAAAGAGGAGGCCACTGTCCGCTTCCATTTCCTAACTGTTGGTTTCTTTTAACCAAGACCCAGTCGTTCCCTAAACTTAACTAAGTGGTTCTACTTTTAGCCATGGTGATGAAGGTTCCCTATGTTGGACTATTGGAATAATTGCCATATGATTTGGTACAGGTATTCATGGTCCCCAGAGGATGAATCCTAATGACTTTGGCAATCACTTGACTTTTCCTTGTGCCTAGTGCCACCAGCCGATCGTAGAAATGTCATCGTTAACCTGTAGTGATGCTGATTTTGTGACGTCAGGATTTTCAAATAATGATTTGCAGCACCGCAGCAGTAAGCTGTGACTAACTACTGTGGAACTGATGCTTGATCGATTCTGTATGGGATTGGAGTTTTTTTTATTTTTACGGAGATTTTTTTTACACCTCTGGTGTAGGCTACATACAGCATTGCGGTGAGTTGGAATGTTTTACACAAAATGGGATTACTTTCTCAGTCATCTGTTGAGGGTTTAAGTATGGGTTCTTGCTTTGCAGGGGCTGGGCATCCCCCGCTACTGTGAGGGTTGCACCGATGAGCCATTAGTCAAACAATTGTATACGTTCTTATAGTTTGATGGGTCGGGCTCTCTTACCTCTTCATCCATGTAAATTGGTTTAATTGACTAAAGAAAAAGGCTGCCTATGTGTCAAAACAATGTTTTCAGCTCAGTTTGTAAAGATCTAAACCCCTGCACTGCTGACTGAGACATCCATCACATCTTTATTTTATGATCCTGAAGTCCTCTGACAAAATAAACAATAAAGGTCAATGTACTGTGTGATCGCAGAGAGGTTCACAGACAAATTATCAGAGTGTGTCATGAATACATATCAGAGGAAAGCTGAAAAAAGAAGGTGAAAATACAGAAAGTTTGAGCTCTGCATAAAGTGAAGTAATTCCTCAACCCACCCTCCAGACCTTCCCTACAGGCAGCGGCTAACATTTAACAAAAATTAACAAATGGCAGGCTGCTGGTGTGATGCCTGTCTTTGTCTCTGATGGTGTCGACACACATGCGGTATCCCCATAACTAAACAATGTCAAATATTTCCCTGACTTTTGCATCCCATTTCAGGACACAGAATATAGCTTATTCTTAGTTCAATGCTCAGTCAGAATCAGGATGGCCGTTTTAAATGTCCTAAGTAGCCAGTCACAGCCTGGAGCCACCACACACCAATCCCAGAAATACAACAGCACAGCTGTCATGTCAGCTGTCAAGGGAGGTCAAACAAACAAACACACTCAAGGAAAGGCAGGTATAATTAAAGGAAATTTACTTGAGGCAGTGGTCATGAACAGGCTTACAGGTTGGCAACACGAAGGCAGACTGAATAGTCAAACAAATACAAAGGGCACGGCTGGTGAGCAGGTGAATAGACAACCAGTCAAAATCCAGGAAGATGTAACAGGTAACAAGGAAAAAAACAGGAACATCAGGTCAGGTAAAGGTTCCGACTAGGGTGCAGGTTCAGATGGCTGGAAAGCAATGGCATAAGCATCATTGACAATCTGGCAACTGACTGGGGAAAAGGGGCTGATATTCACATGTTCACAAATTACTACCGTGCCTTGCAACTATATGACTGAGTGCAGCCATGACGGCAAGAAACAGAACTAGCCAAAATCAACATTATATTAATTGGCTATCTCATAAATGTTAAATTGTTTTTAAAATGAGCTCAGATTCAAACTGAAACTTTCTGTGTAGAACAGCAACAACTTTGATAAAAATGTCCGTGCCCTGTGCCCTACACCTTGAATTCCATGCCAACGAAGGAGGAAGGAAACTAGTGTGGCTTGCGGCTTTGAGACTAAAATATCCTCAGAGGAAGAGAATGTATCTCTTTCAACTATGTTGATAAGAAGTCCATAGAACTGCACCCGATGTGGAATTTTATTTGGGTTATGAGTCTTACGACTGACCTCATCCAAAGAAGAGGCGAAAGCTAGTCTGTGCCACAGTGACCCAAAGGACTAATTCCAGCAGCAACTAATGTCAATCAAGACACTGAAGATGGATCTCGTGAATTATACAGTTATTCCCTGCTTATGCAGCAAATGAGAAGTTTTGTGACCTCTAATTCCATGGCTTCCAAAAGAAACTATTTGGGCAACCATGCCTGAAGCATTTAAGAAGAACTTTCCTAATACAACATGTATTGTAGACTACAGTGAGAGCTTTTTACAAAAAAGCAAAAACCTTGAAGAAGAAAAGAAGAAGAGAATCTGGTAGCTACTGCCATGTGGACTAATCATGTTGTGATGCAGTGACAAATTCATAACCATGGACTCAGGCATATTAGATTACTTAATGCCTGGAGATGAGGTCATGGCAAATCAAGGCTTTAACATAAAAGATTTGCTGTTTGAGATGAAGGTTAAATTGGTAATGCCCTCTTTCACAAAAAAACATAGGCCACTGAGGAACAGGTGGCACGCACTAGAGGAATTGTATGAATTCATGTTGAAAGAGCAATCAGACTTTTGTAAGTTTACAAAATATTATCAGGGTTTTTTTCCATTACCATGTATGGAAGAGGATTAGGGCCACGAGTGAAACATTTTTTTGAGTTATGAGTTTAAAGTCAGAATTCTGACTTTATTGTCAGAACTCAAAAAAATGTTTCACTCGTGGCCCTAATCCTCTTCCATAACCATGGCTCCTAAAATAGACAAGATTCTAAGAATCTCTTGCCATTCTAAGGGCAGATCTCATTCGTGATTCAAAGGTATTTAGCATTTGATCAAGTGGACTATATTTACATGGCTATCAAGAACGTTATACAGGACCATCAAACAATATGGTGC
This sequence comes from Oplegnathus fasciatus, assembly GCA_003416845.1. Taxonomy (NCBI): domain Eukaryota; kingdom Metazoa; phylum Chordata; class Actinopteri; order Centrarchiformes; family Oplegnathidae; genus Oplegnathus; species Oplegnathus fasciatus. The sequence continues at coordinate 9,933 of NTHP01000345.1, read as the reverse complement.
AGTAATGAAATTAAAATCTATTATGGTTGAAAAATTCAAGGAAACAAAACATGTAAGGAGTTATGGAACATTTATGTGAACATTCTTTGCATGTTTGTTCTGTTGTACAGAATGTGAATAATTTATTCTCTGCTCTGTACACCAAAACAACTAGACACATGAACAGTTTCTTTCCACAGGCTGTCACTCTGATGAACAGTTAACACCAGTCACAGAGTGTCAGGAACGATCCCTGTGCAATAACCCTGTGACACAAACATCCACTGGACCTGTAAATTACATATTCTCATTGTTTAAATACACACTGTTTTTATCATGTTTGCATCACTCAAACACAAATCTATGCACACTGTGTATTCTGTGTATACTGTCATATCCACCTACCTCATGTATATAAAGCTACCTGTTACAATAATCATATTTATTTCAGCACCCTTTGCACTCTGCACCATTCTTACTACCAACATTTGTTATTGTTATTGTAGTTGTTTATATATATATATATTTATATATAAATATACAGTATATATATACTTATATATATATATATATATATATAATATATATTTATCAGTTTAATGTTTGTGTTTACCTTGTCCTTGTTTTCAGCTGTATGTATATCTATTCCTGTGCATGCATATTGAGAGCAATGAAAAACCAGAGTCATATTCCTTGTATGTGTACACCTACTTGGCCAATAAAGCTGATTCTGATTCAGTGTTCGTGATGCTATTCAACATGACATCAGTATGGTTAACAGCACTATAATTATGAAATCTAAAAAAAAAATCTACAAATGTATTTATTTAAATGACAACTGTATCATGTATAAACACAAATTTTAAATCAGGCAAATTATCCATGAGTTTGAAAGCTTACTGGATACTGAAACACTACACAGTGGTTTATGATACTATGAGACAAGATTCTCTGAAAAGTTTGCACGGCAGCCATCATTTAATCCTCCATCTTGCTGATCACAAAGTAAATTGTAGAACGAGTTCACGTTAAGAACTAGTCAGCTATGAATGTGAACTTGATCATATTTTATTGATGACAACTGAGCCTTTCCATTTGCTAAAGAGATCCACAAGATGTGGTTGTTAAGCTGCTTTCCAAGGACCAGAATGAACCGTCAAGCTCAACAATGTTCAGGTTCTGACCTGATAAAGATTAAGACTTCATTTGCCCCAAAATACTAATAAACAGCTCTACAATGAGCCACCTCATCTTGTATCTCAAAACTATGCTATTGCTGGCTATTCATTAGCCTTGAGAAGTGAGTTTGCTAGCAATTAGCCAATGGAAACCAGCTGCTGTCTTCTGCGTTCGTGATAAGATGTTGCCTGGAAGTTTGATCTAAAAAGCATTTTATTTTATTTTGAGTTATCGACTTGAAATGAACAAATCAGCAGGTTCCCAGTCTTCCCAGCACTACTATCCATGTTGAACCAGAAACACTACAAACTATTGACAAAGTAATGAGAAAAGAAACTCTGAAGGCAGAGGCTTCACATAACACTGAACCCACAGAGGAGGGTCCCGGTAATTCCCTTTCCATTTGAAAACATTTTAATAACCCAAGCAAACTATGATAGGCAGCTGAAATCAGTGGACTGAAAGTGCACTTACTATAAATTAGTGGAGGAACTTGCATGACATTTTGATGGTATAATAATGAAGACTTTATTCTACGTTAAAGAGCTTGATGAAATCAAAATTAGTTGAAATTAGGAGAAAATCATCAAACAGCTTTCATTAAGCGGTGCAGCTCACTGTTGACTCTTCTATTAACCTTTCCATTAAGTCTGCTATATTTCCACATAAATTGAAACTGTGATCTTTGAACAGGGGACTCTTGGTTGTTCCTAAATCCAGGCTAATAACTAAAGGTTACTGGAGTTTAATGGTCAGGGCTCCTCAGCTGTGGGACTGTCAGAATCTCTGTGTCTTCTGTTAAATCTGTTCTCAAAATTGACATTTATGCAAAAGTCTTTTTGCGTATTCTGTTCCTTTTCTCCTTTTTGTATTAACTTTTTTTCTTAGTGGCTTTATTGTAGATTCAACACATTCAAAGGACTAACAGGCTGAACTAAACAACTTGTGCAGGAAGGCATTGAATAGAAAATGTCATTACTAGTGGCTCTATGACAAGCTAAAAACAAACACCTAAAGGCTAAACATATTTTTGCCAAATTTTTCAACAGTGTCAAAATGACTTGTGCACAACACAACACTTCATTTGCTTTTTAAATGGCTTACACCAACTGAAGTAATTCCAGCAGTCTTTGTTTTGTTTATACAACATCCCTGTGGATAAAATATGAACGTAAGCGATGATTTGACAGTTCTGTTGGTGTGCTCTTTCTGGCTGTCTGTGCGTGGGTATATACTGCAACATCAATAGACCTCTCTCGCAGTTGACGTTTTGACTTGTCATAGCAGGAAAAGCACTAGTGTAAGTACAGTAATAACATTAAAGGATCATTCCTGTTAAGTAAAACTGTGAAAAAACCCTATCAGTTAAGCTACATTTGCACTCACCAAAGTAACTGTTGAGATCTGGGAACACATGACATTGGCTCAGTGAAATACATTGGGGCAAGAACGAGTAGAACGAGTCAGTCAGTGAGGCCGATTAGAAACAAAACAAAGAAGCAAGCCAAACAGAACCAAAAATGAGCACAACTGAAAGGCCAACTATGGTAAGTAAAAGTTGAAGCAGGGAGTCACTCTCTAAACTGTGATGCTTGGTATTAATTTACCGTCCACCTTCATTTTCTCTTCCAAATAAGTTTAGCTAACCAAGAGCTTTGTTTCCAACTGGTCTGATTGTCTGAGTGCTCCTGTTTCTTCTTAGTGATGTCGCCATGTTCCCAGAACTTGCTGAGAATAATGTGAATATTTTTGATAAGGATGATGGCCAAAGATGTAATAAAGCAGAGTAATCCATTAACTGTGGCTCTGGTGCTATTTAAAGTTATAATCTCGAAGATCTTCATTTGTTGTCTTTGGCCTATGGCATAGTCTGTAATTGCAGGTGTGTTTTTGGACCTCACTTCAGTTTCAGTTTCAAGTTTTATCGTCTGTGGTCATTGATCTTTTCTTTGTTTGTTCGGCCATAGTAACCGTTTACTTGCAATGCTAGCAGTTGAAGAGCGAATCTGTTGTGTTAAAAGCCTTGTTAAAAGTGTGCGCCACTTGTGATTTTTTCGGGAAATTCGCTCCCGACACCCGGGTCGTAATACTGCAAATGCTGCAGGCTTTCATCAGTGGGCCAGACTCAATCACCATTGTGTTGCCTCATTCGGTGATAGATAGTGACTTAACACGCATTTATTTAAATGAAAATCTTCAAGAATATAACTTGAAGTGTCCCAGTCTGCCAGCATGCACAATACCAGGGCCCTGGAAATGTGGCCATTATTAAAGATATAAATTACACTTCAAAATGTCTGCTGTGAGAAAGGTCTATTCACTTGGACGGTGTCCTCATCTATGCTTAAACCTAAAATATTATGCGAGGTATTCATGACACTGACAAACTCAAGAAAGCCACAAATTTCCATACACTTTTGTCCTTTTTGATGATATTTGCCCAGATGATGGAGGCATTATTAAATCTGTGTGGTATTAGGGCCACTAAGTGCAATTAGGGCCATTACACTGGAATGATTTTTTAATGGTTAGCTATGAGAGACACAAATCATCACTACTGTAGCTGCATGACCTTATTGCCTGCTTCAAGATTTCTGAATTGCTGACCACAGCTGTGATTTGTTCAGTGATAGGTCAAATAGGGCTCTAGAGGGCTGAAACAAATGACCAATCAGAGCTCTGTATGCAGTGTTGATAATGGGGAAGTCATCCTCCTACGTAGCTAGCTAGCTACCTAGCTACATCAATAAAAAATAGCAACGTACAAAAAATGGCCACAAAATTTGACTTACAGAAAAGACAACTCTATATCAGTATATTCATGTTGTGACAATGTTAAGTTAACTCCTTCTAGCAACTGCTACTGCAGCTTCTGTATCGACTGAAAATGATTTAGGTGAATGAATACGAGATGAATACGTCACTCGCTACTGATTGGTTAGGGCAAAACAAACAACATACCAACTTCCCAACATGACATATGAACACAATGTAAGGCTCATTAAAAATGAACTGAAACAAAATGGCAATTTAGTCTGATTAGTCAAAATTTGTAAATAGCAAGAGCTTGTTGAAGCAAAACTATGATTTGCTGAAGTGCTTATATATATATANAGTGCACAGACAGAGGAACTTCAGTCAGCTGTCCGGGAACTGGCTCGGTTTTTATGTCTGTGAAGAATAAAACTCTATTGCATCGAACTCTGATCGTCTCCAGTGAATACTTTGAACCTGTTTTGGGACTCCAATAGTTACTCAATCCTGAAGAAAACAGTGAAGAGGTCCAGACTTAAACTCTGGCCCAGACCTGGACTTCTGATCTTCAACAAGCTACATCCTAGGTCTACACAAAATCAGTCACTAAAGGTATCAAACATTTGTCGTTGCTAACGAAAAGAACCAAAGTCCCACAGTCTATATGTTCACATCCAGCTAACTACAGCATCTATCTATGGCAGATGGATAATAGTCCAAATTGTTTCTCAGCCTCCAGAGCTTTATCATTCCTCTGACAATGCTTCCTAAGCATACCTTAAATCTTTAATATTCACCAACCTGTTTATGAAATTAGCGAGCCCTGCAGGCTCTGGCCTGGGGCTGGAGAAGACCTTCATACAAAACGTTTAATGCCACCCATCTTCCAAATTGTGGAGGGATTTCGGCCCTCCTAGCTCAGCCTTCAAATCATAAAGAGATAAAAATACTGATGGAAAGAAAAGATTTGGAAAATTACAAATACATTCCTAAGGCTCTATACTGACATAAATATCTTTCTGAATGATGTCTGTTCTTACAGACACTGCACTGATCTTGTGTGTCTAGCTTTGTGTGAATGTATATGCTACCATGCATTTATTCGGTCAGACCTCTTCTCACCTTCCTCTGCTGTCTTTGTCGGCAGACTGTTTGTTGTTCTTGTGATAAAAATGTCACGGTGCTCTTTACACAAACCCAACAGCAGCTAAAGTCAGTGATGTTATCCTGTGATATGCAAAAGAGGAGTGAATAGATGAATACCATCAAACACGCAGCAGTGAACAGAGGGTTCACCAAGCCTTGACCTTCCACATCCACCACAGGAGAAGAAGAAAGTTCACATCTAACAGGGCTTCTCCTTCATAACCAGTACAAGCTCAGTCCAAAGCATTCATGGAAATGACATACACTTCTGCTTAGGAACAGTTAATTAATTAATGATCTGTGAATTTGAGGGTTATCTAATGTATCTGTCACATTTATTACCTTTACATGTGAATTCTACAGGAGATGCACAGCTTCTGGCTGTCACAGTAGGTAACCACAGGTCATGGACAAAATGCCTGGCCAAGCTACATTATTGAACACATCAGTTTACCTGTCCAAGAAGGTCATGGTTTGGATATAAAATCATTGGCAAAGTTACTGTGAACATGTTAAGCAATTACTTGTGAACATTCATCAAAGTGTCATCACTTGTAAGTGTTGTTTTAGGATTGAGCTATGGGGGCATGACAGCCCCCTGGGCCTCTGCAAAATTTGCACTCTATCAGGTGTAGTTCAGAGCAAAAAAGATTATATAGATATGCAACATGCCTCACACACTGGGCTATGAGGCAATGTCGGTGTAGTTAGTGTTTTTAGTGTAACAAATGAATTGTTGCCATTCACGTGTGCAGGGAGCCAACAGGAAGCCGGAGGTGAGAGTGTGCATGCTCTATGGGCCCTAAAAACTCTCTCATGCTCTATGGGCCATTAGAGTGCCATCATGGACCATGGTATCCAGTTTCCTTAAATCCCCTGAAAACTTCCAAATCTTAATCTTATCTCTGTGACATTAAATATTCATGCCTAAATGAGCAAAAATCAGTTAAAAGTTTAAGTTTGGAAAAAATCATCCTTAGTTATTTTATTTATTGAGCGTTATCTATCTGCTTCATCAGGACTGGGTGTGTAGTTGGATCAGATTTAACTGACAACCAGGACACTGGGGGCTTAGCCCGGACCTCTGTAGGGGTGTCTGGGGGGATCCTCCCCTGGAAAAACAAGCTCTATTTTGATGCTTTTTTATGGCACATTATTTACATTCAAAGTACATGTCTTAATCATTGAAAAACTGAAATGTGTACCTCAAAAACTGTCCAGATTAACTATGAATTGTGATGTAAAAAATATAAATAGTTGTTAGAAATTAGTATCAGTATTGAGTAGAAACAGAATACTTCACAACTGCTATCATTAAACATCTATTGCCTAGAGTTGGAAAAACAGTTCAGTGTATTTATGTTAACATCAGTTTATTGGAATATTAAAAGGGTTTCCTTTCACACACACACACACACACAATTTTCAGATACAATCAGTGCAGTGTAGTGTGTGCACTGTCTGTCTTCTCTCTCTCTCTCTCCATTATCTGCTGCTGTCTCTCTCAATTTCAATTAAATTCAAAGGCTTTATTAACATTTTTCCAAAGTATCAAAATATAATACACAAATACAATACACAAAAATAGTAGAATAAAGTAAATAAATAAATAATGATAATAATAATAATAATAATAATAATCATAACAATAATAACAATAAAGATGGCCGTATGTACAATAGGTCACGTCAGTATAGTTATTTGTCACATTCAGTGATATTGTTGTGATGAAGTGTCCCTCAGTTTGTGACATGACTGTGCATGCTCTTATATAGCCCAAGAGTCCCTGCCTTCCTAGGCGGAGAATAGTGGCTTCTCCACCCTTTTTTCTAAAAACAACCTATCATTACTTTGTAAATAATGGTGTCATATCTTCCAAATTTGGGATGGTCCAGCCCCTGCCCAGGCAAGTCCAGGCATGTTCCTGACACCATTATTTTTGGGATTTCCAGACTATATTTTTAAAAAAACTTGACTTTCAGGTTACATGCTAGAACAAACACAATTTCTTTATTCATGCAAACCTAACATTAGATATGGATACAATTGATATGCTGATTATCATTCATATTTTATAATACAGAGCACTTTTTAATGAAAGTTTACTACAACACTATTCAATTTTTTTCAGTTCAAAGGGGCTTCATTGGCATGAAAGTTTCCAAAATAATGTTGCCAAAGCATCAAAATTAATTATAATCATACAATTCATTCATCACATATATACAGTATATATCCTATGTGTGTGTGCATGTATGTGTGTGTGTGTGTGTGTGTCTAGATCACTCACTGTCCCTCAGGTTGTGGCATGTTGATACATATTGGAAAGTAAGATCTGAGTATTTTTAATTTTGAGAGCTCATTAAGCTCTTTGAAATCTGAAATTACAGAGTTGAATTTGTTTAAGTAAATGTTTCTTATATCATTGAATGTTTTATATTGTAGGAAGAAGTGCATCTCTGTCTCAACCTCCCCTGTCCATACTCTGTTTTCTTTTGGTTGCCATGATTTTTTGAGTCTTCCTTTTTCAATGTCCAGTTTGTGGTCACTGAGCCTGGACCTGGTCTGGATCTGTCTCTGCTTTCTATCTCTGACAGTAGAGAGATATTCTGCCAGTTCATCATCTCTTTCTAGAGCCAGATAACATTCTGATCTACTTTGGCTTTTAGGTTCTTCTTTCCAATGTTCCAAACAGGTTTCTTTATGTTGCGTTACAATTTGGTTTTTAATTTTGGTTTACTCTGATTGGTGTTTGGAAAGCAGTGTTGTTGTGAGACTGGTCAGAGTGTGTCTGAGAGGGGG
>NTHP01000344.1:613160-649159 GCA_003416845.1 Oplegnathus fasciatus | reverse complement strand
GATTCAATTTCCTTGAGATAACTATGACCTGGATGAATGAGAATATTCACAGGCTTAATACATTTTAATGATGAAACAAGTGTGTGATTGGGCTCCCTCCTTCTTTAAATAGAATTAAACTGGCTGAAGCGACTTTATCAACTTTGTGAAGCATGAAACCCGCTCATTGCTGCTTGCAGCTCCTGTGGGTTGTTGAGCTGCTTGCTTCTTGGAACGTAAAAGGGTTAGAACCCGCCAATAGCAACTTGCCGCTCTGCTGACAGTAGACAGGGATTGCCTTTGTTAGGTTAAGTGAAGCCAGATAACAAAAAGATACCCACGGTATGTTGAACTCGCTTCGTAGTACAGGCCTCAGGTTGTCTTCAAAACGACTGCTAGCGGACACTTTGCCAGTGGCCCCGTGCCCGAGGGACACAAATCAGTCGGGGGTCTGGGTCCTCCCCCATGAGATTTTGAGTGTCAGACACTTCATTTCCTGCATTCTGGTGAATTCTTATGCACTAATTTGTGCTTTTTATTCATCAATTTCAAAGTCCTCTGCTACTTTCAACATACACAGGAAATAAAGAGTCAAAAAGAGTAGAGCACAGTTGAATTAATTATATTAAAACATCAGATCAGAGACATGGGCAAAATGAAACCCATTGATAAGTTGTTGTTGGCTGATGTGTGTACTCTTGTTATTAGATCAGTTGTCTGAGGATGTAAGCAGAAGAGACTGACACTCAGAGAAATGTTGTGTATAGAGTATTTTATTGTGAATTTGAAAATAGAAGCAATCTGGATGACAAACTGAACACTCTATGTCTTCATTGCTGCATAACTCTGTATTTTACAGATTTCTTTATTGTTGCTGTGGTACCAACTCTGGGACCTGTAACACTTAGCACAATAACTGAATATGGGGAAACAGCTAGCCTAGCTCTGTCCAAGGTAACAAAATCCACTTACCAGCACCTCTAAAGCTCTCTAATTAACATGTCATATCTCGTTTGTTTAATCCATACAAAGTGTAAAAATCATGTTGTGGCTTCAGAGGGGGTTGTGTGCTAGACCATTTCTTAGCAGGGTGCAGTGACTTCCTGCAGTCTTGTCACTGGCTGTTTCCCTCTGTTTCCAGTCTTTATGCTAAGCTAATCTAATGGGTCTCTGGCTGTAACTTCAAACACCCAAACAGTCAGAAGAAAGTAAACCTAACCAGAATTTAAAAGAAATTAAAGCTTAATAACAGTCACGTATAAACATGACAGTGGTTTACATCTAACTCTCAGCGAGAAAGCGCATAAACTTATTTCCCAAAATGTTGAACAATTCCGACATTTACTTTTAAAAATTCTGCACAGTATTTTCTTGGATATTTTTAAATGCTTAATGTAAAACTGTCATTCAGTTAGTTTTATAACGATGTCTGCATGTTATGTCTGTTTTGATCATTTCAGTGTGCATCAATATGTGTGTGTGTATCTGTGTATTTCAATTTTTAGCATACTAGAAATATGTAAAGAGTTCATCTGAGTATGTTACCTTCACTCATTGACGTTACTGCTGTTATGAGATGTCACCACCATACTTCCAGCTGTGGAAACATAAGAGACAAATTAAATGACTCACTCAGATAGTGCCACAGTAGTAGCTATTCTTCTTGTTCCTTCCTTTCTAGATAGATACAGTTATTTACAATGTTTTATTGTTCTATATATTGTGCCAACGTATTACATTCTACTAATGTGAACACTGGCTCTTTTTCAGTAGAGTGCAATTTTCAAAGGTCTTTTGATGTGAGCACATAATGGCAGCATTTGCATCAAGGCCCGTAAGCAGCATTTGCAAAATCAATGCTCTATGTGTTGATGAGCACTGGCCTTATAATGTGGGTTATTTACAATGTTACAGTGTTGAAGTTATTTAGTTATTTATTTAGGTTTTTATTGTTCTGGTTTTTAATGGTACTTTAAGTGTATTTTTATGCTAATACTTGTGTACTTTTACTTAAAGATATAATCTCAAGGATTTTCATTTGAATAAATGTCTGTTAAGTCACTAAGGTGGAGAGCATTGAAGGAGGAAAAGGGACTGAGGGGAGGTACGTTACAGATGTGGCTCTCTTTCTCTTGGACTGGTATCTCTTGGACAGGAATTGCAGATTGCCTGTTTGTTAGTCATTAGGTGTGAAAACCACAAACGGGACCATTTCATCCTGTTAGGTCCAAAAACACACCTGTAATTACCACTTGCCACCATAGTGCCGCCAAAGAGAACGAAATGAAAATCTTTGAGATTTTAACTTTAAGTAAAATTTGAAATGCATGACTTTCACTTGTATTGAGTATTTCTACACTGTGGTATTGCTGTTTTTACTTAAAGATATAATCTCGAAAATTTTCATTTAAATAAACGTCTGTTAAGTCCCTATCTATCGCAGAATGATGCAACACAATGGTGACTGAGCCTGTGGCCCACTGATGAAAGCCTGCAGCATTTGCAGTATTACGACCTGGGTTTCGGCAGCGACTTTCCTGGAAAAATCACAAGCAGCGCACAGTTAGGCTTTTAACCAGGCTTTTAACGCAACAGACTCGCTCTTCAACTCATCTGTGTGTGAAGCGGCGTGCTGTTTTTTTCCGGTCTCTGCTAGAGTTGTGAGTAAACGGTTATTATGGCCGAACAAACAAAGAAAAGGTCGATGACTACAGACAAGGAAAGTGAAACTTAAGTGAGGTCCAAAAACACACCTGCAATTACCGATTATTGCCATAGGTGCTGTGAAAGACAATGAAATGAAAATCTTCGAGATTATGACTTTAAGTAAAAGATCTTCCTCCACCACTGTTGAAAACTGGGAAATGGCAGACGTAGCATATTCATCATGGAATAACTGAATGATCGGATGATACATGGACCCACTTCGAGCAGCCGCACAGGAAGGGCCAAAACACATAAAACTGAAACTAAACACAGAACTTCACTTTAAATCTGATCATTCAATTATTCCATTCAATCTGGCAAACGAAAAACGGAAAAACGAAATATAACCCGGTTCAGTGATGACAGACATTGAATACCTGTAAGATAAATACTGCATGACTTGTTGAGGGAGTAAAGTGACCAACACTGGATGTCTTTCCAAAACGTAGCCTGTCAATTTTTGGTGAACCAGTTCTGTTTGTGAGACCCATTCCTCGTCACCACCAAAACCCCAGTACTGCTGAACCTGGTTATTATCTCTGATTAACTGTAATTTTCTAACATCTTCTTTCAAATTCCTAAAAATGTATCTTATTTTCTTTATTTCAAAAATGCTTTACAAACTTTTTCTTTGAATGTGCGTGCTCCGCGAGGTAAGCGCATGCTGCAGATCAGACTGCGCATGCGCAGAGCGGAGACGCAGTACTAAGCACAAGAACAGAAAAACAGAAATAAGACTTGTTTTTGATTTTCTTGTTTATTAGATTACCAGACCCTGAACGATACAGCTCCTCCAGGAGTACTACTGTTAAGAGAGAGATAAGATATCAAGGATGGGTTTAGTTATGCAAGTAATTTTACCCTCAACTGTAGGTGGTACCGGTCTGTTTGTAAAGGTGGTTGGGTTATCGTTATTGTTATTGTTAAGAAGTATAAATGGCAGTAAAATACTATCATCAGTGCTTGCATCGAATATTTGAACAAACAAAGTAATATTCTGATGAGGTACAAGCTTTGATTTACATCATTTTAGTGTGTACTTTAATGTTATTTCATGGTCTGGACACAGCTGTTCTTTGCTGACATGCTGATGATTAGCAGATGTAATGTTTAACTTATGCCCAGCATGTTAGCATGCTAACTTTTGCTGATCAGTACAAAACATATATAAAATTTTTGTGTTGACATTCACAACATTTATTGTAACTAATTGTTTATAGATTCCTTACTGCTGGCTGCATTTTAAACATATTGAACATATTATTTAAGCTGTGGTACTGATACACTTCAGCCTAAATGAAAATTTGAGTTGGTGCTCACAGATGACTCTCCTCTGTGTCACTGTTTTAACTTCAGTTACCTCAGGCTGACACACAACATTCAGTTACTATTACCTCTGCTGACTGAAGTTACTGCTGTTGTGACACGTCACCACCACACTTCCAGCTGTCAAAACATAAAAGACAAATTAAATGACTTTCATATTCAAAACTCACTCAGTTAATACCACAGTAGGAGCTCTTCTTCCTGTTGTTAAAAAACCTCTTGGTTTTTGAAAGATCACCAGGGACTTGTGTTTTGAAAAAGATGCTTAGCTCTATTATTTCAATGTAAGGACATTACATGGGAAGCAGAAACTGGGACTACAGGGAGGATGGCAGGGTCATTGCCGTGTGAGCCCCATTGAAGAGCCTCTGGAGACTGGTGATGTCCTGTCCAGTGATGGGGTGGTTCTGACTCTGACTGGGGGGTTCTGTAGCTGAGGCTGGTTGGTTGGAGTCTCTCTCTTGTTTTGCCTGCTCCATGTTTGCTTTTTGTACCCACATCTCTCAGTTTCAGTGCAGGATTTTATCCTACTCTTTATTTTTCTTTCCTGGACTAACAATTGAACCTCGAATCTACTTCCTGTCCTTATTTTAACTTATTTTAAGTTTCATGTTGATGCATGATGCTGAGAGTTAGGAGAGCAGAGACACCATACAAGTAAAAAACCTATAATGTCTACATGTCAGTATGTGAGTTTAGAGTCTGTAAACTGACCTGAAGCTTATTCTGTGTGACTCAGCAAAAGATTCACAGTGTGAGATGATCATAAGGGGGCGTCAGTCTGCTAGATAGATACAGAAAATTAACTCAAGGTGCTTTCATAAAGGGAGCAGTGCTGCCACTAGGTGGTGACAAAGTTTATGAGTGTGTCTCACCTGTCCTTCTGCACTGGTGAAGGTAATCAGACATCTGACCCACCCTGTGTCATTTGTCTGTAAATAGTGGAATAGTTTTCTGAGCACTTTTTGTGAAGTGGTGGTCATCTCACAATAAGGCATTATTAGAGCATTATCAGCACATTGGGACTGCATTATAAGTATATAATCAGAGGATGATAAAATGAAACACAAAGTGGGATAGAGTAAATAGTATGTTATTTTGTCTGAATTTGAACGAGAGCTACTCATTCTTCAGACTTTGACTTGTATTGATTATTTCTACACTGTGGTACTTTTACTTAAGTACTTTCTCCACCACTGTTAAAAACTGGGAAATGGCAGACATAGCATATTCACTATTCAATTCTTGTTTTTGAATTGCTGCAATGTGTTGAAACACACCCCTTCAGACAGCCTTAAAAGAAGGGCTGAAACACATAAAACTGAGACTAAACACCAAACTTCACATTCAAGCTGAATGATACAGCTGCTCCAGGAACATTACTTTAAGAGAGAAATACGACATCGAGGATGTTTTTGACTGTGTAAGTAATTTTACCTTCTACTGTAGGTGACAGGCTTCTGTTAGTAGAGGTGGTTGAGTGATAAAGAGACAAAGAGTTTATTTTTAAGCAGCATTAATATAGTGCGTACATTGGATATTCGAACAAAATAATGTTCTCATGAGGTACAAGATTTGATTTAATAATCGTTACATAATTTTTTTGTTGTAATTTAATGTTATTTCATGGTCTCTGTGAGGCTGGATGTGGACCCAGTAGTTCTTTGCTGACATTTTAACATGCTGACTTTTGCTGATTTGTACAAAACACAAAGTACAGTTAAGGCTGTACTGAAACAATGAAGGTATTAGGTCGAACACTAAAGTACAAATCAAAAATATGACCTGATAATGGCGTTAGATGAAAAGTCACAGAAGTTATTACAATTCATCCTAAGAGGAACAACGTCTGCACCAAATGTCATGACATAAAGAAAATGAAATATTGTGTGTGAGTGAGTGCTGATGCTGACTGTTTCTCACTACTTTTTAGGGAAAGTTTGACTTTGGAGGGATTTGCATGGATAGGTATGACTATATTCACCCCTGCTTTGGTGATAATTGGACTTGCGGCAATGACAGTGGTAGCGGGAGTGGTGGTGCACTTTGATCTGGTAAGTGATTCAACAATCTCTCCAAAAGAAGCTTGTTTTGTCTGAGAAATAAATGAACTGCACTACATTTAAATGTTAAAGCATATTATCCTTCCACAATATCAGTTTCAAGTGTCAATAATTCTTTTTTTTTGTTCTTTTTTTGGTAGAAAAAGGAAAAGAAGAACTGACTGATAAGTTCATTCCTCTGGAATTAACTGCAAAACCATCGATGGAGTCGTAACTCTGTAATAAAAACAAAGATGGCAGAACATCTGTGGTTTTGACGTACATTTTTGTGTTGACATTCACAACATTTATTCTAACTAATAGTTTGCAGATACTGTTGGCTGCATTTTAAACATTTTGAACCTAAATGCAAACTAGAGGTGGTGCTCACAGATGACTCCTCTGTGTCACTGTTTTAACTTCAGTTCCCTCAGGCTGACATACAAATATCAGTTACTCTTTCAGTAACACACATCTTACTGTAGGCAAAGATATTTCATGATGTAATGGTTGAAAAGTGGGTCCAAGTCAGCTGATGTACTAGTCTGTGATGTCGAGGTGTCCACTAACATCGGTTAACAGTTTCCGCAGATCCCCTCCCACTCCTGTACACTTAGTGAAAGGCCCAGGTCCCTTTCCAGCCTATCTTTAGAGCATTAGACAGCGCTAAAAACATCATATATAATAGTAAAACACCATTTTACTGCACAATGAGTACCTTTACTTTTGATACTTTAAGTAAATTTTGCTGATAATACTTACATACTTTTACTTAAATAAGGTTTTGAATGCAGGACTTTTACTTGTAGTGGAGTATTTCCAGAGTGTGGAACAGGTATCTAGTGAAATAGCTGCAATTGGGAAATTTAAATCCTGAACTGACCACATTATATCAAATAGACACCTTATGTTATCAGATGAGTGTCTTTTACTAATAAATAACACCTGATCAGTGTGATCGCTTTGTCAATTGTATTTGCCAATACCTTGGATAAAATGTTACAATCTGTTGAAATCAAGCTGATTGGTCTGAAGCTTTTACAGTCACATGGATAAGGATGAGGGTAATAATGGCTTATGAAAAAGAAGAGGGGCACTTTTCCTTCTCTGCATCATCAGGAGCATGAGTTCAGTCACGTAGCATTTAAGGAACTCTGCTGTTAAACCTAGTCAGGTGATTTACCAGAAGGTGATGCCTTTATTGCATTAGATAGCTCTGACTCTGTAATTGGACTGTTGAGGTACTAATGCTGTTCCTCATTTAGCATGGGAAGGTTCAAATCATCAAAAAAAGAGGTTGTATCTTCCTCAGTTGTGGAACACGCTGATGTATAAAGATCCATGTTGAATGTATCATTAATATCCTTCAGATTGGTCACCAGCCTCCCTCCCTGATACCATATTGCAGGAATTGCTGAGATAGATAATGATTTCCCAGCCTTAACTCCAGATTCAAAGTAAGTTTGTCTTGTCTGAAACAAGAGAAAGTCCACCTTTGTGGAACATAAACATTTGAGTTGTGTTAACTCCCTCATTCAAATATTGTAAATTTGTGGAAATAATTATACAAGTGGGATTTCTTTATTTATTCTTTTGATCTTTTAGATGTTTTTGATTAAATTACAGTCAATTTGACATCTCAACCTTTTAGTATGAGGCTCATATTTAAAACTGGTCAGTTGAAAAAAAATAATTTTGTTTTTATTGCCTAAAGAAACTTAGAAACACAAAGTAAAAATATCCACTGCATTTTACTCGGTAGCACAATTAAACAGACAGGAAGACTTTAGACTGTTACCTAGAATGAATGCAGGTTAAAGAACACCTGACAGGTCGCTTGCAAACAGATTGACAGAATGCTTAAAAAGGGAAACTATTCTATCACCTGTTTATAATCAAAGACTCCTCAGGACAATAAAGATAATCTCACTGGAGCCGAGCAACAACTGCTGAAACAAACAAGAGGAAAGTCCAAATTCAATAGTGAGTACAGTCACTTCACTACAACTATGTTTCTTGGCTGTCAGTATGTAAATCTGAAATATTTGCAGGCTTTGATTTGGTGGTGATCTTTTTTGTTGTCATTTCCCAGAAAAATATAGCTTTTATATTTGGAGGTGTCACATCAGTGGAAGCAGCAAACGTTGTGACAATAACACTCTCGTTGCTCTTCCTGGGAATCTTCATACTGAGCAAAGAGCTTTCTTCACATTTCTTCAGTCTACATTTATTCCCTCTGCTTACACACACTTCTCTTTCCTCATTACAGTATTGGATCAGGTCAACATAAGTAATATTAGAGCACACTGTCTCACTGCCAGGACACCTTGTTGACCCAGTTGTTATTTTCATAGCCTGTGAGATATTTATGAAGCCAGATAAAAACTTTAGCCTAAACTCATCTTTAATTATTTACTCTTCCTGTTTTCACCATATCATTGGAGTGAACGTCACCGATGTGCTTAAAATGTAAACTAAATTGGCGTGTGGATTCAATGCTTTTGTAATACTCATACTTGGTTTTATGTCTGTGAGGGACAACCAGGAATCAGCTGACAAGAAAAAAGAATAACTAGATGAGTTCAGAAAATGGGAAGACAAAGAAAATATTTTAGTTCATTTACCTTCACTGTAAAAAATTTGATTAGTTTGTTTAACCAGACCAAAACAATGTGTCTTACAAAAACTTTGAATGAATACATATAATTTCATTAAAAACAGAAATTAATGCAACTGGGTTCCAAAGTGTTCCAAACTTTTTGTCCTGTCAGTGTACAAACTCCACACTCTCAGAGGGGCACAGCGAAATCAGAAGTTGTAATTCTAATGTTGTTGTGTCACTACTGGGCACTTGGAAATGTTCAATGAAGATATGAAGACATTATCGAAAGCAGAATAAACACACACACACACACTCACACACTCACACACACACAGAAACCAGTTGGACTAGAACAAAAGATAGATTTAGTTTCATGTAAAACAACTTTAATGAGCTGAGTTCAATCTTGAGATTTCTCAACTCGACATCAGAGCACAAATATTTCACAGATAGAAGACGGACTGAGCCGTTGACCAAATACACATCAACTGTGTCCATGTGCTTGTGTGTCTTTCAGTCTATAAACATGTGACCACTGAAGAGTTACAGACTTCAATCTCTTAACAGTTGTTCTCGAACATTTATGCCAGTGTTACATTTTTATGTGTGTGTTCTGGTTGAAGGAGGACTGGTGTGTGGGGGTGTGTTTGTCTTATTTTCTGGTCAGTTCAGCTGTGACTGGACGCTGGAGGACCCGGCTGAGCTGGTGCTACCCCATCAGGCTGCGAGGACGGGTCTGAGACAGTAACAGAAGAAGTTAATGTCATCACACTCACAGAATCAGACTTAAAATAGCACAAAGCAGCATTTTGAACCATTGGCAGCATTAAAGAATACCCACACATGCCATTGGGAGCTCCAGGGTGTCGAGGAGCCATTGCCTGGGCATTTCCTCCACCAGGCATCATCCGGTTGGGCATGGACTGGCCTGCAGGAGGAGGCAGGACTAAAATGTAATGAGAGAACTACAGATGTTAAAGCGTAGGAGCAAACAGTGATTCAATGGACGAGAAATTAAGTGTGAGTGATACTTGATGCATTTAACTGCATGAATCTGTGATTTTGTTGTGTCCTCAAAGGGTTAACCTGATTTGTTTGTTTGTGTGTGTGTGTGTGTGTGTGTGTGTGTGTGTGTGTGTGTGTGTGTGTGTGGTCAGACCTGACTGCTGCACTGTGTATCCCGGCTGCCCCTGCTGCTCCCTCTGCTGGCGAACCTTCAACTCTGCCTGTTTCAGCTGCTCTGTGTGGAAAGTCTGTCGCTCTGACAGGAGCTGCTGCCGCTGCTGCTCCAGCTGCATCATACACAGACAGACACAAAGTGTTAATGACACTGGCTGGTTTTTAGACATGTTACTGTTGCTTCTGGATATAAACAAAATAACAAACAGATGGCAAAAACTAGCCATTAGAGCTTCTACAGAGGGACTTCAATGAGCAAGAAGAGCAAGGGTTAGGATGATGAAGAGGAAGTAAGTTTCAATATAGCAGATATTATGTTCACTCACAGCCTCTTTCTCACGGTCCATGATGGTCTCCAGCTCCTCAAAGTGCCTCAGCTTGATCTCCAGCTTCTTCATCTGGGTCTCCACCAGCAGAGCCACCAGGGACTTGATCTTCCTCTCTTCTACTGCCGCCAAGTGCTGCAAATACATGAGGCAAAGATGGAGGAAGTTAGAAGGAATAAATGAGTAAGGAACTGGGTGGCAAGTGCACAAGATAGTTAAAGGAGGTAAAGATAAAAGAAGGAAAACACGGAGGAAGAAGAGAAAGAGACAAGAGGTGAGAGGAGGGTAGAATACATTGGGCGTGACAGAGCGTGGCAAGGAGGCAGAGAGAAAATAAATGAAGAGACTGAATGGAAGAAGACTAGCAAATAAATCNACACACACACACACACACACGGCTGAGGGCTATTCATTTGCCCTGTAGAGGCAGGTCACAGTTTCACTTGCCTGACTGTACAGCAGCTTTTCTCTGGAAAATGTTTTATTCGCAATTGAGCTCCCTCACAAAGAAGTAATTCTGTGTCTCCTCTTCAGTCTCTCTGGAGGATTTGGACCAAATGGGAAGCAACTTGTTCGGTGGCCAACGTTGGCTGATGAACTCCAAATATTTACTGGCTACTTATTTGAATTTAGCAACCACAGAAGGAGAACTGTGTCACTACATTTAATTCGACACTTTCCTTTTAATGGACATTTCTTTTTTTAATGTACGCAAACTTCACAAAGTCTTTACAACCGCCATCTTTCTTTTCAAAAATGGGTCTCATTCTAAAATGATATATCGATCATTTGGAAAGAATCTAGTTTAATACTTTGCTAACAAACAAGATTATGAATTACTCTGAACATATCGACTCATTAACATCTGAGAGGACTGAATAAGGGTACATGTGAGCGCTGGGTTGGATTCGGTTCACTTGGGGATCAAAATTTAGACGGTAAATGTTGTTTTCTGGATCCTTCCAAGTTTAATTTTCCCAATAGATATTTGTACGTTTAAAAGTAACAAACAACATGATGCCAGTGGGTTGTCATGGTGATTATCAGCCCTTCAACCTCATAAAATATGAATATGTGGGAAACCTGTCCAGGAAAGTAAATGACCCACCAAAGAACTGTTTCTTTTGGTTTAAGTTTGAGCACCATAATGTAGGAAATCGACCTTTCTCAAAAGTGCTGCTTGTTTTAAACATGTGTTTATCAGCTATTCACTATTATTCACTTCACCGGTGATGCAGCAGGCGTGCCTACATGACACATTAAACTTTCTCTGGCTGATGGAATTGAAGTATAACAACTAAGGCTGCGAGAAAAACAGGTAGTTTGTTTAAAACAGATTTTTGCTCACTATTTAAATCCAGTAATTAATCATAAGGATAAAACACTGAATCTGATTGGTGGTGACTGTCCTGCTGGTTTGACTGGTGATGTTGGGTTCCAATAGTGGGTTCTATTTTAGATCCAGTTAGCAAACTTGTGAACTCATTAAGCTCTGAAGCGAACGAAGATCTTATCTAACCTTTCATCCCTTTTCATTAACAAAGAGTAACAAACAAGCATTCAGGCAACATTAACAGGTTTCTCATTTTAGTCAACACTGATCGTCACTTTTACTGATTAAAATGACAAAACGTCTCCAGTGGCAGATTATATCAGCTGTTTACGTTCCTTCAACGTGGCTAAAAAGAAATTTCTGTCTGTTGTCTGCTTAACGTTTTCTACACAAGCTGGTGTCTAGACTCAAACAAAGATAGTTTTTGAGGGAAAAGAAACATCACTCTGGACGGTGTATTGTGTAGTTTAACGTGTGGCTACTCTTCTCTAGAGAAATGATGTAGCTGAGTCTGTCAGTCCATTTCCAGACAATCTCTCAGCTCAGCTTTTAATGCGTATCGTATCAATAATTTCAGTGGATCAACGTATAGTTCTGCATCGGAGGTTCCTCCAGTATTTGGAGCAAGTAGCTTAAAAGAAAGATGTAAGTAGGCTACATCTGTTATTCTAATGTGTTGTATACATATTTAATTAACATTTCATATCTAATGCTGCTGCTCATCTCATTTCCAGGTTGTAGCTGAAAGTTAACATTAACTAGACTGCCACTCAAACAGTTTCTGCCTTCTCAGCTGACCAAAAGTGATTAAAGACTTTTGTGTTTTAGTAAATTATAAATGTCGTTGCAAATGCTGAAAGTTAAATGTAATAATATATATATACAAAAAATACAATTATATGCTATCAAACCACAACGTATATGGATAAATATTCACATTTACAGTTTAGTGATTGGGTGTGACTTCAACCTGCAGGATGAGCTTCTGTTAACAGACCTCCTCCATTATTAACAACCAGAAGTGAAAGTGTGTAGAGATAAGTGAAATGTTCATGCTGGAGCTAATGCAGCTAATGCTGGTCAGTAACGTCCACATTTTTAACTTCAACAGCACGATAACTTCTTTTTGACTTACGGCCTCTTTCTCTCGGTCCATGATGGTCTCGAGCTCCTCGAAGTGCCTCAGCTTGATCTCCAGCTTCTTCATCTGGGTCTCCACCAGCAGAGCCACCAGGGACTTGATCTTCCTCTCTTCTACTGCCGCCAAGTGCTGCAAATACATGAGGCAAAGATGGAGGAAGTTAGAAGGAATAAATGAGTAAGGAACTGGGTGGCAAGTGCACAAGATAGTTAAAGGAGGTAAAGATAAAAGAAGGAAAACACGGAGGAAGAAGAGAAAGAGACAAGAGGTGAGAGGAGGGTAGAATACATTGGGCGTGACAGAGCGTGGCAAGGAGGCAGAGAGAAAATAAATGAAGAGACTGAATGGAAGAAGACTAGCAAATAAATCCCCTGCAACTAGGGATGAAGCGAGCACTGATCTAACTATACATCTTGACAGAAAAACATTTAAAGTGCTCACACCTCCACAGGTTTATATTAATGCTACAACTATCTTTACCACAGTAGCTTGACATGATTGTGGGCGGGAACATCTCTTTGCCACACATCAGACAAAGAGACGCAGGAAAAGAAGAGAGAGTTAGATGAGAATATTGATACCACTCTCATATCTGTATGGTAAATACAAAGCTTCAGCCAGGACCATTTATTTTCATTTGTAAACTACATTAAAACCACCTTTTTCAGATAATCTCAAGTCTCTAATCTGGCAGATATATTGTATGTACTACATATGCTCTATTATATGTGCAAAGCCAGGTCTTAAAGTGATCTCCAAGATGGTGTTGGTTGCTAGGAGGCCCGTGACACAATTGAATAAAAGCCTCTATTTAAAATGACAACCATTTCCTGCGATTGGTCCGTTTTGAAGGGGAAGGGCTTTACCTTGGCCTTTGTGGCAGCTGAGGCCAGAGCAGCTGCTGCTGCCGTGGCAACGCTGCCCTCCACCAGATCCAGCTCCATCACTCTCCCCTCATCAACGTCTCCCTCCCGCCGCTCTGTGCTATCGTCGTCATCTCCCCTTCCTGGATCACAAAGAGAATTTCATTAATGAAGACAGACATGCACATTTACACACAAACAGTAGATACATTTAAATACACATACTGTGCATGTTTACATACCGTCTGGCTCCTCTGCAAGTATATTTTCAGCATTTTCTCTTTTGACGCGTTCTCCTTCCAGTTTGGCTCCACTGGGTTCCAACTTGAGCCCGTCTGCCCTTAAAGGGACCTGAGACAGATCCAAATGTACACACACACTCAAGGTAAGCCACAGAAAAAGCCCTCAGATACAATAAAACTGTCTCTAAGCTCTTATTGCGGTTTCACCTGATGGGAGGTGGAGTTGGTCTCGATTTTTTCTGCATCCATGGATTCTGAAGGACAGAGGAAGACAGGATCAGAGCTGCATTGTAGACAGCACAGAGAAGTAGATTAATTTGTGTGTGATTTATTACAGTCTTACCTGTTTTGTCGGGCTGGTTGGACGTTTCAGAGATCTTATCCACTGACTCCTCCTGCACTCGGGAAAACTCCTCTGAAGAGAAAGACGTAGAATCACTACACACATACTGTACACACAGTATACTATCTCGGAACCATACCATAACCTAGACTACACACAATCTAACACTCCTCCCTCTGTCCTCTCACCCAGTGCCGCCTTAGCTGCAGATGACGCCACCCGTGGGTCTACCACAGATGCCAGGAAGGCCACAGTGCTCATTACAGGGTTTTCTGATTGGCTGAAAGGCACGGGCTGGTACGCCAGTGGGCCGAGAGAGGCCGAGGAGTCTTCTAGGTAAGGGTCTTCTATAGGCAGACGAAGGAAGTGGAGGATACACTCGTCCTGCGTTCTGGAGCCCACGTGCTCGGATACTTTGTTCCAGTCGTCTCTGTAGACCTCTAAGGCCTGAGAGAGACACGGGAGAGAGACAAAGAGAAAATAGGGAAGGCTGAGAACAAGTTGCAAAACTCCAGGGCTCATGTCACGTACATGTCATGTGTAAGAGCTGTGATAGAAAAACAAAAATATAAGTGATCGTCTTACCTCTAATAGCAGGAGCGTCTCTTGTTCTGTCCATTCCCTTCCTGCACTCGCTCCTTTAGTCTGAAACAGGTGTCATGGGAACAGCTTTTTAAACACTTTATTACAGAAATTGTTAAAATGAGAGACCAGTAAAATAAATATGTCAACAAATGTAAATTAGGTAAATATACGAAACTAGATTAAAACTAGTGGGAGTTCACATGAAGATGTAATTTTCAGTGTGTTTGTTACTGTGTGAGACCTTAGGGTGCTTCTTGGTGTAGATGTCGGTGCGCAGACCGAAGTTCTGGCAGTCTGACGGCTTCTCTCTGCTCTTTTCCGGGAAAAACAACATGTGCTGCGAGGCCGACACCTGCAAGAGAGTTTCAGATGATCCAAACGTGTGTTTCAAATGCATCTGTGTAGAGCTGTTGCCATGTGCTCTCTGTGTGTGAGTGTGTGTGTGTTTTACCTGCAGGGGTTTGTGTTGCAGGGGGGCCAACCCGGACGGGGTGTCAGCCAGTACGTTGAAATGAGGGGTGGGTGGGGGTCCCATGGGGAGGGGCCTGCTCTCTGCGTCCACCTGGTAGTTAATCAAACCCCACTGCTCCAAAAACGCATGAACCCTGGGCACAGAGAAAATTTTTCTTTGTACTTATTCACTGGTGTTTCAGATGGAAAACTGCCTCCACAGATGATAAAATGCAAATAGACAAACCAGCATGTGCCACACTGTAATTATAAATAAAAGTTGCTTTTGAACTGAAGACCCATTAAGTAAACCACATACCGCACGTTCCTTCCCAACATTAACAGATTTAATTCTTTAACACATTCATATTTCAGAGCACCCACACACTACACCTAATTTAGCAGATCCAGCAGACACTGCATGGTAGCAAACACCCACACACCAAATCATACCTCATGACAGCACAGACATCTCCAGTGAGGTTGCGCCTGCAGGACGTTGAACTGAGGTACTCCTGGGGGTTGAGCCGGTATGTGTCGATCATGAAGTTACGGTACGCCAGGTAGCTGCAGCGTACAGGAAGGATCATGTTTTTAGTGACGCCATCCCCATCATGTGATAAGACTTGAAGAGTAAAGTCTGAATGTCTGCAGTACTCACATCTCTGGAGATTTGGACTTGTTCTTTCCATTGAAGAATTCGGGCAATGCACGTTTCTCTATGGAGTGAATGCTGGAACGCATGGACAGAAAGGTTTTTGGGGGTTAGGCTATGAAGTTGGGTACATACTGTAGAAAGCTAAGTTTGGAGTAATAGCCAATGCCACAGCAAGTGTGTCCATTTGTGTGTATTTATTTACCTGTTGTAATTGAACCAAGATGTGTAGCTTGGTATTATAATATGATGGGTTTGTTCTGTGATGTTGTCTTCTCCCTCTGACAGGCGAGGTATCTCCCCTCTCCCCTCCTCATCCTCCTAAACACAGAGTAAATGTAATAACACTTTTACATCACTAAAACAAAGACACTGATTAATACAGACTACCCAACCCCCCTGCAAATAAAAACACTTTGAGAAACCTGACGTAGAAAAATGACACCATATTTACCCTTCCTGGGAAATCATCCTCCTGTTCATCTGGAAAAAGAAAAATGAAGGAAGGGTGAAAACTCAAGGTGCATACCTACGACCAAAAGGCCAACCGTATTTCATCATTTTTGATGTTTTAAACAGGAGGAAACAATAACACATGCTACACTTCTCCTTTAATATTAGCTATAACACTTGTGAACCTACCCAGGTCAGCCATGGTCCCTCCTTTGACAGGAGTATTCTCACTGTCCTTCTTCAGGTTGACTACAAGAGACGCAGACAAAGTAAAAATAGTTTAGAGAAGAAATGCTACTTTATTGAATAGTTTTATGTGACAATTTCTTCCTCAGTTTTTTAGTGTTTTACCAATCTTGGGTAGTATAACCTCCTCCATGTTAGGCACAGGGGTAGGGTCCTCCATGTCTTTGGTCAGGTCCTCTTCTGGCTCTTCCTCCTGTTGTCCACGCCTTCTCCTGTGCACACACACAAAAAAAATCAATGCAGAGCCCGCACACTGAAATGACAAACGAAAACTTTACCTTCCTGTTTGCTTAAAACTGTTCTTACCCCTTCTTTCCTTTCTTCCTGCCTTCAGAGGAGGGAGGAGAGGGGGAGCGTCTTCTCTTCTTGGAGGGGGTGGATTTAGAGTCCTGCAACAGAGGGTAGACGGAGTTTAAGCGTCATTAACTGAAACATCACAGATCAAGACTCTTCACATTTTAAAAAGGAGTGTTTCATGGTTCACAGTTCCCTCCATATTCCACCAGGAAACTGTAAGATCTGTGTATTAATAATTGAGAACACCTTTCCCCTTCACAAGTCCTCCAGACCGCCTACAGCTTCACACAAACCTGGTCGTCTCTGAGGTGAATACGCCGGCGGAGAATGATCGGCACGTTCCTCTCATCCACGCAGTAGTCTTCCTCGTTCATCCACTCGTTGAAAACGTCTGTGTCCAGAACCCAGCCAGCGTGGACCTGGAGCACACACACCCACACAAAATGAGTATTAATGTGGCGCATGCTGTAGTCTATCTCATCAAATGTCCAAAGTGAACACACACAAACCACATCATATCACCAAATAGTATATAGTACAGAGTGAGCTATAGCACTGGGGGTTGTTTTTTGTATGCATGCTGCTGTACTAACCCGCCACGGCTTTTCCGAATGTGGCGGCTCTTCGACCTCTCCTTCAACATCACTTGAGGACAGCCAACTGTCATAACTGTTGAGGAGTGACAAGACACACAATAGGTAAGTATTCTGTTTGTGTATGAGCATCTGTGTGTGTGTGTGTGTTTGTGTGTGTGTGTGCTTGTGCATTCACCTGTCAGGGTGCATGCCCCAGTGTACCAAGACATGTTTGTCTTTCTGCATGACAGGACGCATCCATTCATCTGAAAAGTAAATGAAAAAAGGGATCAAGTTAAATGAGTACCAGGTATTTAGTAAAGATAGCAAACAGACATACATGCAGAAACTTCAACTGACCTTCATCTGTAGAAGCAGGTGAGGGGTAGATGTGGTGACTGGCGAGCGTTCGGTCCTCAGTGAGTGTACCCTGTGGAAGGACAAACTGTGACTCAGTAGCCCTGACACTGAGCTGCATTATCAGAGCTTCACTGAGTTTCATACTCTCACTACTTTTTAAATCAGCCAGACCTGTCTCAGTACACTTCAACCTATAAACATCTTCTCCTCCATCAGTCTGTCTGAACCTCTGTCTGCTCATCTTTAACGCTCTCTGCAGCATTTTACCTGGTGTTTGGTGATAATATCGGTAAGTCTGCTAGCCAGCTCCTGATCCAGCGTAGGGTCCAGATATACCACAGGCAGTGACATGCAGCTGTTCTGTAGACACACACAACACAGGGACAAGTACATGAGTGGTGTGTCCTTGGTGGGCTTGAGTGTGTGTGTGTATTTATATGTGTGTCTTTGTCACCTGGGTCAGCGCTCGTTCAATAGCACCAAACATCTCAACATTCCTTTCAGTTCTTGACGGATTCTGCAAGTCAAACCTCCGCCTGTAAAAGGAGGGAACGGAAAAGAGATTATATAATTTTGATGCTTTGGCAATATTACTTTGAAAACTTTCATGCCAATAAAGCCCCCTTTGAATTTCAATTTGATATGAAGGATTCTGCTGTGAAAAAGAAAAAGGCACCAGAGGCGTGCAACTCACCAGCCTTGCTCTGCCTTGAACTTGTAGGCAGTGCCAAGAATGTGGCAGAGTCCACCCCCTGGTCGCAGGTCCAGGAAGCACTGTGCCTGCAGAGAAATGGTAAAATCAACAGTCTTCCTTTTTGTTTGTTTTGCACGTTTTTAACCCATCTTGCCAGATTTTCTGTCACCTTACTCCCTAAAAGAAGCTTTGAGATTTATTCTGTTTTTATTCTCTCTTATTCTAGTTATATGTCAAGACTGGGTGCTTACAGTATTGTATCTATATTATTATATTTGTTGAACAAATGTATCTAACCAATTAACACTATATTTCGTTATATCTTGTCATACAAGTATATAGTGATCTCAACCCCTGTACAGGAGATTTAGAGACTGCTAACAACGAAAGGATGAGATATAAAAGAAAGACAGTGAGAGACAGACTCACAGGCAGTTTGGTGAGAGCAGGGCTGGCAGCTTGTCTGCCAAAGGCATCCTCTTGGAACTGGAGAAGCTGCAGGGTCACTGCAGCCAGAGCCTGACACGACGGAGCATCCACCAGCACATACTGACACACACACACACACACACACACACATTTTGAATTGAATATGAAGAGGAGAGTATTTTAATGAGCATGCTTTAATGCAACCTACAACCCAGTGCATTTTACCGATAGTCTCGCCAACTTCACTGTTGTATTTGGTCTGATTAACCTCTAGGATTTGGCCACATTTGCACATCATCTTTTGTATTTTTATGTTAAATGGATGCAGCACTTCTTAACTTCATCACACAAATCTTGCTAGCCAGTGTAAACGTAGCGTTATCCAGCACGAGACGTTTGTTTACAGTGTGAGCAATTGGGCTTGCTAGCAGGGGGGCGGCTAGCTTGTTAGCTAGCTTCCGAGCCAGCTAACTACCTTTTTGTAGTGCTTCCCGATCCACTGTCGCACCACTTCCAGCTGGGCTAAAGTATCCGCACTCTCCCAGAACCTGGCGGACGGACTGCTGTCTTTTTTCCTGTGCGCGGATGTTCCGGAGCTGGCTTGGCTTGTCCCGGGAATCCCGAGGTTTGCTCCTCCGGACTTTGTAGCCATAATAAAACGAGATTAATTTCAAACCGGACAAACAAAACTGGCTAGCGCGCTCGCTAGCTTGTGCGTTCTCGCTTTCTCTCGCGAGACACAGCGCGATTGTCGTAATTCGGCTTAAAGGTTTTCTATTTTTTAATGTTTAACTGTCTTTCATTTTGACTTGTTTTTTTATTTGATTGTGTGCTTTTTTGATTCAGTATTATATGATTAAATAGGCAACAATGTTAATGTATGCACAACAGAGTACAAGACTTTGTTACAAACCAGGACTTTTACTTTGAAATATCACATTACAAGGAAATAACTGCGCAAGGCATGTAAACAGGAGTGAAGTGAAGTGACACTGGTTCGTAGCAGCTCCTATGTTCAGAACTACCTTTCGAATAATTGTTTGAAATGTACTTTGCCTGTACTTGCCTTCAGTGTATACGAATTGTTTTGTTGCAATAATTTCCGTTTTGTCGCAATAATTTCCGTTTTGTCATAGTTTCCCGAGACAGTTACTGTCTGTTCGGAAAAACAAACTCCTGTCCAGCTGACTCAGCAGCAGCAGCAGCAGCAGCGACTTTATTATGATTTATTTCCGTCTCATTCTATAATTGAATATCTGCAAAACCACAGACTCCACACGTCCTCAGAACCAGGCAGTATAAACTACTCTGCTTGGCTCTGAAGCACCAGCACCCCTGTGGGTAACTCATTCATCTTCTCACTCCATGTGTTCCTAGGCCCTGAGATCCCATGGGTGTCCAGGGTCTGACCACCTATGTGGAGGGGAACAGAAACTTCCTCCAGGATGTGAGGTTCAGGGACAGTCGCCTGATTATTGATGGCTGCAGTCTGTATTTCCGCCTCTACTTTAACCACGGTTTGGACCAGCAGCATGGAGGGGACTATGATGCTTTTGCTTGCCTGCTCACCCAGTTCCTCTCTGCATTGGCAGCCTGTAACATCCAGCCGTATGTGGTACTGGATGGAGGTAAGGGGATGCTTTAGAATATAGGATTCAGTTCGTTTATTTTAGGAAACTCAGCTTCTTACAATTTATGATGTTAATGTTTGTAATGTTTGTATGTATTTGTATGTATAGGATATAATTCAAAGAGGTCAGTTTTCCAGATCATTTCATTACTCATTTTGAAAGCAATTCACAGATTCACGCTATTCATCTAATCTGCAATTTCCCAAATATCTCACAAGCAAAGGTCAAATTTCAGTCAAATACAGGGGTCCTAACTCTGTAGTGGTTTATTTGAAATTACATCTTTTCCAAAGTCTTACAGATCATATTTTAAAAATACTTTAATCTCTGTTTTATAATCTTGTTTTCTATGTCACAACATGTATGTCTAACTGTGAGAATTATATTTAGGCAGAGTTTAATTTAATTTCAGTTCATTTGAACCTGCACCTGTCTAACTTTGTCCGCAGTTGTAAAACACCCACAAACATTTAATATTCGTCTT
Organism: Oplegnathus fasciatus; assembly: GCA_003416845.1. Lineage (NCBI taxonomy): Eukaryota > Metazoa > Chordata > Actinopteri > Centrarchiformes > Oplegnathidae > Oplegnathus > Oplegnathus fasciatus. The sequence goes on along the minus strand of NTHP01000344.1, from coordinate 628,218 downwards.
TTTTGTGTTTTTAAGGGATTGACCCCAGTGACAAGAAGTTTCCCACTCTGCGCCAGCGTCTGCAGTCCAAGATAAAGGAGGCGGACAGTCTCTCTCACGGCCGCAATGGCTCTGTTCTCCCCATCTTCACAAGAGATGTCTTCATTCAGGTCCTCATCCAGAGAGGAGTCCCGCTGGTCCAGTGTCCAGCTGAGGCTGACTGGGAAATCGCATGTTTGGCTCACCAGTGGAACTGCCCAGTTCTGACCAATGACAGTGACTTCTATATCTTTGACCTGCCAGGTGTGGGTAGCGACAGGATTTTTCTAACTGTACTTTAACTAGGATCCAAATAGACCTTAATGAATGGTAGTGATAGTATCTCACTAGATTTTGCCGTTGTTTTATATATTGTTTTGTTTTCTTATCTTAGGTGGTTACCTGCCACTCCATTATTTCCAGTGGACCAACCTTAGTGGTAAAGCCTCTCACCGCTACATCTCGGCTCGGTGCTACACCACTAATGGATTGTGTGGCTGGTTTGGGGGCATGAACCAGGAGTTGCTACCCTTATGTGCCGTCCTAATTGGTAATGACTATGGCACTCCGAAAGATGCTGAAACACTCTTAGCTCTGTTAGACATGAGTGCATTAGGGAGAGGTGGTGGCAGGGGTAAAGGTAGAGCACCCACTTCCCGCATTGAGAGCCTCCTCCTCTGGCTGTCCTCTTTTTCAAGTCCAGCGGAGGCCCTTGAGGAAGTGAGCAGGCTGATGGGGGAGGAAGGCAGAGATGGAGGCGGTAGGGGCAAGAGAGGACAGAAGGGTGGGCTCAGTTCACAGCTGTGGGCAGCTATGCAGGAGTACCACATCACCCCTCAAAGCTCTCTGGCTCGCTGGTTCTCTGGAGGTAAAGCAGCTCCTGGAGGGTGGACCTCTGGGCTACCAGAGTGCCTGTCGCTGGCTGCAGCGCAGGGACTGTTGGCTCCCTTGGTGGTAGATGCTCTGGTGATGCGCAGGGTCCTGCTCATCCCACAGGTGGAGAATAGCAAGCTAGCCAGCAGCCACTGTAGTGCCAGAGCCATACGCCAGGCTGTATATGGGATATTACTGCAAGATGTCCAAGCACGGTCGATGGGGGTACAAGGAAACATCAGCCAGGGTACGAGAGGTGGGAGAGGGCGAGGGGGAAGGGGGTGCGGAGGTGGTCAGGTTGGTGGAGGTAGGGGTCAGGGCATCATTTCACCCACACAGCAGGGTGTTAATGTAGCAGCCAGTGCAACAACAGTGCAGGCTCAGGGCTCTAGTGTCCCAGTGTGTGTAGAGGAGTACGACCGTCTGGATCTGAGCTTGAAGAAAAACCAAGTAGAGGCGCATCCACCCAGAACCCCCCTACGTCTGGATACAATCGGTCAGGTAAACATGAGAGCAAAAATGATGTATATTTTCTCTAATAGCAACAATTTTGGTTTGTATCATCTGGGAAGTTTTTTTTAAATAAATTGTTCATGCGATTTGGTGACTTTGGTCACATTTCCCAATGTTCTCCCTTAATTCCATCCAGGCTCCTGCGGCTGTTCGTCTTGGTGTCCTGTTAGAAGTCTTGGGGATGAAGGAGTCCGCCCTGGCTCCTGTTCCTCCCCACCTGAGGCTGGCTGTAGCAGTGACGGGCTTCTGGCTGCGAGAGGCCATGCCGACGACCTCACAGTCCCAGCTCCAGGCTTTGGTGCTGGGCATGGTTTACGGAGAGCTGTCCTGGAACAATCAGCCTGGAGCTACCCACTACCAACATGCCGGTTAGTTGTGTTGTATCTTTTGTATTCTTCCAAAAGGTTACAAAACACTAAAATGTATCTCAATAACAAGGCAAACAGTGATCTATCCTAAAACCTGTTGCTGCTGTGTATCATCTTAGTCCCGCAGCTAAACTGGGCTGCCGAGCGCAACGTGTGGGCAGGGCTGGATCGACAACGTGTGAGGCCAGGGGAGAGACGGGGCTTGGATGTCGGAGTGGCTCACAGTTTCAGCCAGTGGCAGGCCTGCCTCTGGAGTGCACTGTGTCTCAACCAGCTATTGCTGCTGCCGCTGCCTGAACCCCACCTATCATGGTAAGGCGCAGGGACTTGGAAGAGGAGGGATGATACACAGTCTGCATTTTCCACCTATGAGAACTAGAGCTGCAGCTAATGACTATTTTCATTATCGATTAATCTGTCAATTATTTCTTTGATCGTTTAGTCTATAGACTGTCAGAAAGTAGTGAAAAATGCCTGTGCCAATTTGCCAAAAACCCAGGATCATCTAATTGCTTGTTTTGGCCAACCAAGAGTCCATGAGACTGTTCAGACCTTCAACATACTATCACATAAAATAGAGAAATTCACATTTTAGAATCTGGAGTAGATGCTTAATAATTGTCTTACCATGTCCATGACAGTCAAATCAGTACACTTAAAAGATTGGTTCACCCCAATTACAAAACACCTCTCACCTAGTGGGATCTGGTCATGCAGTTAGTTTTAGTTTTATTTGCAAACATTTTGAGGTTGATGTCTTTTAAGATTTCTGCTGCCACCCCAATAAAATAGAGGTGGATGGGATTTTGTTTGAGGTGCTCAACAGTAACTTGGACATTGTTTCCAGAAGAGCACACTGCTGAAGAATTGAATTGAAAGAGATTTTCAAATTCTGTTCACCTCTATTTTATTGGGGTGGACCTGGGGTAACAAAATCTAAAAAATATCTGGAGATACCAGCATGGATAAGTGAAAAAAAACGAAGATATTTTTTGCGTCCCTCTCCCTCTCTGTGTGTCTCAGGTTGTTCAGCGGTACCTTGGTGCATGGCCTCATCAGGTATCTGAAAGGGGGCCAAGCTGCTGAATCCCTCCTAGCTGGGGGCTCCTTCTCTGGACATCTCTACTCCTCCCTGCTGCACGCTGTGAAGAACGGCAGCTCCAGAAGCCATCCCTCCTCTTCGGCAGCAGGGAGGAGGAAGAGAGGCGGAGGACGGGGAAGGAGAGGAAGAGGTGGGCGTGGGAGAGGAGCAAGGGGAGGGGGGCGAGCGACTGAAGAGATGAACAACAGGTTTGCTTTCCTGATGAGCGAGGAAGAGTCTGATGATGACTGATGAGGAAGCAGAGAAAAATGAACGGTTCAATATAAAGCACTAGCTAGGGGCCAAAGGAGGGAGGACATTCCAGTGTTTTATTAAACACACTCAGGGAATGCTACAAATCGTCATTGTCAAATGAACAACTACACATCTTGATGTTTGCCACTGAGCCTCTACCTGTATTATTGTATTGCACTAATTTAACCTTCTTCAGCAAATATTAATTACCGGCTGTCTCAAGTGATGTCAAGACATCTGAGATCAGTTTACCCAAAGCACACGCTTGCCGTATTTTAGCAGATCTAGGAGAGCTTTTATCAAAGTAATGTCACTGTAATTAATGCAACTGTTTTCAACATGACATTTATTCTGTTACGTCAACACAAGATTTAAACAATGAATGTAGAGATGCCTTATTTTATCATCTCTGTCTACCAGAAGAACTACTTTATTAATTTCAAAAAGTGGTATGGCAGCTAATGTCATTCTTAATGAACAACTTATGAAATCTTCTGTCTTTTTAATATTTGCCTTAATACTCTTGAATTTGGTGCTCAAGTTTATTCCTCTTTGTTTCATAAAAAATATAAAAAATATAAATCAAACATTATCGACACATGTTTTTTTAAATCATCACATCACATTCAGCTAGTTTTCATTTGTTCTCACATATTGCTGAGAATAAAAAGTTTATTCTGTAAGGTCAGCTTTAAAGTACAGTGCGTTACCAAAGCACTCTTATTAAATATATACACAACACAACCATTCATAAATGCAGTATATCTACACCCTGTAACAGCACACAATTCACAAGCTACAAAAACAACATTAAAGGTTTTTCTTTAGAATAAGGACCAAGAAATCAAATAAAAACATTCTCAAACTGTATTCATCAGTCTTTTTGGGGGGATTTGGGGATTTTTTTCTAAACCAGTCTGAGAATCCAACCTAACAACCCTCTCATTAAAAGTCTCCGTGTCCCCTTAAGCATACATTTGTGGACAGTGTCCCACTGACACTTTAACGTAAGAACCTACAATTCTGGCACAGGTAAAAAAAAAGAGAAATTTGACTGTTGGACAATTCAAGAAAAAAACAGTTTGCTGCCTGAAGACACACGTAAACATAGTCACATTAGTATAAGCTGTCAGGGCACGAAAAGTCAGGCCTTGCTTTATGTAAATCAGCTCCACAGTCGACTGGAAGCCTAATGCTGTAACTGTCACAACTGTTGTCAGACAACACAACTTAACACTGAATCTTCCTCTTCTCCTATGCGGGTGATGAGGTTGAGGCAGATGAAGAGGCAGTGGCTGCAGCGTGTGACTGAGAGTCTATGAGGTCCATGTCTTCGTCTTCGTTGACTCCGCACGTGTCGACCACGCAGATCAGGCAGCTGGTGACGGGAAACGCTCGCACCTTGCTGCAAGTCACCCACCTGAGCACGCAGAAGAAAACTGATTTAGAGATGGCATGGAACAGGAGTAAACATCAAAACTTTCAGTGATGGTGGCCAAATAAGTTTCAGGGGTTAAACAAGCTATTATTTGTTTTTTATAGATTTCCAGTGTGCTTATTAGTGACATAATTAAACATCATTATTTTGTGAAGAACTGCAACTCAAACGGTGTATACAATCAGTACGTCTTTACTAGCAAGAGTCTTGGTGGCACAGGCACTAATTACATCTAATAATAATGAATACCTGGCTAACATAACCACCCAAATTATTTAGTTAATACACCGACCTGTCAGTATCAGTGTGGTACTCCAGGACGTGTCCGAGCCGCCCCACACCTTGGAACCCTGCCAGCACATAGATGACATCACCAACCGCTGCACACTTCACCGTTACACCTCGCCATGGCATCGCCGAAGCAGCACGCCACTCGTTACTGGCAATGTCGTAGTACTCCACCGAGTCCAGTCCACCTGGGAAAAAAAACACACACAAGAACTGTATCATACACAGGCAGCTGGTATGCTCTTGTTACTACCATATACTACTGCTACTGTGTTCAATAGTATTATTACAGTCATTCTTCATCACTGTGGTGGTTATAGTAATATCCTTTTTTTTTACCCAGTGCCCCCTGCCCTCCAACAGCATAGATCCTGTTGTTGACCACCGCCAGCCCATGGTTTTTCCTGGCCTCTCTCATCCCGCACAACTCCCTCCATCTGAGGGCAGAAAAATGGAGAGTGTAAGAGAACACAGATAACTGTAGCAGTGACACAACATTCTGCGATTTACCACTTTAGTGTGTATGTGCATATGATTATTGTCAGTTTTGACCTTTATGCTGATAGAAATCTCCCTGCTCCCTTGTGGAGAAGTTTCCATGACCTCTTGGTCTGATAAAAGCCTTTCAAAACCCATTGGATAAAATTAAAAAAAAAAAAAAAATTCTTGTCAAACTAAAAAGGTCCTATTTCCTATTTCCTAAGACGTTTTGGTGTTTTCACTTAACAACATTCATATGAATATACAGACTAGTAAATGATAAGGAAATGTCCTCACATTGTCTTTGCAGTCTCTACTGTTGTTAGCCAGAACATATCACTAAGGCAACAGTCTTTCTCCTCATATTCCTTTTCATTATTACATCCACAAACACAAACAAACAAGCCAGTGGCAAAAAAGAAAAAAGCCCCACATCATCCTTTGGGCTGTATGTTTATGTAACTCACTGTTGTGTGTTGGGGTCATAAACCTCACAGTTGTTCAGGACCCTGCCAGACACGTTGTTGCCCACCGTTCCTCCGCATACGTAGATGAGCCCGTTGGCCTCCACTGAGCCGTGGCTGCAGCGGGCCATCAGCATGCTGGTTTTCACCTGCCACGACTCAGTTCTTGTGTCGTAGCATTCGAAAAGGTCGAGGGCAGAGCTGCCTGCAGACACACACATACGGTACATAACGCCATGATTAAATGCTTTCAGAAGTGGGTGGTCTTTCCTCCATGAAGGATCATGAATGTAATTTTCCCCACTCTTCTAAACCAAAAGTACATGTAAATCATGATGGAAGTATAAACCACACTTCAAACTTAATTAAACCATCCCATACAAACACTCCACCACCCCTTCAACCTCCCTGTGCTCACCCACTTCCGACCCCCCGGATGTGTAGATTTTGCCCTGGGCGGCGCAGGCAGCCAGGCTGTCGCGAGGCGTGGGCGGGCCCAGCTTGGAGTACCAGCTGTCCTTCAGGACGTTGTAGCAGTCCATGCGCTTGATGGGGAAGAGCTGTGAGCCACCCAGGATGTAGACCACATTGTCCCAGAAGACGGCCGTGGCGTCCCGGCGTTTCTCGAAGGGGCAGCGGATGTCTGTCCAGCTGGAGTCCTGCATGGAAAGCCAGACAACGGGAAATATGATTTCAATAGACTTAACTATGCAAAACTATCACTGTAATGTTTGTTTCTGCAACATCTGATCCGATTAATATGAACTGTACTGAAAACACTGCAAAGCCCAAGAGGTCAAATACAAGAGTATATATCTATACAACATTTACTGACTGAACTGCCCCTGTGGGTACAATTTGTTTGCACGTGGAGCCCCCCGGTACCTTGGGGTTGAAGTAACGGCAGGACTGAGGCTGAGAGCCTCCAAACAGAGCGATGCGGTAGTCGTGCTTCTTGCGACGCGGTCGGCTGCTCTCGCCCAGATCCTCCCGATCCTCCAGGGACAGCAGGTGGTAGCGCATCCCACCTGGGAGGAAAGCACAGGCTGTTTTATTTTTGTGTGCATGTGTGCACATGTCAACTCAGCAGACTTAAAGCAGCACTAAAGCAGTTTTAACATCAACTTGCTCTCGTGAATCTGAATGATCTACAACCTGAAATAATGTAAGTAAAATTGATATAAATATAGACATTAAATTAGGGTTATGGATGTAAGGGAATTAACACCAGTGTTTCTGTGGTGGTGGTTCATATGTTATACATTTGAGAGCCCTGCAAAAACCTTGAATACCCTAAAGAATAATGAATATTTAACCTTTTAGTACTGTCCCTTCACATGAATACAATAAACCCCACTGTTGTGTGTGTTTATTACGTCCACTTGTAAATTATGGTTTGTGTGTATGTGTCTCTCTCTCCCCTCCTACTCACTGATGACCATCTTGAGGCACTGTGGGTTGTCCTGGATGAGGGGCTCACCCTGCACCGTCTTGGAGAGGAAGGCTTTGGAGACCAGAGGAAAGCGAACGCACCCCAACACCTCCACCATGTACTGCTGTCTGTTGCACACATCGTACTTCAGCCAGCGCACTGCTGCGTCATATATCTAAACGCAAATGCAACAACAAAACACATGGGAACATTCAGGTCATACTTATCATAAACACACATTTTAGTTCACAAAAAAATGTTTGCTTTGCTACATCCCTGAACTCAGGCGCCCAAGTGAAATTATAGTCAAAGAATGTGGACCTGGGCCTCAGCGCGGACGGTGAGTTTGTCCTGGTGCAGTAGATGTGTGAGCTGTGTAACATCCAATTGCAGGAACTCGTCCAGTTTGTAGACTTCAGTGAAGTGCAGCTGGAAGAAGTCCTCTGCTGCTGCCTTCAGCTCGGGACAGTCCATACAGTCTGACAGGGCGGAAATACCTGCAGGGGCACAGGACAAGGATCAGTCAATCTAACGAGTTATGTGACTGGCAGGCCTGACCCAAACATTTATGAGGGAAAAATGACTTTAATGTTTAACTAAATATATGTTCTTGATTTTATATACCAGGCTCTTACCTGCAGCTCAAGTATCAGTTAAACTCACTCACCTGGAATTGTTTGGCCTATAGTCTGGTTGTTAAATAATTGACGCTGGTGACTCAGTAAATTAAGGATCAAAGGGCTCGGCAAATTGTGGGGTAAAAGCAAGTGAGATAAGACTTAACCTTGATTGTATTTCTGTTCTTACCAAGGCAGTTTGTTGCATCAATTTGTCCTTTGAGGAACTCCACACACATTTTCTTAACAGGCTCAATCTGGTACTGGTTAGCTGCATCCAGTAACGACTGGACGTTACTGCTGTTCACCGAAATCCTGGCACACACACACACACACACACACACACACACTTTACCATTAAAGAGGTGTTTCTTATTAGGTGGAAGTAACATTTTGTACGGTTTAGCTGCTTTTCTAAGCAATTATGATTAGCATCAGCAGGCCAAGGTCTTTTATGTAAATTTTAAGTTGCACTGTCCGCCTCAAAATGACTGCTCCTACATGTCACGATTCATACTCTACTTTTAGCCGAGACTCTTACCGAGCTGTGTAGATAAATTCAATCAACAGCTCAATGATCTCAGGCTCAGCACTCCTGAGCTCCACCTCATGGGACATCGACTCCATCATTCTGGCTGGAGGTGAGGAAAAAGACAGGTAGACTTCATGGAAAACAGAAACATAGCAACAATACATGGAAGGATGAGATATTTGTCCTGCTATGCTGTGCAACAGTTTGGGGAGCACTCCACAGTTAATAATGTGTAATAGTATATCTTGTGATTTTGGTTTATGAAATTAATCATCTTGGCCATAATCAAATATTTTGCTTTTGGGTCTGGAGCCAAAACTGTCATCATGTTGAGAAAAGTGCAGCATCTTACTGTAGGGGTCAAGCATTTGGGTCAGTCTGATCACGTCCTGCACTGACATTCTCAGTCACCTGAGGAAGAGTTGCTCTTTTGTTTTTCCTTACATATCGCACTAATGCACGAGCATCACGCTCATCAAATGCGTGCTGTCGACCACAACTTCCGACCCTATTTACTGATGTCTTTCCCACTGATCTAAATGCAGATGTCACTTTAGTCACTGTTCCCATTGAAACACTAACCAGTTGAGCCAGTTGAGCAGTCTTTGTGACTGAAGCTCCTGACATCCATGCCCCAACAATGAACCCTCTCTCAAAGTCACTTAGATCTTTTCCTCTTGCCATCTTGATACAAAATCAGAATCAACTGGGCCAGCTCAGCATTTTTATACATGCCACAGAGCATGATGGGATGTTAATTGCCTAATTGTACCATGCACCTGTGTGGAAACATCTGCATTTGTTATGTTTCTCCACTCATTTATTCAGGTTTTTCCTTTAACTTGTCACCCATCTGTAGGTTATAATTGGCTTGGTTTCCTTTTACTTGTCCAAAAATCTTTACAATAAAGGTGCTTATTTATATGCATTTTCACAACACATCTCTGCATCAGTGACCTCCCAAAATATATAAATCACACTACTCCTATACTGTAGCAGCAGAGGCAATTTTCTCACTATTGTGGTCCCATCGGGCTCAATGTCTGTCCTGTCCATGATTATGTGTTTCAGTGTCCACACTTACTGGTGAACATGAGGCTGAAGAAGTGGCTGGCAGCTGCCAACACTACTCTGTGGGCAGGAAAGTGTTTCCCCTGAACCAAAAGGTTCACATCACAGAGAGTACCCTGAAGGAAACACACACAGAGATACAAAGTGTGAGGACAGGGAGGGACACACACATACAGTAAATATATCATGTGTCCTGTTACAGACAAACACTCTTGTCCTGTTTCTTTTTTAGTATTTTCTCACACACACACACACACACACACACCTGTTTCCTCAGGTTGTTCATGACTCCCATGATGCTGGACAGCTGCCTGTACTCCTCTTTGGTGGCACACTTCCTCTCGCTCTTCTTCTTGGAGCTGGACGCCTTCTCTGGAGAGGCCACCCCCGTCATTGTCAGACTTGATTAATGTGTTAACCCGTTCAGTCAAATTAAACTACAACACTTTGAGCACCACTGCCAGCAGCGTGCAGTCTCTTTGTTGTCGCTCAGCCACTGACAGTTTGCTTGCTAGCAGCAGCCAGCAGCTTGTTGTGATTTTTAAGAATTAAAAGCCGCCACTTTGACGGCAGCTTCTCACTGAAAACTCGCAGAGAGAAGCTCATAAAGATGAACTTACTGTCAGGTGTTGAAACTGTAACAAAACGGGTTAGCGGGGTGTATTTCGTAAGCTAAAAGTCAGTCTTTAGCTTAGGTTGTGGTTTTCTTCTTCCTCTACGGTTTCTGCTGTGGTAGAACATTGTCGTGTTCGCCCTCTACCGGCTGACATAAAGAATTACACGGTCACCTGCAGGATTGCGCAACTGATTTATTCTTTAACACAAGTTTGTAGATCTAGAGAGAGTGAGTAGGTTTTGGTACAGAACAAAAACATTTTAATTGTTAGTATCCCTTGATATTTAATTATATTAATAACCAATAAAGTGATGGCAACAGCAGGGGTTTGTTTACCTCGCTGCAGCTCACCAGTAGGTGCACGTGTCTGACTGCGGTGAATTAAGTTTTAAGTTGGATATTTGACACATAGATATAAAACAATATACAGAGGTGTGTCCTATTTGTCCAATGTAGAATTAATTTTTGATATTGATCTGAAGACACTCGGTCACATGACATGGAAGCTATTGAAAAAAACCTATTAATTTCCATAACAATATTAATATAAAATGGAAGAAGCACTAAATTCCAATATAAAGAGGTGTGTCCTATGTGGCCTGTGTAGTATTAATTTCTAGTGTTGATTTTGAGTCGCTGGGTCACATGACATGGGAGCTATTGAAAAAAAAGCTCCGTTAATTTTTATTAAATTATGAGCCCAATTTAGTATATTTTTAAAATTAGAGCATGATTTATTGAAAAAACATTGATTATATGTCAATTAAACAGTAATTTATTGATGGTCCCTAAATAAGTCTCTGCGGGTTACATGGAGGGCTGGGAGGTGAGCTGACCGTCCTCCTGCTGCCAATTGTGGGTGAAACTGAGAAAGAAGACGTCGCTGGATCCGGAGTGAATGTCTGTCTAATATCCAACTTAAAACTAGCTTCACCGCGGGGCTCAACCGGCAGGTGCACCTTATCTGTCACATTCATATCTGTATCTGTAAAAGAAAACATAACCAGGAAGAAAAGTTTTTCAGGAGGCGCGTGACGTTGACGCAATGTGGAATGCGGACTGATTGTGAGAGATAATTGACCTGAAAACAAATTGAGAGGCGCTCGAGCTGCGGAAAAAATGCTCGGTTTTCTCTGCTGTTGCTGCTCCTCAAGTCAAAACTCCGACAGCGAGGTATGTGTTCACTCTGTTGAGTTTTATGTCAAGTTTGTAGAGTGGCTTCATTCGAGTTCAGGCGACAAACTTGGTCACTTCAGTGAGATTACTGAATTAACCCATTACTGTCTACTTGCCTGTAAGGATTGAGAGCTTTAGTGTGTTTGAATCGTGCTGTACAGTTGTCACAGAAAAAAAAGCCCCTTTAACAGTATTTTCATGGTGTCTCAGAAGACAAAAAAATCAGCTAAACTCATTATGATTTTATTGTTCTGTCACAAAGTGCAGTGATGCAACAAGGTTTCCATGTTTGAACCACACCAGGCACTTTAAACTTTAAACTTGAACATTAAGTTTATGACAAGGTAATTACATATGTCCAGGTGAGCACAAGCCTTATTAGTGCTTTATGTCTCTTTCTAAAAAGTGCCTATAAAAACAGAATTGTGCTGTTTCAGAGGCGGCCTCTCCTGGACCCCAGACCATCCGGCCTGAATGAAGCTGGATCAGCCAGGCAGACCCGGCCAGCACACAGTGGTACATCATCTCACTAAATGTTTCACGTGTCTGTCTCTCAAACCTGTACACTTCCGATGCATACAATTATGGATGAATTTGAACTACATGCGTTCTTTTTTTGTGTTTTCTTCCCTCCAGATGCACAGACCGTGAAGCAGATCGGCAGGCTGGTGATGAGGCGAGTGTGTGTGCCAGAGTTGGACCAGAGGTTTTCTGACATGGCCGAGACCTTCAACGAACAGCAGGAGCACTATGAGGTCATGGTCCGACACATCCGCAACCTGCGACAGTGCTACGGCTGTAACCACAATGATACCCTGGCTTTAGCCGAGTGTGTGGGCAGGATCAGAGAGGAGCATGGTGAGTGACACACTCAGAGCTCCCTGACAGTGCAGAAAATGTGATGGCAGGTTTCCATGTTTCACTCTCTGTCTCTCTCCACTTCCAGAGGCCAAGCACAGGGTCTCCCTTAAGATAAAGGGCTATGACTTCTCCCTCAGTGTGGTTCCTGTGGGGTCAGAGGAGGAACCAATGCCTCCACACCTGCGATTGGCTCAGGATGAACTGAAGGGCACTTCTGAGAGCGCCAAGGCCACCATCTCGAAGGGTACCACGCTTCAAGAATTGATTGGCTGGCTGCTCCGTAGCAAGGATCAAATGGCTGTGCAAGTGAAGGGGGCCGCAGCGACTTACCAGGAGCAAGGAAGACTGAATGAGAACCTGGAGGAGAACATGAAGGAAGTGAGGAGGGCGAAGGAGTTGTCGCTGCAATACAGACAGCGGGCCGGGGAAGTCTTCACTGAGGCTGCAGAGATAGCAGGGGCTTATCTGTAGTTCATGCACATTTTAAGGATTTTATTTGAATTACAATACAAGTGTACAGGATTCAAATATTGTAATGTACAGAGGTTATACACACTCTATGACAATTACGGGTAAAGAAAACACTGCCTCACAGTCAGGCTACAGGCTACCAGAACATGAAGACTTGGGATCATATCTGGCTTTTAAATGTTTTATTAAAATTATTACAAATATAGCAGAGACTCTAACACACTAATATAGCCTATATATGCATATATATATATATATATATATATATATGTGTGTATATATATATATATATATGTATCGTTGATGGGTGTACTTTTACCAGCTAACATTAGGGGGCATTGCAGACTCACTTTATTATTCTAACAGTTGCTCTTCATTTCACATTCCTCGGATTTAGCCTGTTTCTCAGAAATTGCACTACATGGATAAAGATTCCCTAAATCCCTAAATCAGGTATCAAAATAAAAATGTAATACTATTTTTAATTTTTGTACCGGATTAGACACATTTTGCAAAACTTTGCCAGGAGGAAAGATTGTTCTTTGGCTTGCCAAATGCAGGACTATTCTGGTTGTGAACTGCACTGGACAATACATTTCTTTTATAATGCAGTAGAGGTCAGGGCAGGACACAGTCTCCTATAGCAGCAATGGGAATTGGAGCAGACGTGTGTTGTGATTGTGCGTGTAGTGTTTTTGTTATTGTAACATTCAGAGGGAGCAGATTTGCTGCTTCTTATCCACAGAAGCCCATGCATTTATTAACTGATTAAAAACTGCAGCTTTCCATCTGCTATTAACGTGAAAGCAAACAAACACACGGTCATATGCCATCTTGATAATTAATTTTGAAAAAATCCATTGTTCCAGAGGTCATTGTCAAGTGGTCATGCATTATTTATCTGAGAGAGACAGTTTTAGAGAGCTGCTTTCGCCTTAAGCTTTACAGATTAATTTGTGCAGGATGTGGGGGACAAAACCTGAGAACAAGTTGTTCATCTCTAAATGAAAAGGTTTGGGAAATAAGTGAATTGATAAAATTGAATAAAAAGATTATTAGAGCAGCAACAATTAGTCGATTAATCAATTAGTTGTCAACTATTAATTGTTTTGAGTCATTTTTTTAAGAAAACGTGTCCAAATTCTCTGATTTCGGCTTCTCAAATGTGAATATTTTCTGGTTTCTTTAGTCCTCTATGACAGTAAACTGAATATCTTTGGGTTGTGGACAAAACAAAACATTTGAGGACGTCACCTTGGGCTTTGAGAAACAGTGATCAACATTTTTCAGCATTTTCTGACATTTTNTGGACCGAACAACTAATCGATTAATCGAGAAAATGATTGACAAATTAATCGATAATGAAAATAATCGTTAGTTGCAGCCCTAAAGATCATTGCATATTTAATACAGGCAACTTATATTAATTATGTCCATTACTTTTGATTAGATCCCGTGTTAGTGCGACAAAATGTTTTTAAAAAAATGTAAACGTTTATGTTCATAATTAAAATGTGATATATTTTAATCAAACGAGTCAAATGAAATTATTGACTAAACATTTAACTGCAATTTATAAGCTGCATTATAATCAATNATTCTTACAATACAATCATATGCCAACTGTCAATAAATAACTTATTTATGTAATTAATCTGATAGATCACTGCTGTCAAAGATCAGTGACTGACAGCGACAGCCTACCGTGATCGTGGAAATTATTAACATGCAGCCCAGCGTCTAATTTGATTGGATGCTGCATTTAGGGGGCGCGGCATCTGTATTATATACTACTCGTTCATTGGCTCAGACACCTGCCACTCCGCGGAGACCGAGTCCCAACGTCTAAGGTAGTCTGAGTGGAGAAAGTAATGAAGATGGAAGGAGCTGATGTTGATGAATTATTGAGGGGATTTATGGAGTAGCGAAGTGATAGCCGCTTTACTCGTCTTGTCGGAACGATAGAGGACAGCGACACCGGGAAATTGACAGATAGCATGCCAGTAAGTAAACAGCAACTTCCCCCAGTTCACTTGGGTGTCGCGCCTTAGCCAAGCTAGCTAACTAGCAAGCTAATCTGGAGGCAACCGCGGTGACAGCTCGAAGTCATTCAGCAAGCCGAGATAGAGAGTGTGTGACCGCGGAGGATTAGTTTACAGTCCCTGGCTGGTACTGGTTAAAGAATACACTGAATTATACCGGCTGGGAAAGCTAATGTTTGCCACTGAGTGCTTTGAGACAGGGTTTCACGTTGTTTTAACGCAAGCTGTGTTAATACCGGTTGTCATTGTGGCAAACTAGCCGGTTAGCAGTGCCTAGGGACTGGTATAAATACTCATTAAATTAGCTAGATAACATGTAATACAACAGCAGGCAAGATGGGGAGGTTTTCCAACATGTTAAGCTAACGAGCTTTTCGTTGCAACCATAGAGTAAGTCACATTTGTCACAGAGACAGACTTTGTACCTGACTTGATCCTGTTTAGTAACAGCTGTGTGTGCGC
>NTHP01000344.1:569815-584623 GCA_003416845.1 Oplegnathus fasciatus | reverse complement strand
TGTTCGCAACTGCTCAACGTTTGCTCGCTCATCAAGTTGACTTTTGAGACTTTGGAGGCAGGGATGGAATAAACAGTGGCCGATGTCTCCCCTCCTTTGATTGATCACTTTCAACAACAAGGAAAAGAGTAATATTAATGGCTGACAGCTCTCTCTGCAGCACCTTAACTAACTTACGCATAGCCTATGTTACATTTTGGTTATGCACGATACTGTTCTGTGCGCTTGTATCACGTACACGTGCTTGGTTTTTATGTGCACAGGTTTTGTGACTAATTAAACACCATAGTCTTGCCTTTCTTCAGCTCCCTACAGCGTCAATAGTGTGCAACCCTAGCTCACGTTGGCTCTATGATACTACTTCGTATTTATACAGATATGATTTTAAAGTTACACAATATGTAGATATCTTTGTGTATAAACAATACCGTCGCTGTCGTATTTATGCCTAATTTAGATTATTATTATTTATTTTGAATGTTGATGGTGTAGTTACAATGTTAGCATAGCCTTGATCGATCCGAACTCCATTCATAAAGCAAGCATTTTAAAAGTCGTTTGCTTGTCGTCTTTCTGACAGACCTGATAAAGCATGAATTCAGACTTTTTACAAATCGGCATCATGGTGTAGTTATTTCGGCATCATTTTGATCCATTTATTGCAATTGAATTGCAGCAAAATATGTTTATTATGGGGTCATACCGCTGTAGTAAGTGGATGATGATACGCCAGCACTTGGACTCTGTAAGTGAACTGTGGAGTTTCAGAGGTCAAGTTGAACCTTTATTTTCTTTTCTCTAGTTTGCTATGGGGCTAAGGAGCGTCTCCACACAGCCAGTCCCCTCCCCCTCATCGAGACCATGTGACCCACCTCGTTGGAAAACCTGAAAATGGACATTATTTTTCACTTTCCTCTCCATAAATCATACTGTCCGATGTCTGAGAAGTAATGAGTGAGTGTTATCTACAGCTGTACTGTTTATGGTCACATACACAGTACATGTATGGAGAGCTTGGGCCACATGGATAGAAGATATTTGGATTAACAAGCTGGAATCGGGACTTCGTCCCTGAAATGATGTAGTCTTGACTGGACTGTATGTCGGTGTTTTGTTGGGAATGTGTGACAGCGATGTTTGGATTTACCATTCATTCCATGTTTTTCCTCTTTTTATTTGTAATTTAAAATTTCTGAAAATAAACCCACACAGAAATGTCACTCTTGTCTTGGAATGTAACTAAGTACATTTACTCAAGTACTTAAGTACAAATTTGAGATACTTTCTTGTCATGCCACTTTGTACTTCTACTCAGAGAGAAATATTGTATATTATATGTATAGAGAGAGAAATATTGACAGCTTTAGTTACTAGTTATTTTACAAATTATGATTTTTGGATACAAAACATAAAGAGTCCTTATAAAATATGTTTTGTTATAAATTAAGCTACCAAACAGTTTATAAAAGTAGAGCTGAAACAGTTTATTAACTGATTAGTCAATTGACAGAAAATTAATTGGCTATTGGCTAACTATTTTTATAATAGTTTGATAACACTTCACAGTTCCAGCTTCACAAATGTGAGGATTTGCTGCTTTTCCTTTTTAATTATTTTGATATTTTAAATGTATTTTTAATCATTTTGAGGTTTGTACTATTGGTTGGAGAAAACAAACATTGTGAATGTGTCACTTTGGGCTCTGAATAATTGTGACACCATTTCTCACTATTTTCAGATTTTTTACAAACCAAACAGTTGATTAATTAAGGAAATAATCAGCAGATTAATCCATAAGTGAAGTGAAGTAATTAACTGCAGTCCTATACAAAATAATTAAAAATGAGCTCCACCTCAACCAACTACAACAGTAAAATCCTACTTTACATGGAGTAATTTCACTGTTCATACCCTAAGTACATTGTCCCGATTATACTCATAACAGACTGTTTTTACAGTGTGGTACTTTTACATAAGTAAAGGATCTGAATACTTCCTCCACCACTGATCAGGAGTCATGTTGCTCCTTTAATCTTAAAACCACCAAAACTGGGTTTTGATTGTAAAAATTGATAAAAAGACATGTAGAAAATTCAGAACATGATTGATCGTTGTATGTTTAAGTGATTTGTTAATGTTCGTGTTTTAAAGTTTGGAAATTCCATAAATTTGGAACGATAATAGAAATAATGATTCATAGATCACTGCCTATTAACACATTTTGGTTTTATCAGTTTTTACGGAGTTTGATTGTCATATTTTCCAGCCGCCACGAACATACCTACGAGACTGATCAAAATCTGCATGTGTTGTCAGCAGAACAGTTACAAAATGTGTCACAGCCCTGTGAGAAGTGTTGGAATAAGGAAACTTGTTTCTTATCTATGCAAATGACTTTTTTTTATTTTTATTTCTGCATGTGTACAGAAAATATCTTCCAGACATTAATGACACACTTAACACAACTCGTTTCATTGTAATTAAATTAACAGCAAATTCAGTTCGATAATAATAGTTGTAAATAAATAATAGTTAACAGTACTGAAAGTACAAAATAATTCTTTACAAAAATAGACGATGCAGTTATTTTTCCTAACAATGCTGCTCAAGTAATATCGTCACAATCCAGAATTTAACCAACACTAAAATTAAATAACTGTATCAAGTTCAAATTGCACTTTTAGTGCAAAAAACCCACAATGATGGATTTTCCTATGACTAATAAATAACACTTTTCACCAAGTATAAATAGGTTAAATAAGTTGTGCAATAGTGGGCGATTCAAGCCCTGAGGCCTTTAAGATTTACACAATCACAGATTGCTATATACCAACTACACCTACAGTTAGTGCACTCAGAACATGCACTTTCGTGATTTCCCCCTTAACGCTGCCCAGTTTCCCTGAGGTAATTGATTTGTATTACTTTCATCTTAACATTTGGTCAAAGTAAGTAATGTGTGCTACACTCCTGTTGGCCCTGCTTCCTCTGAGCTCCTTTTTAGTGATTGCTCTTTTGCCATCGAAGATGAAGTCGTAAAGGTGGCTCAGGATGCTGTGTGCGGTCATCTTTCTGCGGAAAAGGTCGGGATCGTCGAGGTCCTTCAGCAGCTGCTCCTCCTTGCTGCTGGTCACCGCTGTGACCGCGTCAGGGTTCCTCATCTGTGGGGCAGAAGTGACAGTGGTATAATATAACTCAGCAGTGCTGTATCCCCATAGTAAACCGAGGATGTAATCCGGTCCATTACAAAGTCACTTACAATAAGACATGATCAAAAATGGAAGAAAAAATGTGACATTTAGGTAAAAGAAATTAAAAGTTGGACATTTAATAAATGAGCTAAGTGGAATGTAACTAAGTACATTTACTCAAGTACTGAGCTTAAGCTTAATTTCCATAGGTATTTCCATTTTATAGTACTTCTGCACTACATTTCTGAAGGAAATATTGTCATTTTTACTCAATTACATCAATTTTACTAGCTATAGTTAAGTGTGCTCAGCCAGAGAGACAAACATGCAGCTTCTCAGACCCACCTTTTTTTTGATCAGGTCGATCAGGAGGTTGCTGTAGTGTTTGGCATCTGAGAGGATCTGGCTGCTTGGGTACTCCTTCTCCACATGCTTGAGAAGAACAGTGTAAATAAGCAGGCCCTGGGCCCACTGCCGGAGACAAGCCTCCTGGAGAGAGGAAACCACTGTCAGTGCTCAAATGAACCCCATCACCCAGTTTCTTCTTGTGTCAGTGTAACAGGATGACTAAAGGAGGAGACACACTACCTTGCTGAAGTCGGATGGGAAGCTTGCTGGAAATGAGGAGGTTTTGTCCTCGTTCAGAGAAAGATAGTTGATTATCTGACCTGGGAATTCCTCTTCAAACTGAAGGAGGGGAAATGATAACACAAAAATGATGGAAGTCAGGAGTGCAGTTTACTTTACAGGCTCCGAAAGTCAGTCAGTCAGCCAGCTCTAACTTCAAAAAATTAACGAGTAAAACTTGATAAGGACGTTACTGATGTAAGCAACTGCAAAAATACCATTTCTGGAAGATAAAGCGCGTACCTGCTGCTTGTGTTGTTCGCTTGCGCCACTGAGTGACTTCCACAACCCGGAGTTGCTCTCTAGGCCGGAGGACGTCTCCCCCTCCTCCCCTTCCTCACCTGAGGTGTCACCTGCCGGACTGTCGGTGGGCGCGTCTACAACTGGAGCTCCGGGAGCGCACTGCAGCAGAGCCGCCAGCATCACTGCAGAGACCAAGTACGCGTCTGTGTGGAGAGCAAAAGCATGACTGTAATGAATGAAAAGGGGAAGAAATGCAGGAAACGTGCACACCACAGGCTGCAAATCACTTACTGAGTTTAGAGGGCATGTTGCGCTGCTGGGAAGCACTTGTCAAGTTTCCACTGATGCTGAGGTTCTGCCAGGGCCAGAAGGAGTTGCCTTGATTTTGCGATGGGCTGGCATTTTATATTCTTTCAGGCTGGAGGGATTTCCCAATACCTCCCCGCAACAGGCACGCAATCAAAAGTTTGCGTCAAGCATCCGGTCCGGCATCCGTCGGTGGTTGATGGTGGTTTTGGTGAAGATGGCAGAAGTGTCCATCTTCCAAATGACCAGGGAGAGCAGGAATTTTATGTACAAGCTGCTTTGATCATTTTCTTTGTAGTTAAAATGGATGAAATGCTCTATGAGTAATTATTTCAATAATTGGAACAACAATAAAGCACGTTTCACACACACACACACACACACACACATACACACACACAGTCGGCATTGACTTAATTCTGAAAAAAAAAACTCCCTTTAATAGTTTCAGCCAAATAATTTAAAGGGAAAATCCACCCAAAACCATACATTTGCATAGCAGCATCCCAAAGGCCTGTGATGGTAAACCAGTATAGATGAAATGAACAAACAATATCCGGTGACAATAAGTCAAATTCACGGTGGATTTTTAATTTTATTCACACACTGAGGGATTAGTTATCCCAGTCAACAGTCTGGATCTACATAAGACTTTCTTCCCCAATATTAGCAACAATTGAGATGTTCTTCCCCTCACATGACCCGATGAAATGATCAGTATCTGTCACACTGTGCCATCAAATAAGTATTTTTTTATTATTCTCTTAATGTATCTAAGGATATGTTTCTAGTGTGTGTGTGTATGTTTTCACACACACACACACACACTCTAAAACTCCAAACTTTAATCCTTGCTTTTTGTGATAATTTTCAGGACTCGTCGAGTCTCCATGAGCTGTAATTTCAATTAAACCATGCCAAAAACCCTGAAACATAGACAAGGCCATGAAGCATCAGACCTGCCTGATGCAGAAGCTCTGCATATGTCATGATCTATGATGCACTTATGACGGCCATTAAAGAATCAAAGAGTGCTAGCCAACATAGATTCATCAAACAAGAGAATTGAAGATCTTTCGAGAGAGCTATGTCTGGAAATCGCAAACATTCACGCTGAACACCTCAAGGTCATGGGTGACGTTGAAAAAGTGAATGCTGTGCGAATCAACAGCCTAGAAGACGGGGTTAATGGCTACTCGGCCTTGGTGGTCAGTCTCGAAAGTAAAGTCAAATCCCTCACCTCCCAAGTGAACCAGCAAGGTCAAGTTCCACTACTTCTCATCTTGGCATCTCGTACCCAGCCCTACTGCGGATCACAACTCCAGGAGGTGAGCAGAAATCATTCGATAAAGCGTCCGGGTCTACAAGTCTCAAGTCTATATTACGAACAATCTACAGCCACGAGATTCTGAGAAAGAGTGAACGCTCACTGACTAGACCGATTGTACTATTTTTAGCCGATAAGATTTATTTGATGACGACACATTCAGGTCATTCAGTTCTTTGTGCCAGGACTGCAATATTCCAAAAAAGACACTACTTTCATTGTTTCCAGGCTCACAGTTTTGCTTCAAAATATTTCTCATCCTACCCCAATCCCCCTCAGGAAGACCCGGCACATGCCGTTCTTAATCTCAATCCATATAACAAAGGGTTAATCTCTCAAGTATACGGCATGATACAAAACATTATGCTCCCCCACGTGGAACAACACCAGGGTTGCCTGGGAATCGGATGTAGGTGAGAAGATTTCAGATGAGCTGTGGGACTCCACTATTTCGTTAATCCATTCTTCATCTTTCTGTGTTAGAGACAGTCTGATATAGTTCAAAATATTTCATCGACTACATTATTCTCATGATAAATTGGCTAGAATCTATCCATCTGGTTGCGTCCTGAGTGTCCTAGATGCCACCATATCCCAGTCTCTCTGGGACACATGATCTGGTCCTGCCAATCTTTGACTGGCTTCTTGTCCTCAATTTTTGAATGTCTCTCATCAATATGTAACAAAGCGCTGACACCTAACCGCCTTCCTGCCATTTTTGCCATTTAGTCAGGAATATGATCACCCTTTGTATGCCACCTTTTGATGACTCTCCGGTCAGGGTACCTGTCAGCAGCTTGGCAGTTGTTCCTTTGACGCTTTTTTCCAAGTTCGTACTGACGTGAAATGCTTTAAAGAATCCAATAATATTACCAGTTAGTAATATTACAAACTGGTAATATTACACTGTAGAATGAAAAGGCTGAGAAAACTCAAAATTCCAAGGCAATTGTCTTCAATAAAAATCAACTTGACTCATTTTTGAAAAGTTTTTCCTTGGCGTCTTTCAGCGGAAAGCTTATTAGCACACTTGCTTTCCCCAGGGTGACACCCAAGTGTGCCAATACGCATCTGTGTATTTCATAATACACTAGCCCATATTATTTGAAGGCTTTTTACTTTTAACCATCCACTTGAGTGCCTGGAATTGGATTTTATGTTCCACATCCTACCAGTGGATGAGGGCTTTTTTTTTTCGTCTATTAAAATTACTTCTTTCCCACCATGAGAGGGTGGTGTCCCCATCACCCACTGGGGTTAAAGGGGCACTACACATTTTACATATCAAAGTCCAGTAACAGTTGTATAATGTCCTCTGTGGCTCTGGAGGAACTTTGTCAAGTTAAAAATTACTAAAGTGACATCACTTGAGTAATCTTGGGTTTAAAGATGACACAGAAAGTCTGTGTTACATTCTTAGGGCGTTGAGGTGAACAGACGGGAGGTCTAGCGAAACTATCGAGTTGAATTATGGAAAGTTTACGATCAGAATATATCAGCCTCACATACACCAACTTTGACCATTCTTTTAAAAAAAAAAACATCTGTCTCAAATCTTTAAAAAAAACTTTATGGGGGGGTTATACTAAATTCCAGTGGAAAGCACGTTTAACATACTCCAAGTTAAAGTTACTTATAGTTTGCATTTCATGTCTGTTAATATACTTTAAGATGAAGTAGCTCAAATCTGTGTTTTTTTCCCCCCTTTTTATCAGTGAAAGTCAAAAAGTAAATGCTTTGTGATATCTTGGCATCTGAGTCACCGAGAGTGTGTGTGTGTGTGTATATATATATATATATATATATATATGTGTGTGTGTGTATACTGTACATGTGAGTGTATAGAGTGATGAGCTAAAGCAAACGTGGAAACGTTTGCTGGCCTGCTGATCACATAAGGTGTTAAAACACCCAATGGTCTGTCATTATTAGAAGACACTTTGTTACTGTTCTCATTCATGTTATGTCCAAAAGAATGAGGTATTTTCTCAACATATTTTCTTATAATGTCTCAGGAAAGCTTTACCGATCCAGTTTGTCAGGGAGTTAAACCAGTTAAGGGGGAAATTTGTCCAGCAGGCTTGGTAGAGAAGTTAACTTTAGTTAATTAACTTATCCATTAGGTTCTTCCTCATGATTTCATAAAACACCACACAGATCTACTGATAAATGCAGAATAGCAAATTTTATTGTTCTATTAGATTGGCCTTCTCAGTCACAGGCAATACAATTTCAATTTTAACTATTCCATATAGTCAGCCATGCTAAACATGGTGTGAACTCTGAAATTTTATTTTTCTACATTTCAAATCTAAAGAACTCAAGAACTTTCTCACTCTGTGATTAATCGCAGCCAAACATAACAAATTACAGGACTTATTCCCTTGTGAAGCAAGAGGACAGCTTGGTTTGTTTGCACCCTTACAGTATTAGTTTAAATGCCAATAATTCATATTTCTAAATTTTCTTATAATTCTTATTTGTATCAAATAATATAAATGAGCATTTTTACGTTGTGCCTGGTGCTTTTTAATTAACTGTGATACTGCCTCTGCCTAAACCTTAATCTATAAAACCAATAAAGCAAGATCAGTTTTATTCCAAAACACTTGAACAGATTGATGGCCATCTGCTTTCTAATAATGGCATTCTAGATTTGGTGCTTTTGTTACGTTTTCTTAGACAGATCAATGTTACATCTTTCACAAAGTAAATGTTGGGACACCACAAGGCACAATTCTAAGCCCACTTATGATCCCCCCAATATAAATGCTTCCTCTCATTAAAAAGTCCTGCACCTCAGTTACTAGATATTTTGTCAGAAATCTCTCTACATGTTGATAACTTTGTAACTTTGCGTACCACCATGCACCCACTGATTGTTAGGCTCTGACTACTTCCTGTATGTGACCCTGGAAGCAGCAGATGGGTTTCTCTTCTCCCTCTGTTCCCTGGAATGCTACGATGATAGACGTAAATCCTGTAACTCAGTTTAGGTATAGCTCAGAAAAGTTCAGGTTCCTGTGCACGGGAAGTGGTGCAAGTATAATGCACGGGCATTTCCTGACTACTTTGTTTTCAAGTTGTAAGATATGGCATTTCACTGGAGCAGAAGAGGAGGATTCCTTTCTGTGTTTCTCCCATTTTCTTCCTCCCCATGAGGTTTTATACAGTAGAAGTATGCCTTGTTTCCACTGAGGATGTGAAATTGGTGTTTTGATTTTCATTTTTTGGGTATGAAGACTATATCTGGGTCTGTAAACATGCAAAAATGTGATTTGACTTTTGTTTAACAGTTCATGAGTTCAACTTCCATGATGAAAAAAGCATGTCGATATCCAGGATATTATACAGTCATCATTCTGTGAAACTTGGCGAGGATGTGACACTCACACATAACCAAAATATGACTCTAACCTGAACACATTGTTTTCTTGTAATTACTTGAAAGAGAATGAATGGGAAAAGGTGAGTATCAAAGACTTCATCTTAATAACCAGCTCCTGATGCATCACTTCCTTTTACCTGAAACATTCAAAGAAAAGCCACTTTCCTCCTTCTTCAGTTATGTTTTTACAACTTTATGTCTTTTTTCACATTCCCCTTCCAAATACTAATTACAGTGGAAACCACTTTGGTCACAGTGATCAACTGCTTATGTGGATCAAAAAGCTTGGGATAGAATGCTTCCACTACAAATGCTGTTTAAATAATTTGCTTATTGAAATCTGCTTACAGTGTTCATTTTGGGTCTTTTCGTACATGAGAACATACGGAAAAAAATTTTTAAACATTTTTTTACTTTACTCCCATGATACTTTGCCTCGCGATAACCCGTCTGCTTCCAGCTGACTACCAGAGGCTGGTGCGACGTGCACACTGAAGTCATGACGGGAAAAAGAAAGTCATTTTCTCTCGATGAAAAACGTGGTCTCCTGGAAACTTATGACAAACTACCAAAAACGAGACAACGAGATGCAGCAGAGAAACTTGGTGTTCCTCAGGGTACCTTGTGTAGTCTACTCAAACAGTAGACTACTACTACTCAACAGTCATGGCTGCTAGTGACGTAGACAGAAAGCAAATGTGCACAGGGAAAGCACCTGTGGTTGAAGCCGCTCTCGTCAAGTGGGTTGATAATGCCTGGTCACGTAATACCCCCTAAACAGCACCCCAGTAAATGGCGAAGCTGTTTGTTTCATTACTTTATATTCATATAATAAATATAGAAATGTCAATTAGATGGTAATCTGCATGAGAAATAAAGAAAAAGAAAAAAAAATCGGTTATAATAATCATCCGCTTATAGTAATCAATTTGACCTGGACAGACGTGATCACTATAAGAGGTTTCCACTGTACTTGCTCCCATTCAATTCAGCATTGCATTGCATTGCATCACGTGATCACTTTACTCCACAGGGTCTGTGAGATGCTTTGTTGTGAAATATTTAAATTCTTTATAATTCCCCCTGCTACTAATTTTGATATGTAACTTTCCCTCTATCTATTGGCATTACTCATGGGGAATCAAACTTGGAGAACTCCCGAATTGGATCAAAANCAAAAAAAAAAAAAAGCAGTAGCCTACATTAGCCAATGCTTGATCTGCTCTATGGGGGATGTTGTAAGAATGGGTTTGTGTCCACTTTTAATCGGGGAGTTTCAGTGGACAATTTGAGACTTTAGAATAGCTCAGTGGTTGCAGGGCAACAGTGTCTGAGGTTATTGGGAAGTGCCGATTGTGGACATTCTCCTCCCCGCTGCAGAGATCAAGACTTTCAGTTTGCTTTGTGGACATGGAGAGTTTTGACTAACACATCTACTCCAATTGTGAACCTTTAATTTATTGAGGTGTATTCATGAGTTTAATTTGTGTACAATTATTGTGCTAGTTTGGAAAAAAAAGTCTGGTGAGCTGGAAACAGCAGCTCTGACTTTCATTTCTTCTTTTTTGTTTGTTTTTTTCTGACCATAGTAATTTATAGTTTACCACAAAAGTCCACAACATGCACACTCCATCAACCACAGACAAACCATGTCTCTTCTATTGAAGACTGATATAATACACCCTTAAATTACAACATTTATTTTTTTCTAAAAAATAGAATAAACACTTATAAGGAACTTTGTACTCTATTGTAACTTCCCAGGAGCATGGCAAAGGGATTTGTCTAGGATGTGCATGTGTGTGCGCATGTATGTATGTGTGTGTAAAGTTTGCACTTTACTTACTCTGTTTTGCTGCTTTGCATTTTAAAAGGGGCTTAACAGCAAGCAGCTTGGACTGCATGCACATCATCATTTACTGCATGTTTTTTTTCCTCAAAGAGTGCTCCTCTCAGAAAACACATAAAGAAATGTGTTCCAAACTTTCTGTCCACATTAAAAACATCTGCTATATCTACTATCATCTGTCATCTGCTGTTTTTATGAAATGATGATTCAAACAGAAAATATAACAAATTATGACAGGCATGCATCAAAAGGATGTTGTACCTTTAAATACAGCAACACAGAAGATGAGTGTTAAAGTTCACACAGCAGTCCACAAAACAATCTCACCTTAAGGTCCAATTAGTAGCTGTTTGGAGCTTTTGATCATATCACATGCTCTTTGTCAGCAGGTGGTTGTATATAGAATAAATTTCAAGTTCTGCTACAAACTATAAGTTCTTAAAGTGCTCTAAAAAAAATGGACATATGAACATCTTCCATTACAATTGCACAACTTCCTCTGCTAATGAAGGATATGTGAAATGATCGAAAGCTTCTACTAAATGGACCTTGAGGTAAGATCTTTTTTTAACAAATACAGAAGGTGTAAAGCATGAAATTGGGGCCAATTTGGGTACAGTTTGGGGCCCACATTGTTCTCCAGATTGTAGGAACTGCCCCAGTGCTGTATTACCGTATAACTCACTGCCGTGATTTTAACAAACAAGGTCATTTTCAGCCAAGGCCGGACCAGACAGACCTGAAATGACTACATCATCTGAAGGCCAGTAAACTCCATCAAGCTAACATCTTTACAATATAGAGAACAGTGTCTGCATGTAGGAAATGAATAAGGACAATAAGGAGATCATCAACAAATAAGCTTGGTGAAATCTGAATTGTCAGAGCTTTTGAGAGGCTTGCTCAATTTCCTTCTTCTGCAATTTTGTATTACAGAAGAAGGGTGTCTTCTGTGGAAAAAGCTGATCCCACTTTAAACAGTCTCCCTGCTGAGGTAGGCAGCTGTATGCAGAGATACACCCATCACTATCATGACTGACATTATAACTCATATGCCAATTAACTTTTTTGATGGTTCAATGTGGCAGAGAGGGTTAATGTTAATGGTATTATTCAACATATTTGTACGAGTCCATCATCTGCTGGCATCCCTCCAGGCTTCCTCTTGCTCTGCAGTTTTTGTTTTTGTTCCCCTCACGATTCTACTGAAATTCTTATGACTAAGAAAGGGAGGGATCCAACTGGTTACAGTAGATTTTTTTTAATGGTTTTAACTCTCCAACCCTCCATCAGGGTTGTGTGTCTGCATGTGCATTTACATTAAGTATCTTCACTTGTTTATTTTATTATCTATAGTCATGCATTGCCTATATCCTACTGTATATGTATAATGAAGGCTGCCCAAAGGAAAGGGTAGGATACATCAGACTTCCCCACTTGGTCTTCTCCTTGAACCTCCAATCTCTTCAAAGACAACCCAATCTTAATTACACCCTGAGAATGGAAAATATCTAGTGTCTAAATAAGTCAGATCCTCTTTTTTGTTCTTTCATTATCAATGAATTCAGGGAAATTCAGTTCACTTTTCTTGTTGTGAGAGTTGTACTATGAACATTGTGCAAAAATGATCCAACCAGTACCATCAAGGTGAATGTGAATGTAACGTTGGCCGTCTTGTCCTCACAAGTTTAATATAAGTTCATCTTAATATTCCAGTGTTTGTGTCCTTTTCAGCTTCAAAATAAGGCTGCAGAGAATCTTGCGCATAACTTATTGACTTTGTATATAAACATATATTAAATATGTCTGTATAGATGTGTATTTTTTGTATATCCAGTTTAGTACCACGATATGCTCTGTATGTATTCTACTAAATGCAGTGTCAGTATCTCACGCACTATGGCACAGTGTGTCATGGTATGTACAAAAAACACATTTCATTAAATCTCTGTAATCATATAGAAAAAATCATAGTATGGATAAAACCTTCTATTGCAGTTTAAGCAATTTTCTTTCACGATATCAATATACATCATGATACTGTACGTCTTCTAAAGCCTGTGAATATTCTCATTCGTCTTCTAGGAATTCAGTTGAGAAACCATTCATAGTAACAACCAGATGGGAATGTCTGTTTTTGGCTAATGCAGTGACACTGACAAAACAAATCAAGGCATTTGCAAAACTCCTGAAATTCCAATATTATAATAAAGCAGTCATGCTCATTGATTTGCAACATCGTCTGCAATGGCCAAATACAAATGTCGCCCCCAAGTTCCATCAAGTCTCGTGAAACCAGAACTCCTATGTTGTCATAAAAGTTATTTGATTAAACACAACTTTATTAGGAATATGCACAATGTAAACACAGTATAAACAAAAAAAAAATGAAGCTCTCAAAACTAGACTTTGACATAAAGCTCCACTACAAAACAATGAATTCTGAAGTCAATTTTATTTAAATAGACAGCCATAAAATTACCTAATAATGCTGGACCCATATTAGTTGGTATTGTTCATCAGCAGTGCAAATTCCCCAACAAATTTACATATATCAAATTACCAAAACCAATTTAGATGCAGTCAACCAGGGACTTTTGTGTCCCCTTGGGGTCTGTGTCTCGGTAATCCAACTTTGGTTTTTAGAACCGGCCAGATATAAAAATCATATAATAGAGGCACAGCCTTGAGAAGTAGCAGATGTATGGACTGGATGGCCAGCTGATGGACTAAATAATTATAATAATAATCAAAGTTGTCCTTTTCATCAACATAAATAATACTTTAATTCCTACTTTTTAATCAATAATTCATTTGTCTTCTCTTGATTCATGTTGGGATGGCCGTGTAGCAGCTGGACTTTAAAAGCAGGAGGCTTGAGGCAGAGGTTAGGTGCAGACCAACCAGGTGTTTTATTTCACCCACAATGAAGACATTGTAACAATAACAGTCAAACTTCTACACATAAAAACTGTGGCCCACGGGCCGCAAGTGGTCCTGACAGCAGCAGCACTTGATGGGAACTGGCAGCTTTATATAGCCTGCCACTGGCAATGCCCTCGACCCCCACCACAGTATAGGGAAATCTGCCCCTCACCTGACATCAAAACTACACAACACAACAAATACATTAAAATACATCTATACTACACTAATGTCAAATAGTCTGCATGATCTTAGTTTATGTTACACATTACAATAGAGTCATAGAAAACCTGAACAGCAGATTAAAGTACACTAACACCCCTACACTAATTACCACATGGTATCTCCCAGAACCTTTAAATCGGTGCTCAGATACCTTTTAGCCCAAACACCCTGGAGAGGAGACACAACAGAGGTGAGTGACCTGAACACAAACATTATATCATTGCACAATCAAGCAACAGTTAACACCACATTCAATCCATCATCATTTTGGCAAAGGCTATACCACAATGAGCACATTACGTTGAAGAAACCAAGCTAGCCAAACTTAAGTGTGTTTGTCTTTACAGGGCCGGCCTTCAATCAATTCCAGCTGAGAGGCAGCTACAACCTCTACAAAACACACATCATTAATACACGCACACTCAATAAAACCATTCAACCCTTCAAGTTTGTGCCTTATTTCTTTTACCCCTACTGTATACCAATTGTGCTACAAAACACTAGTAATGAAGAGGACCTTCATTACAGTTCCTTCTGATAATATCTTTGCCTAATTAGTACGGTGGGGTTGCAATGCAAAACTTACGCCGTGTAAACAACCGCAAATTTAACTTGTGCACTTGTGCAATACAATACAAAAAATGGATGGATGGATGGATGATTCTTAGTCATGGGAGTGAACAGATTCAGATGTATGCTGTTATCAAAAGAGACCTGGACAATAAAA
>NTHP01000344.1:557927-569090 GCA_003416845.1 Oplegnathus fasciatus | reverse complement strand
AAAAAAAGAAGATCAGATGTGCAATCATTAAAAAAATATTTTCAAGTTGTGTACAGTTGCACATACTACCTCTCTGTGGTTAAAAGTGGAGCTGGATCCCAAAGTGTTTCACAAAAGTTTCCCACGAGACCAAAACAGTACTTTTTTTGTTGTTGTCTGTGCTCAGAGAAACCTTTCAGATAAAAGACTCTTGAGTGCAGTATACTCCCACCTGCCCCCA
Source organism: Oplegnathus fasciatus (assembly GCA_003416845.1). Classification (NCBI taxonomy): domain Eukaryota; kingdom Metazoa; phylum Chordata; class Actinopteri; order Centrarchiformes; family Oplegnathidae; genus Oplegnathus; species Oplegnathus fasciatus. The sequence goes on along the minus strand of NTHP01000344.1, from coordinate 568,870 downwards.
GGTGTTCTCTTGTGGACTGCAGTGTCTGATCTTAAAAAGAATTGTGTAATACCTGCGCCCCTGGTCACATGCCTTTTGAAATCACTGGAGTATTCAAGGTATGCACTAAACAATGTGATGGCTGGAGAAGTCGGAGTAAAGTCTGTGACATTGAGCGTCTGTTCAGTCTGCAGTTCACCGTGGTCACTGCTAGATGGCAATCACGCGGCATCTATGATGAGAGTTAAGGTCAGTCCTCTTTGAGGGGGTGACATCCTGAAGCAGTGGTATAGAAAGGACTGTTCTGTGCTTTGCCCACGCACCACAGCAATAATATATGACCCTCACATTGAACAGAAATTGCTTGAGGGCTTCTGTGGACACGGAAGTCTGTGTTTGGACTTGAGTTTGAGTTTATGTACACATGAGCCTGAGTATTATGTACAATTTCTGTAGAGTATGTGAAGTATTTATCATCTAATGGCTTTTTAATTGTCTCAGCAGGAATGGATCAGCATCGCCCTGAAGTCCATTAAAAGTTTCTACAACATATGTGTTTGGAAGCAAAAGTTTTGGCATCTCATACTTTGCATGTAGTGCTGGTTCATATCATTTTAGACTTTATACACTAAAATGTTCATGTCAGTGATTTGACGGTGTAAGCCGATCCTGTATCCACATCGAGCTAAACAAGACAAAGAGTCTACAGCCATGCCAGCGGCTCTGTGAGGCTGTATACTCAGGCACAGTGGGGCTTTGAGCTAAATGCTAACGTCAGAATGCTAATATGCTCACAATGACAATGCTAACATGTTGATGTTTAGGAGGTATAATGGTTGAAATGTTCACCATCTTAGTGTAGCACATTTGCATGCTAACATTTGCTAATTAGCACTAAACACAAAGTACAGCTGAGGCTGATGGATGTCATTTAGTTTGGGATTTGGTCATGAACCAAAGTATCGGACAAATTTTTGGCCTGATGATGACGCTAGATGAAAAGTCAGGGGATCACTAAAGTTATTATGATTCATCCTGTGGGAGACGCAGATATCTGTGCCAAATTTCATGGAAATCCGTCCAATAGTTGTTGAGATATTTCAGTCTGGACCAAAGTGGTGGACCAACCAGCTAGCTAGCATGGCTCAAAAAGTATTTCTGTAACGTCTCTCATGCACTTAAGGGTGGTGCAGTTACCACAAAGTGCACAGAACAGTCTCAGCTCTTTCATGGTGTGAGCCTTTCTTCTGTTCTTTTATACATGACCTTAACTGTCACATTGTGTCAGTTTCTAGTTCATTTTAATATGGCAGCCCTCGCTTTTCTTTCCCAGTTTCTCCTTTCCTGTCTTTTCATCACCGCCCAGCTGGTTTCTCACCCCCTTTTCCCTTTCCCTGCCTCCCATCCTTCACTCTCTTTTTCCACTCCTCTTCATCCTCCCCTTCCCTTTGTGCATCTGTTTCTCAGGCCGCTATGTTCTTGCCTCTTCTTCTCCTCTCTCCCTTCCTTTGGCACTCCTTCCTCCTCCTTCCACAGACGGAGAGCTCCATAAGAGACGAGAGGAATTGTATCTCCGCTCAGTTCGCCACGGGCACTCCTCAATATTTAATCAAGAGTGCATTTGTTTGAAGAGAGCTCTGAATGTGTGTGTGTGTGAGTGAGCGATAAAGAGAGATGTCTGACCGTGTGTGTGTGTGGATACTGTATTTGTATGCAGGAGAGAGGCAGATAGAAGTGTGTATATTTGCGTGTGTGGTGACAGTTTTGGGATGAAAGGCTTTCTCCAGTCCTATGGTAATTGGTTTACTATCTCTCTCTCCCTGCTTCGGCCCTCCTGTTCCTCTCGCCTTCTCTCCCCATCTCCTCCTTTACTCCACTTCCCCTCCCCCTATAATCCATTCTTCTCCTCGTGCACCATCATGTAACCCTGGTGTACTCTATAGTACTGTATGTGCACTACCAATGAGGGCTCATTCATTCAAATGCTGTACTATCAGGTTTATTTGATTTTGCTGTGTGTGCATATGTGTGTGCTCGTATCAGCGGCTGGTCTCAGGGGTCCTCAGGGACCGCAGAGCAGCATATTTCATCATCCTCCAGACTCGGCACAAGAAAGCCCAGAGTCCCCTTTTCTTCTTTTGCTTCTTCAGCAAACACCGAGTGTTTTCCTTATTTCACTTTCAGGCGGCTGCTGGTGCTAGAAGTCTAAATACACATTTTCCTGCTTTTTTTCCCCAGATTTATTGAGCTGATTCCTGTGAAAATTAGCTTCTGCGGAGAAAGAATGCTGATTATGATACTTCGCCTCAGTCTCATCCAATGTGACACAAGCGCACACGTGGACTGCACGATGCCACTTTGCAGGAATTATGTTAAAATGTGCTTCGTGTTTGTTTATTTTGGTGCGAGCAAAATCTTCAGTGACATCTTTGGCAGTATTTCTCACAGCGGTAATATCCCCTCCTCACAGCTGACCGTAGTTTCAGGGCTTCTCCGTTGGCGCTGTCCACCAAAATCTCAGAAGGCAGCTATCAGAATGATGATCTTGGCTTCTCTGTAATTGTGTTTAGCTCTCATTTAGCACTTTGGCAGATTATGGCACACGAGGCCAGACAAGAATTTATTTTTCTGCTGCTGAGTAGATCACAAACACAAACATCGGAAGGCCTTCCGTTCAAAACAAGCATTCTTTGTCATTTCCACGGGGAAATAACTGACTTTAAGGCTGCTTTGCATTTTTGGACATTTGTATGTTTCTCTACAATTTGAAACTTTACAATATCTGATCTTGAAACCTATTTTGTCAATCAGCTTCTCGCTCTGAGTAATGGGGTCCTACACGGACACACTGTTTTCTGCCACAGTTTGGGTTGTTTCACATGAGCGGTTTCTGCGTTTCGGTCTTTGCAGGAACCTTTTCTCAGTTGTTTGAGGTCGGCAGATGATGTAATGTATTTCCATCCACCAATCAGGATTTTTGTTTGTTTATGTTGCAAGCACTGTCAATCAAATCTGATCCAACAACACCCACACAGACCGCATAAAGAAAATTTGCGGAACTTTTGAGTGTTTAACGCTTAATAAATAATAATTAATAATAGACTTGAAACTTTGGCTTTGATTGTCACTGATTTAGTCGTGAATATTTAATGTTACAGAAAAATACATCAGACTTAGAAAATCAACTCTCTTTCCCCCCACTGCACAGTGTGAAAAAGCCAATTTTATGTTGTTCCTAACTTTCATCGTTGTTTTCCAGCAGCCAATCACAGTAAGACAGCAGTTGCTGCTGACGTGCTGTTCTATATCTAATGTGAGACGACTTTAAAACCTGGTTTAATCGAAGGTCTAAAGCCCAAGAAAGGACTGTTTTGTCGTTGTTAAACGGTAAGCATTGTGCCACCCTCAGTTAAATCAGTGTTTACTGTCATGCAGCCATCTGAATCTGACAACTCAGAGAGAAAAATATACCAGGGTCAATGGAGAGTGAAACTGTGTGGACTTTCAGATGTTGTTAATGTGTAATGTCCAGTATTGTCATAAGAAAGGTGACACTGACAACCAAAAGTACAAGACAAAAGTATGGAGACAGTGAAAAAAGAAGTCATAATTGTGTGTCTGTGTTGAGGGTTATAGAGCACATCACTGTCCCTTTCCCTCATTTGAGTCTGGATTCAGCACCACACTTGAGTTTAGCATGTTAGTGGATGAAATGTTACAGCTAACTTTTGATATAAACAGGAATAAAGAGTTTTTCCTCACATATGTGTGTGTGTGTGTGTGTGTGTGTTATTCAGCTGCCAAACAGTATGTATGCTGGCCCATTACCTCTGACAGCGATGGTGTTGGTATAATCTGAGTCCCTGAAAGGGGCCAATTATCCCAGATTACAAGTCCTATCAGGAAAGCAGACTCGACATCTGAGTTATACAACTAAACCCACAGCTGAACTCTGCTCAGATTTATGTCCTCTCGAGCATCGGGCTCAGATCCTCTTGGATCCGCTGAATTCAAATTAATTATCTTTCAGATCATATTCACTTGAAATATTTAATCAAATTTAATGCACTTTCGCCAGCTTCCCGAGAGGGCTGAGTTCTTTTTCAAGCCATACAGTGGATAAGAGCTTCTTGTTATAATGCAAGAGAAGTGCACCCATTTAACTGTTGGGTGATTAAAAAAAGATTTTGTCCGCCGCACAATAAAAAGGACTTTTAGCCCATTTTCCAAGTGGCGAATCCATTTCCTATCCAGCCATGTCCCCATGCTCGTTTCATACGACAAAAGAAACATATAAAGTGGTATTTTGTATGAATATAAAATAATAGAAGTTAACACAACTAAAGAAAGAGATTATGAAACTTTTGATTCACAAATTGAGCAAGGAAATCTGTGATTTCTGGCTACCATCTTTCTGTGAATTAGGAAACACTGTTGGAACTTGGGAAACAGATTAAAAACCCTTTTTAATTGTGTGGCGGATGCTTAGCTCTCTGTAAATATAATGTTCTTACTAGAGTAGTTTGGATTTCTGATTCTTAACATAAATGCACATGCACAACATAAAAAGACATTGCTATATCACAACAGTAGACAAAGCCAGCCATGTATCTAATTTCTTGTTACTTATCAGCTGACAAACAAACCAATACCTGTGATAATATAACCCTGCTCATTTTTCAGTCAGGCTGGAGTTGGGAGGCACACACTGGAGCTATAGTTAAAAAATCCACTGTAACCAGTATGTTATGCGAACACACCATACACCGCCTCTAAAAAAGGAAGAGGAAAGACTTTAAAAGTGCTGTCTGATGAGCAGTATGTAAATTCGTGGGGTGGGTGAACCACATGAGAGACACAGTGTCTCATCTCCAGCAACCCACGGTGTGGTGGGCTCTCTCATGTTTCAGCTCACCTGCCTTCTGCCTCAGGTTCACCTGGAATGCAAAGCTCCAGGCTGCACCGCATTCTCACACAAAACACAGCCCCAAACCTGAAAAATAGGCTCTGCCATGTAGCACATACACCCTCCCACACGCACACATACACTCAGTGGCTGCTCTTTGTTTACCTATGGAAATTTGAGCCAGGTAATGTGGTGAGGTAGCCCCACCCAGTGCCTCCTGCTTCTTTTCTCCCTCCCCCCAGACTATTATCTTTAGTATTGTATTAAATTTACAATGTATGATATACATAAACATTAAAGTGATACTGAAATGTGCAACAGTTCAAATGTGATGGTTTTTAAATGTGCCTCGCGCTTTTTTCTTTTGTCACACCGGTCAGAGAATGAAAGGTGGAAGTGATGCAATGTTTCTATGCACCTGTGATCCCCCCCTCCCCTCCCCACACGCACACATCCACATCCACATCCACACATCAACCTGGTAGTACTGAGGAGTAGGACGCGCGAGCCATTGGGTGGAGCAGCAGCGTCGCGTGCTGCGGAATACATTCAGTAGGTCGTTAACGCTGCGCGCGGTTTGGTTGCAGATGCAGGTCGCTGAGTGTGAGCGCGAGGCGGGGGGAAATGGCGAACGGGCGCGGGCGGCGGTGCGCCTCGTGAGGATACAGTAGACACCCGGAGCGGAGGCAGGCAGGCAGGCGGCGGCTGCTCGAGGACAGACAAGGAGAAGGAGAAGGGAACCATGGAGGACTCCGAGCCCGCAGAGGACGGCTTGCTCGCGGGCTTGCGATGGAACCGGAGCGCACGGGACCAGGCTCAGCTCAAACACAAAATCCGGGATCTGCCAGGGCTACTGAAGCACGGGCTGCACCTGCGGAAGAAGAGCGTGAGTATTTTCAAACCGACCGCTGACGGACTGTCCGTCCTTCTGTGTTTCATGTTTGTTTAACGTTAGCGACAACTGACGGTTTTATCCGTTCAACCGTGAGTTTCCCCGACACCGCTCTGTGCCGCGAGGCTGTTTCGTAACCCCGTCACGACTCAGGTGTTTTCATTTTGTTACAAGCATTACTGTCGCAGAGGCAGTGTGTGCGTGCGTGCGTGCATGTGTGTGTGCGCTACATCCATAATAACCAATTGGTGTTGGACATCATACCTTCACACTCCGGTAGTCACAGATTCACTACACACACACCTACATACACTAAAAAATACACACACTTATATATTTATATATAAAAATCTGTATCTACACAACTAACAGTCATTTTCATTATTGATTAATCTTTTTAATTAACTGATTGATTGTTTAGTCTATAAATATAAAAACTGTGAAAATGCTCATCACAAGTTATGAAAGCTCAAGGTGACGTCTGCAAATGTTTGTTTTTTCCACCCACAACTCAATGACAGCCAGTTTAAAATGATATAAACCAGAGAAAAACAGCAAATCCTCAAATGTGAGAAGCTGGAACCAGCAAATATTTATCATATTCAAATATCAGATTATCAAAATTGTTGCGGATTAATTTTCTCTCAATCGACTAATCAGTTATTTGACTAATTGCTTCAGCTCTTTTCTGCAGTAAATAATGAATCTCTCTTTTATGTGCATTATAACATTCCTGGTCCAAATGGGGCAAATTTGGAGATCACGCTTCTAAAAATCCATCTGCTGCGTCCTCTGGTTCTGTTCTGTGATAATCGGTCACACACGCGTGTGACTTGGTGTGCCCTGATGTGGAACGAACACACCCGACAAGCCAAATGTCTGCTCAAAGTGTCTGCTCCGCTCACATTCATCGTCTGTGGCGGCCAGGAGAAAACGTGTTCCCTCTGTGGGAATCGGAGACAGAGTGCCAGGACCTCCAGTCCCACTGGTGCCAAATGTGCTAAAGATATGCAACATTTGCAGTGTAGAGCCACTTCGGACAGAGGAGACGAACAGTTTATGTCATGTTCCATCTTATTATTTTAAGTGATGTATTAAGGACTTACATTTTGAAGTTACCTGTCTGATTAATATGATTAAATTCTTGTGGTAACAAGTCAATGATAGTAACTCCTATAATGGATTTCACAACAGACAGTGCAGACAAAAACATTACAATGAAACCATAAAGAATGGATGAATGAATGGATTACTTCAGTAGCAGATTGTATTTCAGTCATTTAACTGTAGCATGTACAGTACTGCATCATCTGTGTGTTTGTTGTTTGTTAATTGCCTGTTGAGCTGAAGGGAAGGAAAGAAGAGAATACTGAGCAGATGAGGAAAAAATGTCGAGTTTTCGAGTTTGTCTTCATCTGACTTGGTGCATGTGTGGGTGAGTGTGATGAGGCGTGGGTAAGTAGTGTAAAGGTATGGCTGTTCTGTGCAGACTGGTTCTCTCTAGACACTGGCAGTTGGCTATGCTTCACCTGGCACACACACATGCACACACATACACACTCAAACTCACACTTGTTTATATATATATGCACACAGAAATTCTCCAAAAAGGTGCGAGAAAGGAACTACTGTGGATTGTTTTTGTACGGCGCCACAGCTGCAATTGCAGACGCTGAAAAGGAAAAACAGTGACATGATCTCAAATCACAGTATCTTCTCACAGGTGGACACTTCTGCTGCTGACCTTTTGTAGCTTTTTTTCTTGATCCACGCCAAATCTTGAGCTATTTGTTTTTGTTCTAATATCCGGGCCTTGTAAAAGTGCAAAACATCTGACATAAGCAGTTTTTTCCCTTTACCTCATGTGCTTCTTTGATGTTTGCCGACAGCTTATGAAGTGAATTGACGCTGTAGTGTTGCACGGAGCCATCTGTCGCCTTTGGTTCCAGCCTGCAGCAGCCTCACCTTTGGGAATCCTGTCTTACATTATTCTCTGTTGTGACTTGTTCTGGTATTCAATTATTAGTCCTTTATTGACTACGATATGACAGGAGCAGAGCGATTTGCTTAAAGGAACACTTTACCGACTTTTAAACTTTCACTACAGTTGCCAGGGTGCTCTGTGCAGTAGCCACGCTGTAGGAGTTTACAACAAGGAAAACCTGGCTAGTTTTCTTTCCTCCCCCTCCTACAGTAAGAGTTGACCACAGCTCAGTCAGGTTACATACATGTATGAACCCACTGGTGAGGAAATGTAGCAGAACAAGTCACAGGCTCAGGCTGCCATTGCTTTAGCTGGCCAGCAGCACCGCTAGCTGGGCTGGAAAGACAGATGCTGACAGGTCAAGCTGACTGGTAGTGTTTTTTGCTACTCTCAAGCCTCAAGTCAGTTTTCTGCAGTTAGTTTTCTGCAGCCAGTTTTACTGTCGACTGTTAGTTTTGGTTGGATTTTGTTGTTGACACCAAAACATAAAAAAGATCCAGTGTGTATGGCAGCGTGGGACATGAAACTTTCTTCAAAGATAACGCTGTCAACAGTAATCAGAAAACAGCTGACTAGTAAGGCTTTCTTGACCCTAACTCTTCTTAGCTGTCAGTAAAGTCACAATATAGAAGTTGTCGTAATAATATTTGCAGAGGTTTAGGTGTAGAGACTTTTATTGTCATTTGCACAGGTACACTAGTACAAGTACATTGTGATTCCTGAAGGGTTCCTTTAGTCAATCAATAAAAACACACCAACAGAACATTAAAACCATGAGGAACCTCCAGGACAACAGGTAGACATAACACATATCGTGATGATAGGTTGTTCAATATGTGTGCATGTCCTGTATGTGCGTGTGTGTTGTCGCAGTTACCATTCAAAGTGTTTGCACTCTTAAAGAGCAACTTGCAGGTTAATTTTTTTTTTAGATTTATACTTAACCTTGTCTGAAAATGAGCATTTGAAAAGGTAATGTAGGATTTAATATGTTTTACAAGACATAAAGGCACAAATTCAGAGGAAAAAGTGGCCATTTTGAGCAACGCTCCTTAAAACGCTCTTTTTTTCAACATCGCGTCATATTACGTAACGTAAGGGAGTTGTTGTACTCGGCTCTGCCTCAGCTCAATGCGCGGTAGTAGGTGATAGTGAGTCTGAGCGGTCGTGTTANGGCGTTTTCAGATGCGGAAGTAAAATTCTCTCACAAAAACGACTCCAGAAGTCACTGTAGTGTGTATATATAAGTATATTTTTATGAAAATTTAGCTTCTACATCATTTTCCTACACACTGATTCACTGGGGTTTCTAACCTGCAAGTTGCTCCTTAATGCAAGCAATGGAAATGTTGCATGTTGAAGGTAGAGGATGTGAGAATATGCAGCAGTAATCATGGTGCACTCCCAGTTTAATCGTGCTCTTTTGTTTGGGGTTGCAGCTCCTTTGTCTTTCTTTCTTCTTCTAATGAATTTATGACAGACTTCACATTGAAAATTACATTGCTGCCCCCAGATGATACCAGATATGGGACATTTTGATGTCTATAATAAAGAAGACACTTGATGTGAAGTTAATTGTGAAGTTAAACCTAGACTTACAACACTTTGACTCACAAACGCTGTATACAAATGTACAGGATGCTGCTCAAAACGTCATCATTTAGGCTGTAAAATGAGATTATCACAGTAATAATGTAAGCTTTCAGACTTTATGATCACTGTCTCAGAGGAAAGTTGATGATATTCCTCAGAAGATGATCTCATTTCTGCATTATACATGCAGCAAAACAGTGGCTTGTGATGTGTTTTTATGTCTGCCAGCAATATTTCACATCCAAAACTGCATTATACATTGAGATTAGAAAGATGAAAGGGCAAGTGAGGGGTGGAGAGAGAGAGAGAGAGAGACTCAACACACATTCACACTCACTTACTGTATAAACCTACACACACACACTATCACTATGAAACTGCTGTATTTGGCTGAAAGGGTTAGCATAGTGAGAAGTATGTTGATAATACTTCCGAACGTTATTAACAACTCGGACAACTAAGACCACAAAAATGTTAGTTAGAAGTTAGTTACTGTAGTTAGTAAGTTATAAGATCAATTCACACTGATGTATGAATATGATATTCACTCATATATTATTGATTAGATTGATTAAACCAGAGACATTTGATGGAAGCTTGTCTAAAAAGATCCTTAAGTGGACGAATTCAGATATTGGGATACATCTATTATCAAAATCATGACTCTGGTCTCATAATGTCCAAAATGTTCTTTGGGGACGCTACCGCTAACAATTAATCTGCAGATTACTTTCTCTATTCATGAAGTGATAGTTTGAGCTATAAAATGTCAGAATCATCTCATCACAATTTGCTAAAGCCCAACTTGACATTAGAATTGCCTGCTCCAAACCACAACATATTATTTTACTATGATTTGAATAAGAAAACCAGCAAATATTCACATTTGAGAAGCTGGAACCAGTAAATTTATGTAATTTTTGCTTAAAAAATTACTTTATTACTGATTTTTATTACTTATTTTCTGTTGAGATAACTCCTGAAATGAGTCCGTTATCAACAAATATAAGTAGTAGGGCTGCAACTAACTAATTATTTTCATTACAGATTAATCTGTCGATCATTTTCTCGATTAACCGATTAGTTGTTTGCTCCATAAAATGTCAGAAAATGGCGAAAAATGTTGATCACTGTTTCCCAAAGCCCAAGGTGACGTCCTCAAATGTCTTGTTTTGTGCACAACCCAAAGATATTCAGTTTACTGTCATAGAGGACTAAAGAAACCAGAAAATATTCACATTTGATGAGCCGAAATCAGAGAATTTGGACACTTTTTCTTAAAAAACGACGAATCGATTATCAAAATAGTTGGCGATTAATTGATTAATCGACTAATCTTGCAGCTCTAATGTGGTTCTGTTAATGTATACGTTGCAGTGAATGCCTCTGTCACTTTTTTTTACTCTCAATGTGACTGCCTTTCCAATCATAATATTTTACGTAGTCTTAAATCTGATGTTAAACAGAGTGAAGCAATAGTACTTCTTTACCTCCTTGTGGAAAAGGATAGTTGGCCCGTACGGGGATCGAACCCGCGACCTTGGCGTTATTAGCACCACGCTCTAACCAACTGAGCTAACCGGCCATGA
>NTHP01000344.1:538643-549052 GCA_003416845.1 Oplegnathus fasciatus | reverse complement strand
TGTGTGTGTGTGTGTGTGTCATTGTGTGTTGGCTCTGACGGTTTGTGTGAATTTTGTTTCAACAGCAATCACCTGACACTATCCCTGGACCGAGCACTGGACCTGCAGTACACAAGGTAAGGAAACATACACACTCACACAGGTGATGTCATCCCTTTAGTTTTGCTGTGAAGCGAAATTGTGTTTGTTTAGCCCCAATACAGGTGACATCAGTGGTGATATTACCTTGGGCTGTTTCCAAGCGAGTTTCACCAACTACATACACAAACACACACACACACACACACACACACACACACACACAGAGCGAGTCTTAATTTGTCATGCATCACAGTAATGCGGTTTGGCAAATATTTCAGTACTGCACTCTGAAAAGGCCTTAGGGCTTAAATATCTCATGCGGGCATAGTTTTCTTTGAACATTGAAAACATTAGATAAAGAAATAAAAAGTTGAAAAAAATCAAAGAAATCAACATCTGAAGCTTAGATGCTGCTTATTTATGTGCACTGCTGTTACCCCTGTGCCAAAAAAATCTTTGTGTCTGCTTGGTTGCTTGTCCCTCAGCACTGTTGTATTTTTTTTTTGGTTGTATTTCATGTGGTACCGAAAGCAGTATGGCGGATGGTAAAAACTCCTTGCCCATAAGCACCTGAGGGAGATGTTTGTAAAAAAAAAACTTGATCTTTGCTAAGCCAGTTTAAATCTCCCAACCCCAGTTTTTGTTATAAGATATTAGTCTGGAAAATATTTACTAAGAATTGGTTGAACCCGGTCGCTGAAAGGCTGGACCAATCAATAAACTGTGGAGAGGAGTTTGGATGATTGTGACAATGAGGGGTGCTTCATTTTATATTTTAAGATAGTGCTGACTTCCACCTCTTGACTCTCTAACTTTGCGATCAACTACTTCAAAATTAAACATAATTATGCAACTGTTGTATGGCCTCATTTCTCAAAAACCCATTTTGGCAGATAATAATTAATGTGACTTTTGACAAAGTTTTTGTAGGGCCCTATGAAATCTGTTTTATTTTTCTGAGTGAAGAGTGAAGTTATTTAACATTTTTCCCAATTAAAATTCCCCCAGAATTATGCAAAAGCCTTCTCTTTCCCAAACTAAGTGTTGTGGTATAACCAACAGGAAAGCATTGATGTGTGAAGTGATTTTTGGGACACTACACTGTATAAGAGTGAAGTTTTTGAATATGTTTGTAGTATCTCTATTCGGTGTTGCTCTTTTTAGATGGTCCCTGTGCACTCGTCTCGCAGCTGGCTGTACATAGAGACCAATGTTATTTGTCCAGTTTGGAGGACTGCTCGTTTTGATGCGAATTAGGTTGTAGAACGGTTGGAAAGAGACGTTGTGTTTTAACATTTCGCCTATCAGTTATTGATTCGGGAAGCTCGAATCTGTGAATATATTTCCAACTTTACCAAACTCACAGAGAGCAGAGGACAGAAGCAGTGTGCCCGTAAATGACACCAAAACATAGCAGCATAGTTTTTTTCTGTTCATTTGGCTTAGGCGCTGTGAAAAAACTTTGATAATGGTAGGGAAAACCCTGATTTATATAAATTGCATCCACATTTTGGCAAATTCCACGATATTCCGTGTTTCACAGTTGTTTCCATTTTTAATATCAAATTCTGCGATTCCGTCCCTGGTTTCCGTCCGGAAATCATAGGGCCCTATTTTTAGAACAGCTTGAAAATCTGAAGCTAAAACTGGTTTCAGCAAAGGTAGAGTTGTGAATCATTTGTCATTGCTTGTCAAAACTCGATCCAATTCCCTGTCAAGTAATTTTGTTGTATTGGCAACACCCATAACTGAAGAAAATGCAGATCAAGGCTCGGCAGACCACAGTCTGTGATGTAAAATTTGAGGGCTGGCTGTGTGAGCCTGATTGAACTCAGGTTCTTTGTCTGAAGGGTATTAATGACACCACATTGTTGCCGCAGTGACCATCCGTAATTCTGCTCTGAGGTCAGAAACCTCCTTTGAGCCCAAGACACACAGGTGAAATTAAAATTGTGTATCCAAAACACAGTGTGTAATGAACATGGTGAATGAATCAGGAATGAATGAATTTCCTTCTTCGTAAAACATTTGCAACACATGGGACCATTTATCTTACACACGCTTTACCATCCTACTATACAAGTTATAGTAGTATAGTATAGTCATTTGCAAAAGCTGCTCCCATATAGCCACAAGGCGATGCCACGGAGGCAAAGACAGGATGACAATTTGAGGTTGAATTGACACTGGAGGGAGTCTCTCATGCGTCATCAGTCATCGAGCCGGCTCTGCTCTGTAGCATGTAAACATGAATATGAATGGAACAGAACAAGCAGCCCATGTAAACATCTTAATTGAAATACGGTCTTATTTACCATAGCGTCAATAGCAGGATTATTGCAGAGCGTGTAGACACAGTCAATGTTTCATTCCTCAGGGGGAAAAAAATCGAGCTGTCCTTGTGAGCCGGTCAATGGCAGCTGCGTGTAGCCACACTAGCTCTCTGCTGTCTGATGTTCAAGTCCAACAACAACAACAACAATGTGGAGATAATATTTTTTGTCATTTTAGTGGCATTTATTATTATTTTTTTACTGTTCAGATTTTAAAATAACAGTGCAAAAATTAATTATGATGTGGTTCTATGTGTGTCAGTCTTGTTCCCAGAGTTTTCCATGTGCTGGTCGGACTGTGAGGAACGCCTTCCTCTCTCATGGACCATATCCAGCTAAAGACAAGATACACCTGGCCAGAATCATCCGGTACACTTGTCTCTGTGTTTGTGTGTCTGTCTGTGTGCAGGGCTGAATCGATGCGTCCGGTGAAGCATGTACACTGACTCACCAGTCACTGTTGAACCCCGTCCTGATTGGCTGCACAAGTTGTTTTTGCAGTAAGACGAGCAAAGTGTGACGTCGACATTGGGCTATATAGCAGAGCACATGATGATCTGGGAATACATGCACTCTCATGCAATATACTGAACATACAGTGCGTACGGATGCATGCAAAAACCATGTGAACATCTGGACACGAATATAAATAGATACACACACACCCACACACATACACAAGAAGTTTATCCTGGGGGAAAGCAGACGGAAAGTATTCAGTGTTTCAGAGGAAAAGGCTTACAGAGAACTAATGAATAATCAATGGATATTGATTAAATAAAAAAGACGAGCTTTGTGCTGAGGGAAGAAGTCTGTGTGTGTGTGCATGTGTATCATAACACTGTGTGGCCGTACTTGTGTGCTGAAAGTGTGTGTATTTTAACAGGCGTAGCTATGTGGGCGTGGAGCTGGTGCAGTGGCTGTGTGAGCAGTGTGTGTACGTGCGCTGTCGGACAACGGGTGTGCGCGTCTGGCAGGTGCTGCTGGAGCTGGGAGTCCTGCTGTCTGGTAAAAACACACGAAACCACACACACACACATTCACATGCACACTAGCATGCCTGGAGGTTGTACTGTGCTTCAAAATTTATAGTAACCTTCAGGCGACATCAGCAACAATCTACATATCAGTAAAGAGACAAACGATGAACCAGTTCGCCAGGTAATTTCCAACAGAATAGAGAGATGAGTTCATTGATACACTCACCTGCATAACTTTCCAGAAGGTAACATGACACTGTAGCTCTGTGCTTCCAAATCCCCCACTAATAATCCCAAACATCCTCTTTCATTATTTACCAAAGACCTTGTTAATAACTAACATTTTAAAACACACTAAACCTTCTAATAAACTGTGAATCTACTATCACTACACCTACAATGCCTGAATGTGATTCATACTTCTGTGTTCAATAGCGCTGATAAAAAAGAAAATGCAGAAGAATACGCCGTATTATTCACATTACTTTTACCCCATGGTTTGTTAAAACTACACACAGCATGCTATGGATGACACATCCTTGTAAAGAGAGTATAATATTCAAAGGCAGTTAATGTTTCTTTAAAGAATGAGCAAACCTGATCCTCTTGAGGCTGCCTGCTTTTGGACATTTGCTCAGGTGCTGTTCATTAGTCTGGCTAATCCGCCATAACTGATACAAAGAGTTAATCCAGGTTTTATTGTTGTCACGACGTCTCTGCTCTTTCTCTAGAACTAAAAACTGTCTGCTAATAAACCACCAATGTACATTTTATATAATTTCTTTCTACCAATCAATATTTAAACAACAACTTGAAGGATTTCCTTAATACTCCTTTTAATGATCTATTAATATAGTGTACATACTCAGCCCAAAAAATAGTCTGTGTATTATAATAATAATAAATGAAAGACATTTTAATGTAACGGGCTGTAACGTGATTAAATATAAGTTGGAACAGTGGTAACCTAAACATAATGTCCATTTTGGCAAAGAAGAAAGAAATGCTGAACTGAAGCCAATTCTACAATTATTCTTCAGTCGGTCAGTTGCATTGCAGTATTTACACGGTGCCCTTTTTAGTACCTGGTAAGCAATAAAGATGTTGTGTCATTGCTGATATCTGTATGTTGCTAACCTCACAAGTTCAGCTTGTTTGATTTGAATGTGAATGATGAAAACTCAGTTCTTGATTGGCTTCACTGGCTTTCCTTTCTGTAGCATAGACTGTCACTTATTGATTGTGATGCAGGATAGATGAGCCAACATGAAAAGTGTAGCATCCAACTCTTTGATCACACTGTAATGACCTTTATAAACAGTGTACATTCATCAGGTATTATGATAGATAGATACATTATTAAAGTAGTCGCACATTGTCACTGTGAAAAAGATAAAGGGGAAAATCTGTTTGTGTGTCTATTCTTTCTTCAGTGGACCAACGGGTGGTGTTTTCGGACTCCAACTCTTACTACCAGTTCAGCTTTGAGGAGTGTGACTCCGCCTCCTGCGAGTTTCGCTCCAATGAGGGGGAGTGGCCAGAGGCGGTTAGGCTCCTCCTACAACTCGCCCCATATGTCCAATTTCGCTCTGGAGGCGGGGCCAACAGCCCGTAAGTGTCTATTAAAAATCTGATAATCTGAAGTTATGCTGTGATGGATGGATGGTTTCACCCTCCACTGGACTGCAATGCACAGCACTTATTCGAATTTGGAATTCAGAAAGATCATTGCATATTTAATATTTAATGTTTTCCCAAGTTTGAATGGTAGTTTGAATACAAAGTGAAATTACTATTATTCAATGCATTTGTCTGTCGTAATGATAAGTTAGTGGTTTCTACTGTTGTCACTGGGTCTCATTAAACTGTTGCAGAATGTTGATCATAGTTGATGGTGAATGTGACTGAGTTGTAGTGTGCTGGATGAACTCCATTGACCTGAAATGGAAGCTCATTGCTCGGGTACAATATCAAAGTTGAAGTGACAGTGTTCCCATTTAGATTTAAGGTTGAGGTCATTTGTCTGTCTGATGATTTACTGTGAAAAGTGACGAGCGACTGTGTTTGAGTTGGTGGAAGTCTGGAAGTGCGTGCTTGCAAGTATATTACTGCAACATAATATACACTCACACACACACACATGTTGTCCAAGAGCTTCCTCAAATCCCAGCTAGAAACCTAATCTCTATTCAGTGTTTTAAATCCTCAGTCTGCTTATGCGAGAGACACGTCCATGTGCAGGTGCACACACCTCCACATCCATAGAAGAAATACACTCATACACAAAAACTGACGCATGTTGCGATCACTCGTATACACAAGATGGGCTCTGACACAAACACACACACATGCAGACTGGTGTCAGCCAGAGTTCCCTGCTTTGCTGCTCCTGTGTGTGGGATTCCTGCTGAGGCTGCTACTGAACTCAATCTGTCACTCAGAGAAAGAGAGAGAGTGAGACGGATGGTGGTGGTGGTAACGAAAAAAATATTATATATATATATATATATATATATATATGGAGAGCGAAGGAACAAGAGCACACGTCAACACATTCATCTGTGTGTCAACTTCAAAGGGTGTATCTACAGACACCAGGGAGAGAACCTGACAGCGGGGGGAATTGAATGTCATACTTACTAATATAAATCTCATGTATCATACTGTACATACTCCTATGTTCTCCATCAGTTACTATATATACGTTATAGAGGATGACAGACGTACGTTTTTAGAGGCACTCCACTACAGTGTACCCACAGGTTGGCAGGGTGCAGAGGAGTGTCTGGAAGAGAGGAGGGTTATTGACGTTTTAGGTAGCAGCTCCATTTTAGCATGTTTCTAACAGATTTTCATTTACCTATTGTCGTCATGCAGTGTCTTTCATATATTCTCACTCATATGAAGGGATGTAAATACACCTGTTATCCTAACTATTTGTATTAGTTGTAGGTTACATGCACAACACTGTATTGGCCCAAATATTCTGTAGGTTTTTTTCTTAAAACCTCTCCTGAAAAAGTGCAGTTGTTTCGTCTTCGCAGATTAGACATAGATGCCATTGTTCATTCAGCATTCTCACTCTGTCTGTCACTTTGACCCTGCTGCTGTCTGTGCCTCTCTTTGACTGTCGCACCATTTCTCTGCAGGCATCCTCTCTCTCTCACCGTCTCACACCCTCCCTCCCTCCCTCCCTCTTTGTCTCTCTCTCTTTTCTCTTGTGTAAAGGAGAATAGTTGTAGCTGCGAGGGAAAACACCTGATGTAACTCCACTAGCTGCCTCCAAGAGAGACCCGATTAATGTTGATTCTTATTGTTGAATTTGTAAAAAGAAGATAGAATTACCAGTGGGCTAATAAAATGCAGTAATTGAAATGAAATAATTACTTTTATACTTCTTATCTTCAAAAAGTCTTAATCCAGAAACAGGTGTTGCAAAAGGGGGAGGGTCATCTTACATTGCGCCAATACAATATTTAATGAAATCCAAACAGGAGGTATCTGATTGGAAAAGGTTTCTTATCACCATGGTGCCAGTGCATGCATAGAAAGCAAAGCTGCATGCATTGTCTCTCACTCACATTAGCCTGTGTTGTTGTTGCAAAATGTCTAATTGGAGAAATACACTATTTTTGAAGGTTCTGTAGCAAGACTGTAAATGCAGCCAGGTGTAACTGATGCTCATGCTCCTCATGAATTATGGCTCCCTATCTCTTGCTGTAGTTTAATCTAATGAGGCAAGCATTAAATTGATACTTGATAAGGCAACATTAGTTGACTGCCATGCCTCCTTCCAGTGATTTCTACTTTAGTGAAGCATCAGAACAACAGGCTACTAATTAAATGGGTTATCTCTTCTGCATCATGTGTAGAAGATGTTTCTTAGTGTGTGAGTCATTATTCAGTTTGTGTCAACACTGCCAGCGTGTCTCAAAGGATTGTTGTGTCTGAACAATAATATTTGCCACCAGGCACATCGTGGTCATTAAAGTTGATTAGTTTATTGTTCATTGTTCACTGCAATGCTCACCAGAAATACATGTTTTTTTTGTGGAAGAATCGCATGGTTTCAAGCTGGTTTCAAACTTCAGCTTCATGCATCATACTACCTTGAATGATTCTTAAAAAATATACTGTTGTTATTTTAATTGAGGGTCAGATATATACATTATACAAAAAACATGTCCCTTCTTCTCTCTCTCTCCATCTGAATTCAATTCAGTTTCAATTTAATGAGCTTCATTTGGCAAGAAAGTCTCTCTGTCACATTCTCTCTCTTCCACTTTGCCTCACATTACAGTAAGGGCAAAACTTGCATATATAGTGCTTTTTTTAGAAGAGCTGTGTAAGGAGAAGGCATTAAAGTTTAACTATGAAAAGATGTCCTGCACACTGCCACTGCAGCAGAGGTCACCACATTTTTTTGTTTGAAGTTCAGTCCATGTCAAGTTTAGCTTTGTCAGAGTGAGAACTGATCATGGAGAAGTTAATATTTAGATATGAACGCCACCCCATCTAGCACACTAAACTGTATGCATGGATTTCAGTCCTTTACTGTGTATCAATTGCATACAACTTCCATATAGACACAAAACACAGGACTGGCACAGTAACTTGAACACCTGCACAGTATAATGTCATCTGATACAATAGCCCTGCGACGAATACATTTATGGCTATATGTTCAGATTATGTTGAGAATGTTGAATATTTTTTCACCCTTTAAACAAACAATGCCTTAAACTAAATATTAGGCATTTTACCTTAAACAGAAATATGAACTACTATTACTTTATATTACTTGTATTAATATTTGATGACACAATATTTTGGGGCAAAAATGAATCTGAAATATAGCAATGTAATGCACAAATCTGTGTACTCTCCAAAGGCCCTCTCTTTGTTCCTACAGTACAGTAGACTGTATAGTGTTATATACAGTACATTATCTCTGTACATACTTTATTGTTTGGTGTAGAAGTACGTGGCACCAGTCAATAGCAATTAAGTTGCCAGTTTTCCTGCCTTTTGAAATACAGTGTTCTCTGCATATCATTGTGCAGGAGGTATAGAATTGCCAGCAGCTAAAACATGACACCGTAGCTTGGGAGGAGAAAACACACTTGCTTGCTTTGCATGGTGCTCTGGTCCAAAAAGGGCAAAAAGCCAAACAGACTCAGCAGAATGCTGAAGGAACATTTTTGCCAGAGAGGAGGGGACCAAACAATCACTTTTCTTCTCCTCCACAAATCACATCAAATCTGCTTTTTGGCACAAGCTTTTAATTCTGTGTTAGATTGGCAGTATTCAGATCACAACCACATGTGCATATGCAGTAGGTAGATTAAAGTATGTAGTTACATTTTTCTTGCTTAAGGAATCTATGTCAGAAATAGGTTGACATGTTGTTCACAATAAGAATTGGTATTGGTACAGAACATGACTACACCTTGCGGCATGCATTTTTGTCATGGTACAAACAGGGAGGCGTTGCCAGCACCAATCATGTTAATCCTCTATCAATACTGCTCTGTGCTGCTTAATGACTGGTGACACACCTCCCACTGTGCCTCTCTTCCATCTCTGGTACATTCAGGCTCATAGTGAGTCACCAGATCACCAAATGAACGCCGGCTGAAACAACTTAATGACCCTGAAGAGAATAAATTTAGCATGATGACTTAGAATAGACTTTGTACATCTCACGATCCACTAATGAACAACGGAAAATAAAAATCCCCAGCAGTAAACCGCAACTTGATCATTTGCCCTTGTTCATCCAGCTCTGTCTGACGAAGTTTGAGCATCAGTCATCTTATTTTAAAGGAGAGTGGAGGGAAGTCGCTTTGATTATAAATATTTGATTATAAATACTGAAAGGAAAGCACAACCAACAAACTGCTTTTATTGTGACAGTAAAAATATGGTATCTTCACACTCCTTTAAGGCATCTGTTGGTGTACCTGCCTCTGTCTCTTTCTGTCTGTGTCCAAGCCGATAGCTGAAGTGTCAGGCTGAGGGCTACATGTTATCACCATCTCTCCCGCTTCTGCATCCATCATTCCCTTATCAGATTACAGTGCACACACAGACACAGTCACACAGGGCTTCATCTTCTTTCCTTCATAACTATTACTAGTGCCACTGGGATCTGTTGATAAAATCCAAATTGTATGCAAAGTGGTCTGTGTGTGTGTGTGTGTGTGTGTGCATGCTTGAGAAAGAGAGCGCGTGTGTGTCTTGTGCGGGGGTGAGGCAGTGTGTGGGAGACCAATCCAAACAGGGGTTTTGTAAGAGAACATATTAGATGAGGGGCCCTCGGGTACAGTCTGCCGCTGTTGAAGACAAACTCTACAACCTTGTATTATTGCTGTGGGAATAATGCTGAGTTTACCCCAAAACAACCACCTGTTTATACAGCAAACACACACACAAATGAAGTTATACACAAATGTATTCACAGATGCACTCAGGCTTGAAAAAAAAATCCTTGACAAGAGTCACACATCTATATACATTCTGAACACATGTACACACAGATGCCGCATTGCCACACACACACACACACACACACACACACACACACACACACACACACACACAGCCTCACTAACATCAATAGAAGGGTGTGTCTGGGAGCTATTTAAAATGAAACCACATGAAAGAGCGAAGGGGGTGCAGAGAGAGATGCTCTATACAAAGACGTGAGCAGTGAAGAACTAGAAAGACAGATGGGAGGGAAAATAAAAGAGGCAGAGACGACTCTGCCCCGAATATAAAATATTCACACAGAACATGTACTCATCTGCTGTGTGTTTACCATGTGTAGGGCTGCAACGTTTGATCTGTTGATTGTGTTTTAGTCGTTAGTAGTTGAATTTCACAATGATGTAAATTGAAGAAAAACTGCAAATCTTCACATTTTGTGAAGTTGGAACCAAATGGACTTGATACATGATGTAAACAGTTTATTTAAGTTTGATTAATGTAATGAAACCTAATTAGAGCTGAAACA
>NTHP01000344.1:505135-520521 GCA_003416845.1 Oplegnathus fasciatus | reverse complement strand
TGTAGGCCCTCTGGGGTGGTGCTGAGCATCAGTGTGCCGTTTTAGCGGGCTTAGCTGTGCAGCATGTTGAACAGGCTCGAACACGCTTCCACAGAGAGAGAGCGATTACCCCAACCACCCCTCCACATGTACACGTAAAAAAACACACACACAACAAAAAACACAGCAGCAGATTACTGCGATTAGTTCAGCACACACACAGTTTCTCTCTTTTTCCTTTCTCTCTCACAAGAGATAAAGTCCCCAAGGTCAAAACTGAATGAGTTATTCATCAGGGTACTGCGTGTGTGTGTGCGCGTTTGGGTGTGTATTGCTGTGTCTATGAGTGTATGTGTTTGACTTTGTGCGTGCCAGCGGGTAAACGCAGAGGGCATATGTTGAGGATGAAAATGGATATTTATCATCACAGAGAGCTGAGAGAGGGCGAGCGTAGGAGGAGAGGAGTAGCGGGAGGAAATGTAACCGCCGAGAAGGAGAAAATGAAAAACGGGGGTGTAGGGCTGGGGGGGGGCGTACGAGGATAGTTTGAGATTGAGCGAGAAGGAATTAGACGGCAGAAAAGAGACTGATAGCTGGTCAAGAGGGAGCTCTACATCCACAGACCGAAGAGAAAAGGGCTCAAAAAATAAATGGAAAATCAAAAGGGTTTTGAAAAAGTGATAAGCTCGGTCAGACCTGCCTAAAAATATTTCTTGAGAAAAGTTGTGTTTTTATTTCTAAAGAGAAGACAGTTGATCAAATATTAATGCCACAGCCTCTGCTCGGTCTTCTATAATTGATTTCTTTGCTCTCTGCCCGACACAGCCATATTTGGGTCACACATTTTCCCAGGGAAAGAGTTTGACACCACACACACACACACACACACACACACCACAGCTCCCTCACACCACCAACAATGGCTCATTACCCATCTGCCACGAGGGCTGTTTATATTCGGTTCTTACCCATTGAACACCTGCTGAGTCTCACACACACGCACACACACTCTTGCGGTCTCACTTGCACATTAACTTGCTCTACTCTGAGGAATTTCTTTAGTTTTTGTAAGAATGTTTTTATTTGATGGAACGGTGCAGCCATAAAAGACATATTATCACCTTTTAAGTTGATATGGTGAACGTGTTGGCAAAGAGTTGCATATTTTCACAGCTAACAGACACGGAGCAACATTGGCATTCATTTGGAGTTGATGAATGAAAGTCCGATATTCACCCTCCATTTATCTTTGTTTTGGTCTCCACCAACTCCTGAGGGCTCTTTAGCTGCTAAATGCTCCACTGTGTTCACCAGCTAGTATCTAACTGTGTCTGTCTGCTGTTTGGTGCTGAGCAGGTAGTGTACAGTCGCTTTTTAGAGCTTTTTGCCTGTTGCAGCCAAAAAAGGGTGGTGATAGTGAACCAAAACAGCAAAGTTGTGGGCAGGAAACACAAAATAACAAGCTGAAACATTACAAGTAGTCATTTGATCCATTGTTGATATAGAATTATTGATTATCAGCCATAAAAGAGGCAAATAAAAGGGGAAAATGGGAAGGATCACTCTGTTTGTAATGTTTTTATAATGTGGCTGACACAAAGAGGATACCATTCATTAGTACATTACATAATGTAGACTGAGGGAATCAGAGGTGAAGTGAGGGACAAAGGGAGAAACTAAAAGACACTTTCATGTGACTTTCCACATTTTAATTCCACAATTACGTTGAAAACTTCTCTCGGACCACTTTGCCAGCAAAGGCCTTGGAAGTGACTGATGATGTGTTTCCTGTGTTTCAGAAATGCTGCTGGATGACTTCCTGTTGACCTACCTGGTGTTCATGTCCACCAGTGACCTCTGTCAGGCTCTGCTGGGACAATATCCTTACTGGCAAACACACACATAATCACACACACACACAAACACACACACATCCTCTCAGCTTCCACACTCTCCTCTGTTGTCTCCTTGACCGCTCTCACCTATAGCAGCGCCCGCTGCAGGGGCCAGGAGGAGGGCAAAGACGCCCTCTTCAGGAAGCGTAAGGTACTGCAGCTGGTCTCCCACTGGAGCAGGCTCTACAAGGACTTCCTCAAGGAAGAGGAGCACGTCAGGAGCTTTATGAAGGTACGGCACCTGTTTTTGTATCTTTCCTCTCACTCTGTCTCTTGTCTTTCAACGATTTAATGAGTTTGATCCTCTGGTGTCCTTTCACACGTGTCACTGAAGAACATAAGAAGTCTCATTCATCTTCATTTGTCTCTCTGTCTGTTCTTGTTCTAAAATGGGGTTGTCCTTTCTCAAGTTCTGCACGACAGGACATCAAACATTTTGTGGAGAGAGCTGAAAAGTGTGTGTGTGTGTGTGTGTGTGTGTCTCTTCCCTGATCCTTTTGTTTGTTGCATCTTCTGTTAAGCTGAACTGTGTTTCAGCTTTCTCCCACAGCGGAATCTTGTTGATGTTTTTATCTCATCCTTCTGACAAAGCAATAAGAAAGAGAGAAAATACAGGCACTTTCATATGAGGAATGAGGGCTATAATCACAATATGAGGCTGTATGTTTTTCCTTTAGAGACTAATACAAGACCAGGAGAAATACTCATCTACATACATCTACTGTATCTAATAACAAGTAACATTAGCAAAAACTAGTATTCTACCACTTATTGTATGTACAAAATACAATATCTACACAGGACAACATGGGCATTGAAAACACACACACACACATTCTTAGTGTCACATTATTATCACACGACAATTGCTGCTTGTATCCACTGTGTTCCTGCTATATTTTCACATGGTCGACTGAACTGGATTTGAATCCCTGTGACAGCCGTGACCCTGAAAGACAAACACACACACACACACACACACATGCAACACGATCACACATGCACTCATCCACACGCTCACCCACAACAAGCACACACACACACACTCACCAATCACTTGTCCCTTCGTAACCTGACGGCTCCATTGCTCGGTGCCGGGTTGCCATGGAAACCAAAGTGCGAGGGTTGGCATGGGTATAATCTCATATGGGGTGCGTAACCCAGGTGATAGTTGCCTAGTAACAGAGGAATGAGAGGGGAATTGGGATGGGAGGCTATGGTGGGTCAATGACAGCGATAAGCAGGTGTGTGGAGAGGTGTGTGTGTGGATCCTTGCAAGTTGTTACTGTGGCTGCCTCCTGAGCTTTCATACTACTTATTAATTCTCTGCCATGCACACACACCGACACTACAGAGCGTGCCTAGTCACCCATTTAGGTACAAGGTACAGAAATGGTCTGATGTTTCTATAATGTGATCTACCTACGCAGCATAATTCACACTTGATGATACTCAGTAAATGAGCTGCACAGGCTGCAATGTTAATGCCATGTTTTGTTATTCGTTGTGGACCCCCTTGAAAACGAGATGGTGCGTCTCAAGGAGTTTATCCTCAAATTAAAATTTGAAATGTATGTCATACCTGATCTTTGCCTCTTCAGTAGCATTTAGTAGCATTTATTGACGGTGTCTGAAGTTTAACTTTTTGGCTTAATTTCCATACGAACTGGTAGGGACTGATAGGGAGTGATAGGGACTGATAGGGAGTGACAGGGTAAGGCCCTCTAGGGGTATCTAGCCATACAGATTTTGTATGTTTTTGTTGTATTTGCCCAGGTTTTGAGATATCTGACTTTGAGATTTATTCTGCCACCCCACTGGTAAGAATTAAGATGACTTGAATTTCATTTATGATGATTTAGGTGAAGCAAGAATTTGCATGCCTTTTTTAGCCATAATAATTCTGATATGTTAAGATTTTTGCGGTATCCTACAGCTGTGTGTAGATCGTTGTGACAGGCAGGTAGTCAGGCATCTGTTTGATATGGAGCTGTTGTTCAATGAGGGTTAGAGACTGAGCCTGGTGGTTAGCGAAGTCTGAGAGCATCCAAAGACAAAAGACTGAGGAATTCAAAGGTTATTCCTGCAGCCAGTTACCACCCTTTCTGATCATCTGATCAAGTGTTAACATGAGATTGTGTGTGTGATTTCATTGGTTTTCTTCTCTCTCTGTCAGACCCTGTACAGGTGTGTTTTAGAAGATCTGTATGAGTTCCCCACGCTGGAGAAAGACCTGAAGGAGTTCCAGAAACTTCTGCGTCGCAGACAGTGAGTGTGTTTGTCCTCTGTATTAAATATGACTGCCTGTCGCTGTGTGTGTGTTTTTATTTCTCCATACCTACCTGCATCCTCCTCACTGTTGTGCTTGTTTCTTTCTTGTAGCACCGTGGATGACTGCCCTCCAAACCAAAAGGTAAGTCAGAGAGGGGGAGATGGTGCATGAGATCTGCTACATCCACGCAGCTTGATGCTGCCAGCTACGTTTTACTGATATGACTGAAAATCTGCAACTCTAGCTTAAATATAACTTGATAAATATTAGAGGTGCAGTGATATAATTTTTTGAAACCTAGTAGAAGTTCCCAATTGTGTCAGCTGATGTTGAGTACCAATTCCAGTGCTTAAACTAGTAAAAGAATTACATCAATCATACAGTAAAATAAGGCACTTAAGCACATAGAAGTCCAACTGTGACAATTAAATCTGAGCTGATACAGATGTTATCAGTGCATCACCATATTCAGTGAAGTATAAATACAGTATTATACATCTCCATGTGTCTTCTGCTCTCTCTCTGTCAGAGTAAACAAATGTATCAGCAGTTGAGTTTGAAGGAAAACTGTTTGCCAGTCCGAAGTCCACCGACTGAGACTAGAGAGGGTGAGTAACAGACACAAACACATGCACACACATATACACAACACGAGACACAACACAATGCCCAGGACTGTGTACAATTATGCATAATGACAGTCTGTGAGTTTCAGTGTGCACATGCAAATTGCTTAAGTACAGCGTGTTCAGTTTGTTTTGTCTGCGCAAGTACTTGACAAAAATTAACTCAAGTCTCTCCCTGTAAATGCTTGAGTTGTTTCAGCATCTGCTTCATTGTGATTTTAGAGGATTTCAGTGCTTTTGTTTCAGCCATTTACTGTGAACATTTTCCATTTATCCCTCAGTTATTTGTTGCGTGTACGTGAGCGCTGACTCCTACCTGAGTGTCCACACACACCCCTCACTGGAGGCCCATGAGCTGCTAAGGATTGTGAGTCTGAAGA
The DNA here is from genome assembly GCA_003416845.1 of Oplegnathus fasciatus. Lineage (NCBI taxonomy): Eukaryota > Metazoa > Chordata > Actinopteri > Centrarchiformes > Oplegnathidae > Oplegnathus > Oplegnathus fasciatus. The sequence goes on along the minus strand of NTHP01000344.1, from coordinate 515,369 downwards.
TGGACAGGGCAGAAGAAGACATGACGCTTGCTGTGGTGTCGCACACTGGAGGTACACACACAAACACACAAAACAACCCCCCACAGCCCTGGCACATAGAATCAAGTACTTCCTCATTTAACACTATTTATTACATAAAAGTCAATATTGTTACGATATTTTTGATACAACTGAATAGTCAATGTTTCTAGGTCTTTTTGTTCAAGTTTGCATTCATACCTTGGAGTGGAAGTTGGATCTTTCAACCGTTATTTTAATTATTTCAATTATTTTTTAGCTAACTATTTTAACCATTTATGTATTACCTACAGCTATTACAACAATTTCTGTACTTTTATACGTTTATTTATTTCTTTTAGCTAACATTACTATTTCAACTGTTTATTCATTACTTTTAGCTATCAATTTTAACCATTTATCCATTACTTTGCTAATTGTTTTGACTTCCCTGTTTGCTTAGTTACCTAGTTTTCATACTCAGTGTTCAGGTGTTTCAGCTGACTCAATATGCAGTTTGTTTGTTTGTTTTTTCATCAAATGTAATTTCTGTTTTGTTTTGTTTTTTAAAAATCAGTTGAGCTACTTCAATAACCCTGGTATCCCTGGTTGGGAATCACTGTTCTACACTCTGGGCTCTAAATTGTTATAATAATCTCTCCTTCCTTCTCCTTTTCTGTATATGTTCGTGTCTGCAGAGCGGAGGGTGTTACAGCCCAGTGACTGTGTGTATTCAGAGTCTCTGACCCCGCAGGGAAAGCTCATGGCCTGTCGGAGGGATCTCACTGAGATCTTGGTATGTAAAGGCACTGTTCTGTTTGTGCTTCTCTCCTTCCGTAGCACTCGGTCTTTCCAGTTTTTCACAAGCATTAATAGAGGCTAAAGATGCAGCTTGAAGGTTTAAAACACACTGTGACCTCTCAAAGATGTGATTATTTGGGCATTTGCTGCCTCTGATATTGTTGGTAGCCTCTGTATCGTCTTCTGGCTAAATCAGGCATGAAAATGAATATTCTAATTCCCCAACTGACATATTTTCACAGTGTTAGGATGAGTCATGCATTATAAGCAAGCCGGAAAAAACTTAAGCCAGGTGATTGTTATCAACTCTGACTCAATAGCTGAGAAAAAGGTGTGAGCCACAATTACTTTGTTGTTGCCCAACCGTGACAGCAGGATTTGAAAGTGCTGTATCAGGGCAAAGTGTTGTTCTGTAATGGCATGTTTTTCACAGTGGAGCTTCAGTTGTGAATCCTTAAGTAATTTTGCAAAATTGGGCATTTTACAAACTGCAGTTTGAGGGGTTTTGGTTTCTTGTTGGATAGTTTAGCAGCCCACCATTAACAAACCAGTAGATCCTCTACATTTGTCCAATTAAAAAATCTGTCGGACTGGTAGACGTGTAATATTTAGTTTTATTTAGCATATTGTCTGCTGAGTTAACAATAGTTGTCAGACTCACAAATGCAGAATTGTAGTTAATATGGTGACCTGTAACTAGAGTCGAACAGAACAATTGTGTTGTAGGAATCACTGCTCCCCTCTCAGCTTTCAGTTCTGTTCTTCTGTTGTGCCTCTTTGTTCTGTCGTCTATTATGAAGGTGAGACATTGTTGCCATTGTTTAGCTTATTTAGAGATACTCCTGTAGATAGACAGCACCTGTGTGTATGTACTGTATTTTTGTGTATACATTGTCTTTCTATGCAGTAACTTGACTTTCCTTTGTGTGTGCAGCCTCCTTTAACGGACAGTGCTGAGCTAAGCAGGAGGCCGGTGCGACTCTTAGGCATTAACACCTGGGATGTGGCAGCTGCTCTCACACACCTGGACTGGAGCCTCTTCAAATCCATCCACGAGGTATGTGCACATAGTTTATAATAAATTCATATTCATGGCAGAGATTGCTGGAACATAAGCATTAAAGATGCAAATGCTCTACAAGACTTGCTGGATCATGAGTACAGAAAGTCTTCTTGCAGCTGAGCGACTGTCAGGAAGAGCTGAATATTTGTGAAAATGAGAAAATGGGCTGCATCCCACACTGTTGTGTGGATGTTATTGTATCTTTAGGAAATCTAGACAGTGTGTTGTGTTAGATTTGCCTTCTCATATGTGAGCATTTGCTGTTTTTTCTCTGTTTCATATGATTGTAAATTCATTTTGTTTGGGTTTATGACTGTTTGCTGGACAAAATGAGCAACATTAAGATGTCACCTTGGGTTCTGAAAACTTGTAACTGAAATAAATGATTAATAAAATAATCGAAAAAGTAATGGAGATGAAAATAATGGTGAGGTATCTAACATCTCAGAGAGAGTACATATTTTGGGGTGCATTTTTCTAAAAGCTCGATGTCTTTCACTCCTCCCTCGCTCCACATGCAGCAGGAGCTGGTGTACTACACCCTCAGCCGTGCTCCTGGTACCGGCCACACGGCGGCGCTCTCAGTCCTGCTCCAGCGCTGCAACGAGGTCCAGCAGTGGGTCATGTCCGAAGTGCTCATGTGTGTGTCGCTCAACAAGAGAGTGCAGCTGCTCAAGAAGTTCATCAAGATCGCAGCTCAGTAAGAACACACACACACTCTGAAATGTATGCAAATAAAAGTGCATGTATCAAACACAGCAAGATTTCTACGCATTATGATCATTTTTTCCCATTTTTGTGCAGTTGTAAAGCCCAAAGAAATTTGAACTCTGCATTTGCCATCATCATGGGTCTTAACACAGCAGCTGTCAGCCGACTCAACCAAACCTGGGAGGTAAGCACGTGCGTTGTTGCATTTAGTGTATTTATACACACGTGTTTTAAATCAAATTCTGACCAAACGCCTTCCTTTCAGAAATGTCCGGGGAAGTTCAAGAAGCTTTTCTCAGAGTTGGAGCTCATCACGGTGAGATTTACTAAACAGAGATAGAGATAGATGCAGAGCTTGAAATATATTCCTCTTTCGATTTCATAATCAAATCTTAAAATCTCTTCTCCTTTTCCAATCCTTTCCTCTCACTCTCTTTCTCCACCCCCCACCTTTCTTTAGGATCCATCTCTGAACCACAAAGCCTATAGAGAAGCCTTCAAGAGGATGAAACCTCCCAAGATCCCTTTCATGCCTCTTCTCCTGAAAGGTATCATCTCTAACCCCTCCACATACGCACATACACACATACTCTTTACTATTTTTGGTGAATGAACACTTAATACACTTGTCCCCTGCTCTTAGATATTACCTTTATCCACGAGGGAAATAAGACCTTCCATGACAACCTGGTCAACTTTGAGAAACTGGTGAGTTGAGTCAGTTCTGGAAAGTCTTTCAGTGTTTGTGTTTCAAAATGTCACACAGCAAACGCCACATATTAAATGAGTGAGTTGATTGTTATACTGTCTCTAATTACATTAAAAACAAGATGAGATGCATCAACAGGTGATTGATCACATAGATGGTAAATGGGATATAAATGCAGTAACTTACATAGCGCTCTTTTCCGAAGTGCTTTACAATTTTCTTCTCATTCACACACACACTCACAGCTCGGCAGCGAGCTACCATGCAAGGTGCTGGCCTAACCAGCAGGAGCAATTTGGGGTTTGGTGTCTGGCCCAAGGACACTTTGACATGTGGACATGTGGGGATCCAACTGCCAACCCTGCGATTAGCGGACAACCAGCTCTGCCTACTGAGCCACAGCTGCTCCCATCATACGTTCGTTTCACAGTGATTAATCAGAGCAGCATGTCGCCACAAAAGAAAAAAGAAAGTAAAAACTTTCAGGGGTTTTTTTTTTTAACAAGTTGGGAAAAGAAGAGACAAACAGCCCAATCAATCACAATCAGGTGCTGGTGTGTGAGGAATAAAGCTTCACCGCTGCACTGCAGGTCAGACACAGGCTGAAGGTCGTTTCATAACCACAAGTTGGAAACACATTTTACCCAATAAAGTCTGAATCAAAAAAGCCTGGGGGACCCTGATGTGTGTTTTAGAATAACCAGTCACTTGGCAAAGTAATCACTGTATTATTTGTATTATTATTTTTTGTATTATTTGTATACAACCACGTAACACTGCAGACATTTATTACTGTAGTTATTTAGCAAGGTTTTTCCTGCAGAGGGAATTTAACGGCGGCCACCTTGCTTAAATTCCTTGTTGCCTTTATTAAAATTATACTGGAGGTAATCCAACCTGTTTCAAGAGAGTTAGTAATAATTCCTAGTTAATTAGTGAAAAGGGGTAAATTTGTCAGGTCTGAGAGTTGAAAACTGCTGCTGGAGGGAGTGACCAATGATGGAGGAGGAGAGTTGGAGTGCTGTTCGTTACAGATCAATGAGTCGACTGATTGATTGAAACCTTTATTTAAATATGGGAAATTCATTGAGACCAAGCTCTATTATGCTAGAGTGACATCATCACTTCTTTTTAATTGGTGACTTTCACCTCAATGCGTCGTCACTAAGAGTAAAACTGTGGCACTTTTAAAGTGATTTTGACAGTAAGTGGCAGCTTTGCCTCATTTTGAATAAAAAAAACAGCTGAGATGTTATTTATGCTGTTTTTTTAGCACTATGGCTCAGTACAAAGCTGCCCTAAAATATTAGATCTTGATTGTTTGGTATTGCACTGATGGAACATGTCTTCTCCTAAACCAACAGCATATGATCGCAGACACGGTGAGAATGATTCGCCACTGCCAAAGCGACCAGCCAGGTGAGTCTTCTAACTTCTGAGTGAATTTCAGTTGGTGCAATGTTCCTAACACCACAAATTATAAGAAAGGATTTGTTACAGGGGCTCTTCAGGCCCATTGTCTCCCCTTTTGTGACAAACTGTTAACGTTTCATGAAGTGTTGATGTTTGGAGGAATGTACCGCCATCTGCAGCTGAGTTAGTGTACTGCACCTGTACCTGAGTCTGTTTCTCTCACAGTTTCTAAGCAACCATTTCCAGACAGTCTTTTACTCTCTTTATACGGCCATAATACAGTCTGTGTTTGTACCAAATGTGCGTGAATGTGTGTGTCCCTGAGTCCAGCAGAAAGCTCTTCTGTCTGACTAACGTGTGTGCTTTGTGTCCGTCTTTTAGGCAACGAGGTAATCGGGGTCGACAGTGCGGAGGTGAGGGCGAGCGTCCACTACCTGCACATTATCGACAATCAGCAGACGCTTTTTGAGCTGTCACACAAACTGGAGCCACGCGCTTAAAAACACACTCACACACATATATACCCTCACACACAAACACACAAACACACTGGAGCGCAGTGGAAATGCTAGCACTGAGTACGTGTGGCATGGAGGACGCTTTGTGCAGCAAAATATCGCGCACACACACACACACACACACACACACACACACACACACACACAGCAACAAAATCACACTACCAGCAGTGGTGCCAAGTGGACAATAAGGTGCCATGTGTTCTGACAAAAAACCCATGAAGGCACAGAGCTGCCTGCTCTCTAAAGGCTTTATGACACTGAACTGTGTTTATAAAGGATCTATAAAGTCTGGACACGCTCTGTGAACTGTCTACAGGAAGAGATTCTGCGCAGCGAGACGGAGATTTGCCAAACTGGGACCGAGAGTAGAGGAGGCTGTAATTAGTCTGTACAGTATCTATTGGACTGAATATGCCCTTGTTTTTGTTCATGTGATGAGCTTTTGGTTATTTATGAGCCTGTTCAGCAGGTGGAATGTTCCTTTTATTTCTGTCAAAGTCTCGTCGCCCTCCCCCCCCATAGGAGGTCAACAAGGACTTGATGGCCTCTTAATCATTTCAGTTACAAACAGACGGCTTTGTCTGTAGAGGAGTTAGATTCGTTTATAACCTCGTGGCCACAATCTGCCCCATCGATGGTCTCCTATGATTTCATCTGCATATCGCATACCTGCCTCGTGTTGCATGTATATCCAGGATACATGCCATAGTTATTTAAGTGTACGGTGTGGAGCTTTTTTTTGGTTGTTGTGCGGTGGCATATTATGTAACACTAGCAGCAGCCAGTGCTGAAGCAGTACAACACCATACCTACACTTTTTCACCTTTTCTCACTGAGGCCTCAGTGAGTGACAAAAGGTGCAACATTGACAGTGTATTGTATCTGGCATGTGAAGGAAGCATTGTGAGAGGCTTTTAATGACTGACTGTGACACTAAAGCTCTCCTGAACGTGCCAGAGTTCAAACACTGTTGATGAATAGTTGTTGGTTCTTCTTTCCATTTTAAAGTCCTGGTCAACTTTTATCCAAACACTCCTCATGCACTCTTCTCAATGATGTTTTTGTGTGAATAGATAATGATAATTTTACATTGTATATAATATGGACCTATAGATCTTTCAGTGCCAAATGTCACATCGAGTCCTGCAGCATAGATGTACTGTAGAGCTCTTGGTTTGTTTAGGAATCAGTGTCTTATTTTCACCACAGGATTTGATTTCCTTGAATGGGACCTGGAATGACGTCTGGTCTTTGATCATGTAAAGCAGATCTGAATCCTCGCAGGGATGCTTTCTGACATTATGATGACTGATTTCAGGGTTCGTGATGGTATCCCACTCACCCCGGGTTGCTATGGAAACACAGTCCCATCATAGAGCCATTTTTCTTTTTCTGTCTTAATCCTTGAGTTGTATTATGTTAACAGATAAGTCAAAGCTTTATTCAACAAAATCATGTTCATGGGGAGATTTCCACACTGATGATTCATTCTTACTGACTGAAAAGATCACTTCATTCAGAGGTGGTCTGTGAAAACCAACACAGGGTGTGAACAGAATAATAGAAGCACAAGGGCACAGACTTCCTCCATTATATTAAGACTCTCCGGTAGGATTTTTACAGCTTTGGTTCACCTATTAATTGCAGTTATCACTCTTAACATGGGTTATGTATCCTTTCTTACCAAATAAATCCTCAAATTCTGACATCTTCCTGGTGACACTGCCATGACATGTGAAAAACATTAATTTGTTATTCAAATGAATGAGGGACCAGCCCATCTTGTCAATAAAAGTCACTATGGCTCAGTCTGTAGTCGCCAGGAAAGAAATGCAGCAGTCATCCAGAAATTATATGAGTGACAATGATCCGAACATGAGCAGTCTTCACTGTTATTTTGTCCTTGCCCTGTATCTGTTCATGCATAGCCAGTCACCTCAGTGGTACATTTCTGCTGAGTAGGAGGAAACATCCAAAGGCGAGACTCCTAAATGTTATGTAGCGATGCACGTCTTGCATTGTTTGGTTAGTTATAAAACGTGGGGGGTAAAGTGCAATACAGTAGAAATGTTGTTGCCACAAGAGTTAGTCATCATTTCAACACTCAGCCTTTCAGAGCACAGAGCTGCTTTCTCCTGCAGATCACAATGAATCAAATGGACAAGGGACGACTGGGAGTTCCCAAACCGTTTAATGCCAAAACCATCTTTGGTTCATCACAAGAAAAAGATCAAGGATGATCTCAAAGTGAAGACTCGGTTTTAAACGTAATTCTTGTTATGTTATGAGCAGCTTAGTCATTGCATTAAAAACAGACAATGACAGACTTTAACCTGTTGTCACCAACACTTCCTGTAGATGCTCATGACACTGAATGTGGGGCCAGTTTTGTGGACACTGTTACTGAAATCACCCAGATTGATTAATTCAAATTGAACGTTCATTTGAGCCATTTCGATATTATGTGGATGTAAAATCTAAATGAACACTAAAGAAGTCTATTTATTGTCCTGAAAGTGTTGCTTGAGATTGCACATGTGAGTCTTGAGATTCTTGCTTTTCAGGAGTCATTTTTGTTCACAAATATTAGATTTAAGATGATAAGAACAACATTCATAAATATACGCAGTCAGTGATTCTTCAGCTGCAGGAGCTGATAAGTCAGAGTCACGGTCTGTTCATATTCAGTGTCATAGAAAGGCCTTGTGGTCGCCATTTTTACTATTAACCTGTACATGATGCACACATGCACAAACACACCTCTGCTCATTGTGTTAAAAGAGCAGAATAATTGTGTTATATTAGTTATTTATTGTAATATATTGTTTGTTTATGTATTTTTGAGGTGACAAAAGATCATGTGCCATGTTCAGAGGTTCAACAATGTGAAAGTGCATTCTTGAGAAGAAAAGATGTTTGTGGTTTGAAGCTGCAATGCTGGAATGTAAAAGTACTTGTTGTTCTGTTTTGTGGCCACTTGAGGGCAGCAGAAGAGCAAGTCAGTGTGATGATGCTCGTCTCTTTCTTCTGGTGTCAANTTTGAGGGTCTTTATCGGGAATGAAATTAAAAGAATGATTACACCCTATTCACAACTTTTGTTTTGCATCTCGCTTGTCTTTAGCAACCAAGAAGGTTTTTGTCTGGTTGAACTCAGTGACTTTCCACCAGTTGCTCTGTAGTAATGCATTAAGCCTACACGATAAAGATACAAATGTGCAATGAATGTTGGACACTAACATAGGTCATTTCAATGCTGGGAAGAGAAACTTCATAATGTTTATGATGAAGATGTTTGTGAAGAATTAATTTGGGCCTCCTGTTGTCTTTTTCTTTGTAATAAATTCAAAGAGATGCAATACAGGATACTGTATAGACAACACAGAACAAAACTGATCGCAGTAGATCTCTTTTGTGTATTAAGTGTAAAGTGACAGCTGGATCATACATGCATTGCTTTTGGAGTTCTGGTCCATGTATCACCAACCAGATAAGCACAATTTCAAAGTACAACAGTGGTATCAAGAGTTATTTTGGCTTTTTCCAATGAAAGGATCAGTGACAAAATAAAAGAACTTGGTCCAAAGGGTGAAGGGCCCATTGAATTGAAAAGTTCCTGACATTTCTAAGGAATAGATGTTAGAAGTAGATATGCCTGTATAAAATAGTCATTTAAGGATAATGTATAAAGGTTCAACAACTGTTGATGTATAGTGAACAGCTATTCTCTTTTATTTCCTGGTTAATTTTTCTCCAAACACTCCTCGTGTATGTTTCTCATTGGACTATGATGTTTTTGTTCCAGTAGATAATAGATAATATGGACCTGAACTCTTTCAGTGACAAATGTCACATTGAGTCCTGCAGCATGGATGATGTACTGCAGAGCTCTGGTGAAGACCACCTTTTAAACAGAACGACTGTCTCATGAGCAGCTTAGTCCTTTACTCTGCATTAAAACACTCACCTTTTAAGACTCTGATGCCTTGTTGTCACCAAAACTGTGGCTATTATAGCCATATGTTGTAATGATAAATGCCAAACTCTAAACAGTAGTACCTTAGCGTTTAGCTAAAAAGCTAAGCTACTGTAACAGTAGCACAACGGGAGAAGAGTCTTAAAGTCAGCCAGTGTGGTTTGAAGCTGCAATGCTGGAATGTAAAAGTACTTGTTGTTCTGTGTTGTGGCCACTTGAGGGCAGCAGAAGAGCAAGTCAGTGTGATGATGCTCGTCTCTTTCTTCTGGTGTCAAATGCTGGAATGGACAGGAAACCAACAGGAAGGTGTATTTAGTGTTTTATCTGCCGTTGTCATGACAGTGTAAAGTTATGTTTTTTTTAAAAGCAATGTTGTTTAAAACCTGTTTGCATGTTAAAACAAAAAAACACAAAGTTCACAATGCAAGAGAGGACACATTGAAGGCTTTGTACTATTGTAATATTGTTGATGTGTAAATATATGCCCATGTTTGGTATGTTGTTATTATTTATCAGTTGTAAATGAAAAAAATAGTCAACCACAAAGCAATACGTCTCCCCTCGTGTCCCCTCAACCTTCTGACAGCTGAGGCCACGTGTCTTTTCTAAAGCTGCGTTTTACTATGTCAGAATTTGACTGAAATTAATAAATTATAGGTTTTATGTGACATCTCTGGGTGAGCTTGTGATCTTTTTTGGCTTATGTTCAGATACTGTGTAGTTGTATACAAGTGAAACTGTTTGCTAAGTGCATTTGACCAATGATATGACACCAACAGTGCAAACACCCTCTCTGAAGCATATAAAAGAAAGTGGCCTTTCAACTGTCTGCAAGATTCTTGATAACATCCAACAGTGCAGACCACGTACTCCAAAGACTTAGACAGAGACTCTGACACCAACATGTTCCTGTTCTTCTTCCTGTTTGGTCTGGCTCTGGGTGCCGAGTCTCCTTCAGATGACCATCAAGTGAGTCTACAGCGAGGAAACTGTCCCATGTTCTGGTACAGGTTCAACGGCCGCTGCTACAAGTACGTCTCCACAC
>NTHP01000344.1:466566-502949 GCA_003416845.1 Oplegnathus fasciatus | reverse complement strand
TGGATCGATGAAAAACCTCCCACTGTAACGCAGTGATATCAAGAGTTATTTAGAATTTTCCAATGAAAAGCTCAGTGACAAAATAAAAGGATGCGACAATGACTGTAAAGTTACATTTTTTTAAAGCAATTTTGTTTAAAACCTGTTAAAACCAAAAACAGAAAGTTCACAATGCAAGAGAGGACATACTGTGTTGAAGGCTTTGTACTATTGTAATATTGTTGATGTATAAATACACTTCCCTCCAAAAGTATTGGAACAGTGAGGCCAATTCCTGTATTTTTGCTGTAGACTGAAAACATTTGGGTTTGACATCAAAAGATGAATACGAGACAAGAGATCAACATTTCAGCTTTTATTTCCAGGTATTTACATCTGGATCTGATNAATGTTGATCTCTTGTCTCATATTCATCTTTTGATGTCAAACCCAAATGTTTTCAGTCTACAGCAAAAATACAGGAATTGGCCTCACTGTTCCAATACTTTTGGAGGGGAGTGTATATGCCCATGTTTGGTATATTGGTGTTATTTATCAGTTGTAAATACAAAAAATTGTCAACCACAAAGCAATATGTCTCCCCTCGTGTCCCCTCAACCCTCTGACAGCTGAAGCCACATGTCTTTTCTAAAGCTGTAAAGCTTTACTGTGCAGTTGTGTACAAGAGAAAGTGTTTGCCAGGTGCATTTGACCAATGATATCACACCAACATTGCAAACACCCTCTCTGAAGCATATAAAAGAAAGTGGCCTTTCAACTGTCTGCAAGATTCTCAGTCACATCCAACAGTGCAGATCACGTACTCTAAAGACTTAGACAGAGACTCTGACACCAACATGTTCCTGTTCCTCTTCTTGTTTGGTCTGGCTCTGTGTGCTGTGTCTCCTTCAGATGACCATCAAGTGAGTCTACAGCGTAGCACCTGTCCCATGTTCTGGTACAGTTTCAACGGCCGCTGCTACAAGTACGTCTCCACAGGTTTGACCTGGGATGATGCAGAGCTCCACTGTCTGTCAGAGGGAGCCAACCTGGTGTCTATCCACAATCTGGAGGAAGAGAATTTCATCAAAACCATGATCAAGAACTTTGACTACACTGAGGGACGTACCTGGATCGGACTCAGTGACATCCACAAACAAGGCAGTTGGATGTGGTCTGATGGGTCTGCAGTGGATTTTTCCTTTTGGCGTGCAGGAGAGCCAAACAACGCTGGAGGAATTGAACACTGTGTTCGCACACAGATGAAATGGAATGACTTCCCATGTTCTTTAACTTATCCCTCTGTTTGTGTAGCTCACTAGCCTGTGTTCAGCAGCTGAGATAGTTACAGGTGTGTGATTCAACCTGGTCACTGCTCACTTGTTGCTCTGTTGACATGCATTAGACCTCCTAAATAAAAGATACAAACAGACACTTTTATGTGTGTGTACAGAAGTCATTTCACTAACCTTCATTTTCATGAATGTTGTACATTCACACAGGGAACTCAAGTGGCTGATCAAAGGGAATATTTCCACACCTTTTCAATAGTCTCAAAATTAATATTAATATAATAATAATAATAATAATAATAATAATAATAATCTGCCTTAATTGTGCAAAATAAACATGTACTATTGAGCAAATTCGAATGAAAGCCATCGACTGAAAACTTGAAAACATTTCAATGCACGGATTTCTACGACCTGCAGGTCTGTGTAGATTTACATTTGTTTTTGCATGTCTATTCCAGCTGTCCATCATCCACTGTGTGTGTGTGTGTGTATGTGTGTATGTGTGTTTACTTAGTGTTTCAATTGTTCGACTTAATCACAAGGATCTATTCAAATCGAGATTTATCTATTCATATGGACCTTTACACACATCTCAAAATTTACGAAATACCTGTCATGGGGGTGAATTTGGGCAGCAGAGGGAGGAGGACTCAAATGCAAACAGTCGAGGCAGAAAGGGATCGTTCAGTGATTTGACGACCAAGTGAAGACACATATAAGCTTACAGGCTGGTACAGGATGGCTGATGTCGCCACATGTTTGGCCTGGGCTGTTACAGAGCTCCACTCTGTGTCAGAGGGAACCAACCTGCCTGGTGTCTATCCACAGTCTGGAGGAACAGAAATTCGTCAAATCCCTGATCAAGAAATCCGGCTCAGGGATTTACCTGAATTGGACTTAGCAACCCCCAGAAGGAAGGGGCATGGTCAAATGGGTCTGCAGTCAGCTTTGTCTTTTGGGCTGCGGGCCCGCCAGACAACCATCGAGGACATGACAACTGTGGATACAACATTTTCGGCACAGATTTGAAATGGAATGACTATCCGCGTTTTAATTCATTAACTTTTTGTTTGTGCATCTCGTTTGTCTTCAGAAACCAAGAAGGTTTTTGTCTGATTCAACTCAGTGACTTTCCACCTGTTGCTGCTGTTACCATTCATTAAGCCTGCATGATAAAGATATAAATGTGTGAATGTATGTACAGAAGTCATTTCATTAACGTTCATGAATGTTGGACACTGACAACAGTAATTACAATGGTGGGTGAAAGGAAATATTTCCAAAATGTTTGAATAATTTCCTTTTCCCTCACTGACCCACATCAAAATGTATAGATTTAGAAGAAAAGTAATTTAACTGTTAACAATAATGGTATAGAAGATGCTTTCTAGTATGTAACTTTACTCACGAATAAAAAGGATTGTTTGATGATAATGTTGTTATGTCTTCTACATAACTTTAAAATACTTTTGGATTTCCAATAAAAGATTATTTTTCTTCAAGCCCACCACTTCACACTGTCACTTGCTTAACTTAGTAAAGTTCACACAGGATATGTCCTTCTTGGACCTATTGAGAGATAATAATATTTCATTTCCCATTGAACAAAACATATTTTTAGAAAAGCTAACAGAGCTGTAATGGAAATAATACTGAAAGACATGTGAAGCACTGGGAAGAGAAACTTCATAATGTTTATGATGAAGATGTTTGTGAAAAAAGCATTTGGGCCTCCTGTTCTCTTTTTCTTTGTAATTAATTCAAAGAGATGCAATATAGGATATTGTATAGACAACGCAGAACAAAACTGATCCCAACAGACCCCTTTTGTGTATTAAGTGTAAATGGACAGCTCGATCACACATGCATTGCTTTTAGAGTTCTGGTCCATGTATCACCAACCAGATTAGTACAATTTTAAAGCACAATATTTGTTAAGATCCAGGCCTTCTAAACAGGGCTCCTTGAATTACATGAATCTCAGCTGCTGGAAAAACTAATTTTCTTCACAAGAAAAAGGCACATTGGATTGAAAAGTTGCTCACATTTCTATGGAGTAGATATCAGAAGTAGATTCAGCTGCATCATATAGTCATTGAGGGATAGTGTATAAACTTTCTTTCTTTCAAGTCACTGCTTGTGTTTGATTTCCATGTTTTTCCATGATTTCCATGAGTCCTGTTGATTTCTATCAATTTGTCAAAGCCAAAATGAATTATTCTTTATTTTCCTTTAATAAAGTTAAAAATTGAAATGTCCTACTTTCATAAGTCTTCAACACCTACACATTAATACTTGGTAGAGCCACCTTTTGCTGCAATAACAGCTTTAAGTCCTTTGGGGTAAGTATCTACCAGCTTTCCACATTGTTTGGGAGTGATTTGTCCCCATTCTTCCTGGCACATTTTCCTCCAGGTTGTTCATGACACTTGTGGACCGTAAATTTGAAACAGTGCCACAGAATCTCGATCGGCTTGCGATCTTGACTTTGACTTGGCCATTACAGACCATTCACCTTTTTCTTGTTTAACCACTCCTGTGTTGCTTTGGCCTTGTGCTTGGGGTCATTGTCCTGCTGAAAGGTGAACTTTTCTATTCTAATTCTAACAAGATCGCCAGTCCTTGCTGAGGAAAAGCGTCTCCACAGCATGATGGTGCCACCACCATACTTCACTGTAGAGATGGTGTTTGTTGAGGCATGGGCAGTGTTAGGTTTGTGCCACACATACTGTAATGGTTTGACAGTTGGCCAAAAAGCTCTATCTTGGTCTCATCTGACCACAAAACCTTGTCCCACATCTTCGCTGGGTCACCCTCATGCTTTCTGGCAGGGAGGGAAAGTGTATAAACTTCCTTCCTTTCTTTCTCTTTTAACAGCTCTGGCCTGTTTTGTTTGACACTGTGATCATTTTGATTAGCATTGTTATCATGCAATAAAAATATAAACACATATAAAAACAAACACTAGAGCTTTCCTGAACGTTCCAGAGTTCAACAACTGTTGATGAATAGTGAACAGTTATTGCTTGTCTTTTATTTCCTGGTTAATTTTTATCCAAACATGCCTCATGCATGTTTCTTATTGGACTATGATATTTTTGTTCCAATAGATCATAATAATTTTCCACTGTAGATAAAATGGACCTAAGCCTTTTTCAGAGACAAATGTCACATTGAGTCCTGCAGCATAGATGTACTGTAGGCTGCTTGGTTTATTATGTTTTTGCATATCTTCAAACCCTCTGAAAGATACAAATCCTTTCTTTGCAAGAAAATGTGTATTATTTAACTGAATCCATGAAAAACCTCCTACTGTAACACAGTGGTGCCAAGAATTTTTTGTTGTTTTTTTTCAATAAAAAGCTCAGAACTGACAACCGTTTTATGGATCCATCTCTGATAAATATGTTGCTCAGTGATCTAAGTGACTCGGTCCAAAGGGCACATTGGATTGAAAGGTTCCTGGAATTTCTATGGAGAAGATATCAGAAGTAGATTTGTTTGTATCATATAGTCATTGAGGGAAAGTGTTTAAACTTTCTTTAGCATATTACTTTCTCTTTTATTGCTCTGGCCTATTTTGTTTGATACTGTGATAATATTGATAAGCATTATTATCATGCAATAAAAATAAAATTAGGTGCTCCTTCAAACTAGCGTGAGTAACTCACAGCATTAGTGTTGTCCTGTGCACGAGCAGGAGTTGTGACAAAGCGTCAGTATTTGACGACCCAGGAATGAGAGCGGGCTGGTGGCTCATTTACAGAGCCAGGACTGTGTATGACCACCGGACTGTTTTTTCAGCACACACACAGAACGTACAGCTTGCGGACCATGAGGAGATATCCGCTGAATTTGACAAAAAGTGTATTGTATTAGAACTGTAGACTACACCTTTAAAGACTCTAATCACTTGTTGTCACTGAGACTTCCCTGAATGGAAATGTAACCACTTTTGTGGACACTGTGACAGCAACCCAGGCTGATTCTCCAACTAACTCAAATTGAAAACTCACTGAAGTACTTCATATTGTGTGGATATAAATTCTAAAGACTGAAGAAGTCTGTTTATTGTACGGGAAGTGTTGTTTGAGGCCACACATGTTATTCTTGAGTTTCTTGCTTTTCAGGAGCTTTTTTCTTGTTCACAAATATTAGATAAACCATCCAAGATTTTAAGAATAACATTCAGAAATTCTGAGAGTAGATTTCCCCTTTAAAGGGAGACTATGTAACTTTTGCTGAACACTGTCATGACTGTAAAGTTATATTTCTTTTAAAGCAATTTTGTTTAAACCCTGTTGGAGTAAAAAGCCCAAAGTTCACAATGCAAGAGAGGACACATTGAAGGCTTTGTACTATTGTAATATTGTTGATGTGTAAATAAATGCCCATGTTTTGTATGTTGTTATTATTTAATAGTTTTAAATGGAAAAAAATAGTCAACCACAAAGCAATCCGTCTCCCCTCGTGTCCCCTCAACCTTCTGACAGCTGAAGCCACATTACTTTTCTAAAGCTGCGTTTTACTATGTCACAACAACCTTTGCAGACATATGAAATGGAATGACTCTCAATGTTCTTTAACTTATCCCTCTGTTTGTGCATCTCACATAGCCTGTGTTCAGCAGCTGACATAATTACAGATGTCTGATTCAACCTGGTCACTGCTCACTTGTTGCTCTGTTGACATGCATTAGACCTCCACAATAAAAGATACAAACAGACACTTTTATGTGTGTGTGCAGAAGTCATTTCACTAACCTTCATTTTCATGAATGTTGGACATTCACACAGGGAACTCCAGTGGTTGATCAAAGGGAATATTTCCACGCCTTTTTAATAATCTCAAAATTAATATAATAATAATAATAATCTGCCTTAATTGTGCAAAATAAACATGTACTATTGAGCAAATTAGAATGAAAGCCATCGACAGAAAACAGTTCTACGACCTGCAGGTTTGTGTAGATTTACATTTTTTTGTGTTTTTGCATGTCTATTCCAGCTGTCCATCATCCACTGTGTGTGTGTGTGTGTGTGTGTGTGTGTGTGTGTTTACTTACTTGGTGGTTCAATTGTTCGACTTAGTGAACTTTGACTACACTGAGGGATGGACCTAGATTGGACTCAGTGACACCCAGAAGGAAGGAGGATGGATGTGGTCTGATGGTTGCCCAGTCAACCTTGTCTTTTGGGATGCAGGACAGCCAGACAACCACAAAGGAATTGAACACTGTGGACACAACAACATTGGCACAGACCTGAAATGGAATGACATTCCATGTTCTTTTACTCATCCCTCTGTTTGTGCATCTCGTATAACCTGTCCTTAGCAACTGAGAACCTTTTTCTGATTCAACCTTGTCACTGTTCACCTGTTGCTCTGTTGACATGCAGTATCAGAATCAGAATCAGAATCAGAATCAAATTTATTGCCAAGTAGGTTTGCACATACAAGGAATTTGACTTGATATATTGGTGCATGACATATAAACATAGTAAGTAGAAAAAATATAAGAAGGGAAAAGGTGACAGCAAGTACTGCGAGTCAGAAGCATAGCTTAAATATATAAAATAGACAATAAAAATACGACAAGATATTATAAAATAAAATAATATGAAGATATAGACATAGACAATATGTACAATATGGCTTATTTAAATGAAAGAACTGTACAGATTTATATAGGATGTGCAAAATATTTGCCAATTATGTGCAAGAGTTCACAGTAATTGAAGTCAGTTGAACAATAAAGAATATTCGCAATGTGCAAACATAAGTCCAAAAGGTGTGCATTAATGTAACGCATTGGGTCAGGTGTGTANCCTGTAGTCTACAATCATCTCCACTGTCTTTAGAGCGTTGAGCTCCAGGTTGTTCCGACTGCACCAGGTCACCAGATGGTCAATCTCCCACCTGTAGACGGACTCATCCCCATCAGAGATGAGTCCAATGAGGGTGGTGTCGTCCGCAAACTTCAGGAGCTTGACGGACTGATGACTGGAGGTGCAGCTGTTGGTGTACAGGGAGAAGAGTAGAGGGGAAAGAACGCAGCCGTGAGGGGAACCGGTGCTGATGGTCCGGCAGTCAGAGACACGTTTCCCCAGCTTCACATGCTGCCTCCTGTCAGACAGGAAGTCTGTGATCCACCTGCAGGTGGAGTCAGGCATGTTCAGCTGGGAGAGCTTGTCCTGTAGCAGAGCCGGGATGATGGTGTTGAAGGCAGAGCTGAAGTCCACAAACAGGATCCTGGCATAGGTTCCCGAGGACCATGTTGACTGCGTCGTCTACAGACCTGTTGGCTCTGTAGGCAAACTGCAGGGGGTCCGTGATGGCTTTAAGGTGTGACAGCACAAGGCGCTCAAAAGACTTCATTACCACAGAGGTCAGTGTAGGTCAGTGTAGGTCAGTGTAGTCCTCCACAGTAAATATACAGTAAACATGAAAACATTTCAATCCACAGATTTCTCCGAACTGCAGATTTGTGTAGATTTGTACTGTATGTGTTTTTTCATGTCTGCTCCAGCTGTCCATCATCCACTGTGACTGTGTGTTTGTGTTAAATTTGGGAACAACACAGGTTTAACGGCTGTACATAATCACAAGAACACTTCTTACCCAGTAGGGTATTTATCTATTCACATGGACCTTTATACATGTCTCAAAATTTATGAAATACCAGTACTCAAAAAAACAAAACAACAGCATCAACGGCCGCTGCTACAAGTATGTCACCACATGTTTGACCTGGGCTGATGCAGAGCTCTACTGTGTGTAAGAGGGAGCCAACCTGGTGTCTATCCACAGTCTGGAGGAAGAGAAATTTGTTAAATCCCTGATCAAGAACTTTATTTACGTGTTGGACTCAGTAACACCCAAAAGGAAGTCTGCAGTCAACTTTGTCTTTTGGGCTGCAGGACCGCCAGACAACACTGGAGGACATGAACACTGTACACACAACAACTTTAGCACAGATTTGAGATGGAACAACAATTAATGTTCTTATTCATGAACTTTTGTTTGTGCATCTTGTTTGTCTTTAGCAACCGAGAAGGTTGTTGTCCGATTGAACTCAGTGACTTTCCACCTGTTGCTCTGTAGTAATGCATTAATCCTGAATGATGAAGACACAAATGTGCAGTTGTATGTACAGAAGTCATTTCATTGACCTTCATTTTCACGAGAGTTGCACACTAACACAGGTAATTTCAAAAGTGGATCAAAGGAAGTATTTCCATAAGTTTTCTTTTTTCCCCATTAACCCACAGCGAAATGTGTAGATTTAGAAGAAAAGTAATTTAACTGTTAACAATAATGTGGTAGAAAGGATGCTTTATCATATGTAACTCTGCTCATGAATAAAAGGGATTGTTTGGTGATGAGAACGTTTTGTCTTTTACACAAGTTCAAAATACATTTGGATGTCCACCAAAATAATATATTTTTCATATCTTCAAGCGCACCACTTCACACTGTCATGGCTACTTGGCTCTTCTTGGACCTATCGAGATATGTATTATTAAGGTTTTATTTCAGTCATTAATTTTTAGAAAAGCTAACAGACCTGTAATGGACATAATACTAAAAGACATGTGAAGCACTGGGAAGAGAAACTTCATAACGTTTCTAATGAAGATGTTTGTGAAGAAAGCATTTGGGCCTCCTGTTCTCCTTTTCTTTGTAATTAATTCAAAGAGATGCAATATAGAATACTGTATAGACAACACAGAATGAAACTGATCCCAACAGACCCCTTTTGTGTATTAAGTGTAAATTGACAGCTGGATCAAACATGCATTGCTTTTAGAGTTCTGGTCCATGTATCACCAACCAGATAAGTACAATTTTAAAGCACAATATTTGTTAAGATCCGAGCCATCTGAAGAGGTCAGCGTGGACTCACATGAATCTAAGCTGCTGGAACAACTAATTTTCTTGCCCAGAAAATATTTATTATTCAACTAGATCTATGAAAAACCTCCCACTGTAACACAGTGGTATCAAGAGTTATTTAGGAATTTTCCAATGAAAAGCTCAGTGCCAAAATAAAAGGGACTGACAACAGCTTTATCAATCTCTGGTGGCCTCTGATAAATCTGCTGCTCAGTGATTTAAGTGACTTGGTCCAAAGGCACATTGGACTGAAAGGTTCCTGGCACTTCTATGGAGTAGATATCAGAAGTAGATTTGATTGTATCATGCAGTCAGTGAGCGAAAAGGTATAAACTTTCTTCTCTCTGTTACAGCTCAGGCCTATTTCGTTTGATGCTGTGGTGTTGATAAACATTAAACATGATTGGGTCGAAAAACAAACACAAGCTCTCTTGAACGAGTCAGAGGTCAACAACTGTTGATGAATAGTGAACAGTTATTGCTTGTCTTTTATTTCCTGGTTAATTTTTATCCAAACATGCCTCATGCATGTTTCTTAGTGACTTGGTCCAAAGGGCACATTGGATTGAAAGGTTCCTGGAATTTCTATGGCGTAGATATCAGAAGTAGATTTGTTTGTATCACATAGTCATTGAGGGATAGTGAATAAACTTTCTTTATTATTTTATCTTGTATAGCTCTGGCCTATTTTGTTTGATACTGTGATAATATTGATAAGGATTGTTATCATGCAATTAAAAGTAAAAAATAAAAACAAACGTTAGAGCTCTCCTGAACGTGCAAGAGTTCAACAACTGTTGATGAGTAATAAACAGTTATTGCTTGTCTTTTATTTCCTGGTTAATTTTTATCCAAACTCTCCTCATGCACGTTTCTTGTTGGACTGTGATGTTTTTGTTCCAATAGATCACAACAATTTTCCACTGTACTGTAGATAATATGGACCTAAACATTTTTCAGTGACAAATGTCACATTGAGTCCTGCAGCATAGATGTCCTGTAGAGCTCTGGTGAAGACTCACTTTTAAACAGAATGACTGTCTTATGAGCAGACTCCACATTAAAACACTCACTTTTAAAGTCCCTTGTTGTCACTGAGACTTCCCTGAATGGAAATGTAACCACTTTTGTGGACACTGTTACAGCAACCCAGGCTGATTCTCCAGCTAATTCAAATTGAAAACTTTCTTAGGCTACACGTTATTCTTGAGTTTCTTGATTTTCAGGAGATTTCTTTTGTTCACAAATATTAGATAAACCATTTCAGATTTTAAGAATAAGATTCATAAATTTTGAGAGTGGATTTCCCCTTTAAAGGGAGATTATGTAACTTTTGCTGAACATTGTCATGACTGTAAAGTTACAATGTTGTTTAAAACCTCTTAAAACATAAAATTCACAATGCAAGAGGCTTTGTAGTATTGCAATATTGTAATATTGTTGATGTGTAAATATGCCCATGTTTGGTATGTTGTTATTATTTATCAGTTGTAAATGAAAAAAAAAGGTCAACCACAAAGCAATCCGTCTCCCCTCGTGTCCCCTCAACCCTCTGACAGCTGAAGCCACACGTCTTTTCCAAAGATGCATTTCATCGTGCTGTTGTGTACAAGTGAAAGTGTTTGCCAAGTGCATTTGACCAATGATATCACACCAACAGTGCAAACACCCTCTCTGAAACACATAAAAGAAAGTTGCCTGTCACCTCTCTGCAGGATTCCCGATAACATCCAACAGTGCAGATCACGTACTTAAAGACTTAGACAGAGACTCTGACACCAAAATGCTGTCGCTCCTCTTCTTGTTTGGTCTGGCTCTGGGTGCCGTGTCTTCTTCAGATGATCATCAAATGAAGCTACAGCGTGGAAACTGTCCCATGTTCTGGTACAGGTTTAACAGCCGCTGCTACAAGTATGTTGCCTCACGTTTGACCTGGGCTGATGCAGAGCTCTACTGTGTGTCACAGGGAGCCAACCTGGTGTCTATCCACAGTCTGGGGGAACAGAATTTTGTCAAAGGCCTGATCAAGAACTTTGACCACACTCAGTGGCGCACCTGGATTGGACTCAGTGACATCCACAAAAAAGGCAGATGGATGTGGTCTGATGGGTCTGCAGTGAACTTTGTGTGGTGGAATACAGGAGAGCCGAACAGCGTTGGAGGAAATGAACACTGTGTTCACAAAGACCAAACCACGGATCTGAAATGGAATGACAATCAGTGTTCTGTAACTCTTCCCTCTGTTTGTGCATCTCATATAACCTGTCCTTAGCAACTGAAATAGTTAACTTTTTCTGATTCAATCTGGTCCTGTTGCTCTGTTGACATGCATTAGGCCTCCACAATAAATATACAAATATACAGTAAATATGATGACATTTCAATCCACAGATTTCTACGCCCTGCAGGTTTGTGTAGATTTATGTTTTTTGTGTGTTTTTGCATGTCTGCTCCAGCTGTCCATCATCCACTGTATGTGTGTTTGTGTTTGTGTTAAATTTGGGAACAACACAGGTTTAATGGTTCTACATAATCACAAGGACACTTCTTATCCGGTAGGATATTTATCTATTCATATGGACCGTTATACATATCTCAAAATTTATGAAAAACCAGTACTCAAAAAAAAGAAAACAACAGCTTCAGCAGCTGTTGCTACAAGTCATCATCACACGTTCTACCTGGGCTGATGCAGAGCTCCAGTGTGTATCAGTGAGAGCCAACCTGGTGTCTATCCACAGTCTGGAGGAACAGAAATTCGTCAAAAGCCTGATCAAGAACTTTGACCCTGCTCAGGGATGCACCTGGATCGGACTCAGTGACATCCACAGAGAAGGTCGATGGATGTGGTGGAGTAAGAGAAATTTGTTAAATCCCGGATCAGGAACTTTATTTACCTGTATTGAACTCAGTAACACTCAGAATGAAGGAGGATGGATCTGGTCTGATGGGTCTACAGTCAACTTTGTCTTTTGGGCTGCAGGACCGCCAGGCAACGCTGGAGGACATGAACACTGTACACACAACAACTTTAGCACAGATTTGAGATGGAAGGACAATCAGTGTTCTAATTCATGAACTTTTGTTTGTGCATCTCGTTTGTCTTTAGCAACCGAGAAGGTTTTTGTCTGATTGAACTCAATGACTTTCCACCTGTTGCTCTGGAGTAATGCATTAATCCTGCATGATAAAGATACAAAAGTGCAAATGTATGTACAGAAGTCACTTTATCGATCTTCATTTTCATTAAAGTTGGACACTGACACAGGTCATTTCAAAGGAAATATTTGTAATAGGTTAGAATAAATTCAGATTTTCCTTTTTCCTCACTGACCCACAGCAAAATGTATACATTTAGAACAAAAGTAATTTAATCGTTAACAAGGATGCTTTCTCATGTATAACTCATGAATAAAAGGGATTGTTTGGTGATAATAACGTTGTTTTGTCCTTTACACAAGTTCAAAATACATTTGGAGGTCCATTAAAATAATAGTTTTTTAAATCTTCAAGCCAATTTACTCTGTCATCATAGGCGAATATTACAGGGGGGACGCGGGGGTCTGCCCCCCCCCTCCTGGGAAAAACATGAGCTGTCCCCCTCAGCATATCACTATAAACATAACAGTATAATTTTAAAGGGGCTGTATGTGACAATTTGCATGTATTAAATGTTTTTTAATCGTTTTTTATTACCAATGTGTGAACAGACTGTAACATAACTTAACATATAACCGTTTATCCGTTTACTGCGATTAAATCACAGCAAAATCTGTTTATTTATCACTGTAGTAAGTGGAGTCCGCTAAGCTAATGTCAACCAATGGTCGGCACACACCACAACACAGACTCACAACTCGACACAGGCAACACATCTTATAGTAGCTATGCTGGCCATACAGGCCTTCAGTTCCTTGACAGGATATAAAATTAATTTTGATAAATCAATGGCTATGTTAATTGGTATATGGCCAGAATATACCGAACTTTCCTGACTTCCCGTTTCTTTGTCTGCCTCTGTATTTTTGTACTTATGGATAACTGTAACTCAAAATATTAGAAACCTATTAAAGCTAAATTTTAACACAGTACTCAAGAGCAAACTTATTAGATCCAACCATTTCATGGCTGCGCAGAATAAATGAAAGATACAAATATTTTCTGTGCAAGAAAAATGTGTGCTATTTAACTGGATCCATGAAAACCCTCCTACTGTAACAAAGTGGTACCGAGAATTTAGTTTTGTTTTTTTTTAATGAAAAGCTCAACTTTCTCAAATTTTCTTTATTACTTTCTTTCTCTTTTATAGCTCAGGCCTATTTTTTTTTACACTGTGATAATATTGATAAGCAATGTTATCATGCAGTGGAAATATAAATCTAGGTCTCCTGAACATGCCGTAGTTCAACAACTGTTGATAAATAGTGAACAGTTATTGCTTGTGTTTTATTTCCTTGTGTTCATTTTTATTGAAACACTCCTCTTGCACGTTTCTTATTGGACTTTGATGTTTTTGTTCCAATAGATAATTTTTCATTGCACTGTAAAGCTCTGGTGAAGACCAACTTTAAACGGAACGACTGTCTTATGAGCAGCTTAGTCCTTGACTCTGCATGAAAGCTGCAGTCGATAGGATTGAGAAGAGAGTGGACATAGCTTGAAAATTTGAATGAGTACAACTTATAAACTGATAAATCTGTTGCTCAGTGATCTTAGTGACTCGGTCCAAAGGGCACATTGGATTGAAAGGTTCCTGGAATTTCTATGGCGTAGATATCAGAAGTAGATTTGTTTGTATCATATAGTCATTGAGGGATAGTGAATAAACTTTCTGTATTATTTTATCTTTTATAGTTCTGGCCTATTTTGTTTGATACTGTGATAATATTGATAAGCATTGTTATCATGCAATAAAAATATAAATACATATAAAAACAAACGTCAGAGCTCTCCTGAACGTGCCAGAATTTAACAACTGTTGATGACTAGTGAACAGCTATTGCTTGTCTTTTATTTCCTGGTTAATTTTTATTCAAACTCTCCTCATGCACGTTTCTTGTTGGACTGTGATGTTTTTGTTTTTCATTTTCATTTTCATTTCATTTTTTGTTCACAAATATTAGATAAACCATTTCAGATTTTAAGAATAACATTTATAATATGTAACTTTTGCTGAACATTGTCGTGACTGTAAAGTTACATTTGTTTAAAGCACTAATGTTTAAAACCTGTTAAACTAAAAAACCCAAAGTTCACATTGCAAGTGTTAATGTTATTATTTATCAGTTGTAAATGAAAAAAAAAGGTCAACCATAAAGCAATCCGTCTCCCCTCGTGTCCCCTCAACCTTCTGACAGCTGAAGCCACGTGTCTTTTCTAAAGCTGTGTTTTACTGTGCAGTTGTGTACAAGTGAAAGTGTTTGCCAAGTGCATTTGACCAATGATATCACACCAACAGTGCAAACACCCTCTCTGAAGCATATAAAAGAAAGGCGCCTCCCAGCTGTCTGCAAGATCCAACAGTGCAGATCACGTATTCCGAAGAGTTTGACAGATCATCTCCAACCAACACATCAGCCCCTCGTCCTGCTCCCTGTGACGGAGAGACACCAACATGTTCCTGTTCCTCTTCCTGTTTGGTCTGGCTCTGGGTGCCGAGTCTCCTTCAGATGATCGTCAAGTGAGTCTACAGCGTGGAAACTGTCCCATGTTCTGGTACAGGTTCAACGGCCGCTGCTACAAGTACATCTCCACGCATTTCACCTGGGCTGATGCAGAGCTCCAGTGTGTGTCAGAGGGAGCCAACCTGGTGTCTATCCACAGTCTGGAGGAACAGAATTTCATTAGAACCCTGATCAAGAACTTTGACCCTGCTCAGGGACGCACCTGGATCGGACTCAGTGACATCCACAAAGAAGGCAGATGGATGTGGTCTGATGGTGGCGCCGTGAACTTTGTCTTTTGGAATGCAGGAGAGCCAAACAACAATGGAGGACATGAACACTGTGTTCACAACAACTTTGGCACAGATCTGAAGTGGAATGACGTCCAGTGTTCTTATACTTATCCCTCTGTTTGTGTATCTCACTAGCCTGTCCTCGGCAACTGAGATAGTTACATATAATGATATGATATCTGATTCAACCTGGTCACCTGTTGCTCTGTTGACATGCATTAGACCTCCACAATTAATATATAAATGGACACTTTTATGTGTGTGTACAGAAGTCATTTTACTAATCTTCATTTTCATGAGTGTTGGACATTCGTTGATCAAAGGGTATATTTCCACGCCCTTTTTATAATCTCAAAATCAATCTTAATAATAGATATAATATTAATCTTAATGTAGTAGAAAGGATGCTTTCTCATATGTAACTCTACTAATGAATAAAAGGGATTGTTTGGTGATGAGAACGTTGTTTTGTCTTTTACACAAGTTCCAAAAACATTTGGATGTACACCAAACCAATAGGTTTTTTATCTTCAAACCCACCACTTCACCGAGATATGTATTATTAAGGTTTTATTTCATTCATTAATTTTTAGAAAAGCTAACAAAGCTGTGCAGGACACAATACTGAAAGACATGTGAAGCACTGGGAAGAGAAACTTCGTAATGTTCATGGTGAAGATGTTTGTGTTCTCTTTTTCTTTGTGATTAATTCATAGAGGTGCAATATGGGATATTGTATAGTCAACGCAGAACAAAACTGATCCCAGTAGAGCCCTTTTGTGTATTAAGTATAAATTGACAGCTGGATCATACATGTCACGGTGGATTGCAGGGTGGACCCAAACGCAGGACACAGAGACAGGCAGATGCAGTTACAAGATTTATTGAAGGCTTACTGGCAGGTTGACAGGCAGGTTGACACAGGAACACACAGAACCCGGAACATGGAAACAAGGGAGCATAAGAACGAACTGAAGCACATGGCACAGAGGACAAAACACAAGGACGAACGTAGACGAACTGACGATGAACAAAGGAAGGGGACTGATATACTGTATACAGTGTGGGGCTGATGGGAGAGTGGAGACAGGTGANTTTTTCTGACAAGTTTGGTTTTAATTAGTTATTTGATGCTATAAAAAGGGGGTGTGACGTTCTGATTGACAGCTGTCAATCACAGCTGCCCTGAGTGAAGTAGTCGCGGAGGCACCTGCAGACGTCTTTTTGGGAACTGAATGTAGAGTAGGAACGTCGAGAGGAGATGTAACTTTAACTTTAGCACGTGATCGTTAGCTAGCAGTCACTAATTATTGATTACAGATTGAGTCGGGCGGGTGTATGGGCGGGACGTCGAGACCGCGGCTCCTTTAATTTTCTACAATTAAGCCTACCTCATAATAATCCTACTATCATACATTTGTTCTGCAGACGCAAAGTCTGCAGTGCTGTTTTAGATTACCTCCTTGAGTGTACAATCACATGGCCAGAGCCTCTGCAATTACCACATATTTCAGAGGCATTCAATATTATGGGAGGCCACAGATTTCCAGGAGTTGTAGGATGCATTTATGGAAGTCATATCCCCATCTGCAAGAAGTAGGATGCACCATAGCTCAATTGCAAGTGTCATAACAAAGGGTCTTAATACTTATGTAAACGGGATATTTCAGTGTTTTATTTTTGATAAATTTATAAAACACTCCAAAAACCTGTTTTTGCTTTGTCATTGTGGAGTATTGTGTGTAGATTGATGAGAAAAAAAATGAACTGTATCCATTTTAAGATGAGTCTGAAACTGTCACAGTGGATTGCAGGTTGGACCCAAACGCAGGACACAGAGGCAGGCAGATGCAGTTACAAGATTTATTGAAGGCTTACTGGCAGGTTGACAGGCAGGTTGACACAGGAACACACAGAACCAGGAACATGGAAACAAGGGAGCATAAGAACGAACTGAAGCACATGGCACAGAGGACAAAACACAAGGACGAACGTAGACGAACTGACGATGAACAAAGGAAGGGGACTGATATACTGTATACAGTGTGGGGCTGATGGGAGAGTGGAGACAGGTGAGTGGACAAACCAGGGACAGGTGAAACTAATAGAGGAGGAGCAGGTAATCAAAACAGGCGGGAAACACACAAAGGCAGGAAGTGAAGTGTCTGACATGAGAGGAGGGGTAAGTCTACAAAATAAAACAGGAAATGTGCGTGACTAAACTGAAAACAGACAAAGACAAGACTAGTGCAGGNTGACAGGCAGGTAGGCAAAACAGGCAGGATCAGGAGCACGGGAAACACGCAGGGACAGAGTCCATGGGACCACAAGGCCAAAACACAGGGATGTAACACAGACGAACTGACCATGAACAAAGGAAGGGGACTGATATATACAGTGTGGGGCTGATGGGAGAGTGGAGACAGGCGAGTGGGCAAACCAGGGACAGGTGAAACTAATAGAGGTGGAGCAGGTAATCAAAACAGGCGGGAAACACACAAGGGCAGGAAGTGAAGTGTCTGACATGAGAGGAGAGGTAAGTCTACAAAATAAAACAGGAAATGTGCATGACTAAACTGAAAACAGACAAAGACAAGACTAGTGCAGGGAACGAGACATGACAGACAACACAGACCACCACAGGAGAGACAAACGGGATCACGAGGAACACAGAGAGGGGGAAACACTAGGAAACACTGGGATCCGGCCAGGGCCTGGCCACGGACCATGACAATACATGCATTGCTTTTGGAGTTCTGGTCCATGTGTCACCAACCAGATTAGTACAATTTTAAAGCATAATATTTATTAAAATCCAGGCCTATTAAAGAAGGCACCGTGGAATTAATCATGAATCTAAGCTGCTGGAAAAACTCCTTTTATTCACAAGAAAAAGTTTATTATTTAACTGGATCTATGAAAAACCTCCTACTGCAACGCAGTGATATCAAGAGTTATTTAGGAATTTTCCAATGAAAAGCTCAGTCACAAAATAAAAGGAAGTGACAACAGCTTTATGGATCTGTGGCAGCCTCTGATAAATCTGTTGCTCAGTGATTTAAGTGACTTGGTCCAGGGCACATTGGGTTGAAAGGTTCCTGGCACTTCTATGGAGTAGATATCAGAGGTAGATATCTCTGTATCATACAGTCATTGATCATTTCTGTTATAGCTCAGGCCTATTTTGTTTGATGCTGTGATGCTTATAAACATTGTTATGAAGCAATAAAAATATAATTAGATAGAAAAACAAACACTAGAGCTCTCCTGAACGTGCCAGAGTTCAACAATTGTTGATGGATATTATTGCTTGTCTTTTATTTCCTGTTCACTCCGAACATGCCTCACGTTTTTCATTGGACTATGATGTTTTGTTTTAATAGATCATAATAATTTTACATTGTACTGTAAATAATATGGACCTGAACATTTTTCAGTGACAAATGTCACATTGGAGTCCTGCAGCACAGATGTACTGTAGAGCTCTCATGCAGACCCACATTTAAACAGAACGACTGTCTTATGAGCAGCTTAGTCCTTGACTCTGCATTAAAACACTCACCTTTAAAGACTCTAATTCCTTGTTGTCACCAACACCTCTCTGAATGGAAATGTAGCCACTTTTGTGGACACTGTTACAGCAACCCCGGCTGATTCTTCAACTAATTCAAATTGAAAACTTTCTTAAGCCATTTAAGTACTTCATATTGGATGTAAATTCTAAAGATTGAACAAGTCTGTTTATTGTACAGGAAGTGTTGTTTGAGGCTACAGATGTTGTGAGATTCGTACTTCTCAGGACTTGTTGTTATTCACAAATATTAGATAAAACATTTAAGATCATAAAAATAACATTCATACATTCTGACAGTGGATTTCAACTTTTAAAGGAGACCATGTAAAAAGCCACTGCAGCTTCTCTCGACAGTTATGGAATAATGCTAATTGCCAAACTACTGTTCAGCTGTTTAGCATTTACATAAACAGTAATTTAGCATTTAGCTAAAAAGCTAAGCTATTGTAACAGTAGCATAAGTGGAGAAGAGTCATCTGTTCTACAGTTATATTTACCTTAAGTTTGCTCACATTAGCTAGCATTAGCCAACATGAGCTACTGGTCAGACCAGACAAAGTGAAGCTGTAGCAGCAAAACTCCTGAGTGTTGAATTGATCAACAATCTGTTTTATTGTTTTTTAGTTCAACATTTCAAGTAAGAGAAACACTGTGTTATTTCTTCTCTTCAAAGTTACACAGACTTGTTTTAAAGATGCGTTTTTAAAATCCAAGTCAGTGATTCTTTGACTGCTGGAGCTGATAAATCAGAGAGGTGGTCTGTTCATATTCAGTGTCATAGAAAGAACCTTGTGGTCTTCATGTTCACAAACACACCTCTGCTCATTGTGTTCAAAGAGCAGAATAATTGTGTTATATTAATTATTTATTGTAACATATTGTTTGTTCATGTGTTTTTGAGGTGACACGAGATCATGTGCCATGTTCAGAGGTTCAACAATATGAAAGTGCATTCTTGAGAAGAAAAGATGTTTGTGGTTTGAAGCTGCAATGCTGGAATGTAAAAGTACTTGTTGTTCTGTTTTGTGGCCACTTGAGGGCAGCAGAAGAGCAAGTCAGTGTGATGATGCTCGTCTCTTTCCTCTGGTGTCAAATGCTGGAATGGACAGGAAACCAACAGGAAGGTGTATTTAATGTTTTATCGGCTGTTGTCATGACTGTAAAGTTATGTTTTTTTAAAGTCTGTCTGCATGTTTAAACAAAAAACACAAAGTTCACAATGCAAGAGAGGACACATTGAAGGTTTTGTATTATTGTAATATTGTTGATGTGTAAATATATGCCCATGTTTGGTATGTTGTTATTATTTATCAGTTGTAAATGAATAAAAATAGTCAACCACAAAGCAATACGTCTCCCCTCGTGTCCCCTCAACCTTCTGACAGCTGAAGCCACATGTCTTTTCTAAAGCTGCGTTTTACTATGTCAGAATTTGACTGAAATTAATAAATTATAGGTTTTATGTGATATCTCTGGGTGGGCATGTGGCCTCTTTTGGCTTATATTCAGATACTGTGTAGTTGTGTACAAGTGAAAGTGTTTGCCAAGTGCATTTGACCAATGATATCACACTAATAGTGCAAACACCCCCTTTGAAGCATATAAAAGAAAGCAGTCTGTCACCTGTTTTCTTCAGGGTCTCGATCAACAGTGCAGATAATCTCCAACCAACACATCAACCCCTCGTCCTGCTCCTGTGACAGAGAGACACCAACATGTTCCTGTTCCTCCTCTTGTTTGGTCTGGCTCTGGGTGCCGAGTCTCCTTCAGATGACCATCAAGTGCGTCTACAGCGTAGCACCTGTCCCATGTTCTGGTACAGCTTCAACAGCCGCTGCTACAAGTACGTCGCCACAAGTTTGACCTGGTCTGATGCAGAGCTCCACTGTGTGTCAGAGGGAGCCAACCTGGTGTCTATCCACAGTCTGGAGGAGCACAATTTCGTCATACGCCTGATCAAGAACTTTGACCCTGCTCAGGGATTTACCTGGATTGGACTCAGTGACATCCATCATGAAGGCAGGTGGATGTGGTCTGATGGGTCTGCAGTGGACTTTGTCTCTTGGGGTGTAGGAGAGCCAAGTAACTCCTGGGGAAATGAACACTGTGTTCACACCAACTTTGAGAGATATGCGAACTGGAACGACAATAAGTGTTCTTATACATTCTCTTTTGTTTGTGCATAATATAATATGGTTAGAAAGGATGCTTTCTCATATGTAACTCTACTCACGAATAAAAAGGATTGTTTGATGATAATAATGTTGTTATGTCTTTTACTCAACTTCAAAATACATTTGGATTTCCACTTTTTTCTTCATATCTTTAAGCCCACCACTTTACACTGTCACTTACTTAACTTAGAAAAGTTCACACAGGATATATCCCTTCTTGGACCCATCGAAAGATAATATTTCATTCCCCTTTGAACAAAGTTTTATTTAATATTTTTTAGAAATGCTAACAGGGCTGTAAAGGACATAATACTGAAAGACATGTGAAGCACTGGGAAGAGAAACTTCATAATGTTTATGATGAAGATGTTTGTGAAGAAAGCATTTGGGCCTCCTGTTGTCTTTTTCTTTGTAATAAAGTCAAAGAGATGCAATATAGGATATTGTATAGACAACACAGAACAAAACTGATCCCAGTAGATCTCTTTTGTGTATTAATTGTAAATTGACAGCTGGATCACACATGCATTGCTTTTAGAGTTCTGGTCCATGTGCCACCAACCTGATAAGTACAATTTTAAAGTATAATATTTGTTAAGATCCAGGCCTTCTAAAGAGGGCTCACATGAATCTCAGCTGCTGGAAAAACACAAGAAAAGGGCACATTGTATTGATAAGTTGCTGACATTACTATGGAGTAGATACCAGAAGTAGATTTTGCTGTATCATAAAGTCACTGAAGGATAGTGTTCAAACTTTCTTTCTTTCTTTCAAGTCATTGCTTGTATTTGATTTTTTCATTTCAGAGTCCTGTTAATTTATGTCCAAACTCTCCTCATGGACGTTTCTCATTGTACTATTATGTTTTTCTTCCAAGAGACAATAATTTTACATTGTACTGTAGATAATATGGACCTAAACATTTTTCAGTGACAAATGTCACATTGAGTCCTGCAGCATAGATGGACTGTAGAGCTCTTGGTTTGTTTTGGAATCAGTGTCTTATTTTACCACAGAATTTGATTCGGGTTACATTCAACATAAAAACATTCATCAAACGAGAGGTCTCATTATCTCACTTGATGCTGAGAAAACTTTTGATCAAATGGAGTGGCCTTCCTTCTTTAGCATCATGGAAAGTTTGGTCTCGGAGAGGGTTTTATTAACGTCATTAAGCTGATATGATATTAACCCAGGGCCAGTGTACTGGTTAATGGCATACGATCATCAGAGAACATATAAGACTGAGTTGTATGCAGACAACGTCTTATTGTTAATTACTAACCTCATGGATCCTTAACAGCCTTAATGTCAATCATACAGTTAATTGAATATGGCGAGAATCTACCAAACTTACCTGACTTCCCATTTCTTGGTTTACCTTTGGATTTTTGTATTTAAAATTAGCTGTAACTCCAAATATCAGAAACCTATTAAGACTAAATTTGATCACAGTACTCAAGAGCAATCTTATTAGATCAATTTACTTGCCCATTTCATGGATGGGAAGAATAAATGTAATAAAAAGGAATGTACACTACCGTTCAAAAGTTTGTAATAGCCTGCCACAAAAGCTCGATTCGGTACAGTCAGATGGCTGAGAGGACTACTCTATATTTTTGAATGGTCTTTCATGCTTTTAGGTTGTAGAAAGCCCTCTTTACAAATAGATGTCATATATAAATTGGAAGATGAGCATCAAAATCTGTGCAGATTTGGATAGGAACATGTTCCTACTTCACTCTCAAGTGCACAATAATGCCTATAACAAGCTGGAATTAACAGGCATGTTGCTTTAGCAAAGCAATTCTTAAAACTTCAAAATAGAAATAGAAGGTTAGTCGAGTTTTAGCACTATTGGAACTGAATCACAAAATATGAGTTGAACATTCTGACAAATCACAGTTTAATCCTGTTCAATCTAACCACTGAGTAGACTGCAGAGGGCCCAAAGAAAAAGGGGTCCCCAAAATATTTAGAGACCACCATTGTGGTTCAGTAATGATCTTGGGTCACTTACACTTTTCTGGACTGGAAAACAAATTCAAAATCGAAGGGTGTTTGGGGAAAAAAATGGTTACAACAGCATTCTCCCCTGTCATGCAACACTGTGGGGACATCAAATAAATGGAAGGTTTAATCATTTAATTATTCTTCTTTTGGGGCCAAAACTATTTCAAACTTAAATAATACATTTGGTGTCTGAATTATACGTTTTTTTATTATTTATTATTTATTGTTTTTGTCTGTGTTAAAATAGCCATTATTTAGGGAAAGAAGAAAAAGTATTCAACCTCCTTAAAAGCTGTCAGATTTGTTTGGATTACAAATGATACCTTCACATATTTTTCATGCAGTATTTCTATTTTAATTCCATATGCTCAGACAGTAATTCTTCAAAGCCAAAATTAATTATTCGTCAGCAGACCTTTAAGACAGTTAAAAACTGAAAAGTTCTGCTTGCATAAGTATTCAACATTAGTACTTGGTAGAGCCACCTTTTGCTGCAATAAAAGCTTTAAGTCCTTTGGGGTAAGTATCTACCAGCTTTGCACATTGTTTGGGAGTGATTTGTCCCCATTCTTCCTGGCAGATTTTTCTGCAGATTGTTCATGATGCTTGTGGACCGTAATTTTGAAACAGTGCCACTGATTCTCGGATTCTCGATCGAATTGAGATCTGGACTTTGGCCATTATAGAACATTCACCTTTTTCTTATTTAACCACTCCTGTGTTGCTTTGACCTTGTGCTTGGGGTCATTGTCCTGCTGAAAGGTGAACTTTCTCCCAAGCTTCAGTTTTTTAGTGGACTAAAGCAGGTTATCTTGCAGTATCTCAACAAGATCGCCAGTCCTTGCTGAGGAAAAGCACCCCCACAGCATGATGGTGCCACCACCATACTTCACAGTGGAGATGGTGCTTGTTGAGGTATGGGCAGTGTTAGGTTTGTGCCACACATACTGTAATGGTTTGACAGTTGGCCAAAAAGCTCCATCTTGGTCTCATCTGACCATAGAACCTTGTCCCACATCTTAGCTGTATCACTTCCATGCTTTCTGGCAAACTCCAGATGTGCTTTGATGTGGTTTTTCTTGAGTGATGGCTTTTTTCTAGCCACCCTCTCATACAGGCCAGTTTTATGCAAAGCTCTTGATATTGTTGACTGGTGCACCTTCACTCCACTCTCAGTCACTGAACTCTGTAGCTCCTTCAAAGTGATTGTTGGATTGTTGGTGGCTTCCCTCACAAGCCTCCTTCTTGCTCTGATGCTGAGTTTTGAGGGACAGCTTTGTGTAGGTAATGACCGGGTGATATGATGCAGTTTCTTCACTATTGATCCACCAGTGCTCACTGGGATATCCAGACACTTGGTTATTATTCTGTAGCCTTTTCCTAATTTGTGCATGACTATTACTTTATCTCTACGTTCCTTAGAATGCTCTTTGGTCTTCATTTTCACACTTTTCCTTCAGATTCACAGTCTGACCAATGATACTTAAACTTAATTAAGTATTCAATTGAGCAACTAAGTAGTAGGTTTTTTTTACGTTTCACAGGTGGAGGCCAACAGCATATTTCAGTTATTTATTTTTCTTATAAAATATTTTCTAACATCAAACCAATGTCACTTTAAAATAGTTCATTTTGAGGGTCAGTCTTCTAAAATAAAATACTACACAGAAATCAATGTATCATTTGTAATTTAGACAAATCTTAAATGGGCTGAATACTTTTGCAAGCCCAAAGAAGCCCATACTTTTGTATGTCACAAAGAAGACTGAAAAAAAAGATTGAAAAAGATTTCTCAAAGTTCATATGACAAAAGAAACAGCCCAGATTAAGTTTATACCTTACAGCTGCCACAAGTCAGAAGAGGCCTAATATTTCCAAATGTTATGTAGTATAACTGGGCCTGTCATAGACTCATCTATACGTTTGTTCACTGCTATCTAAATGGAAGACAGGATCCTCGAGTGGAGAGGATGCACTCCTTTGGTTTACTGGGGGAGCTGACCAGCAAAAACAAATCTGTGGAGCCCCCCTCAGCTGAGAAAAAAAAGAGCCATGTGTAAATCTGTTCTCTCGGTTTATAAACTCGATCAATGAAAAATAAAAATTGTTTGATGATAATAATGATGTGGGGTTTTTTTTTTACAAAAGGTCAAAATACTTTGAGATATCCACCAAAAGATTTTTTGTATCTTCAAACTCACCACTTTATCAACACAAATGTTAGAGGCATAATGAGTAGGATTTTCCTAAAAAAAAATGTATAGAAAAATAATCCCTCTCAATCATCACTTATGACCCATTAGAAGTGTGTGGCGGTGTCTGTATCTGCAGAGACCTGCCCTCTGCCTGAATTTTCTTATTTTGCTGTGCTCGGGACGTTTTCGGGGCGTCAACCTTTGGGCGGTGGTGTGTAGCCCCCAGCCAATAACAGTCCGCAGGGTGTGAAAACGTAGCGACCAGTTGCCAGATCGTAAGCACGTGGGACCACCAAAAGCGTGTGCACTTTGAGAACCTATACTCTATGGAGTACTGTCACCTTCATGATCAAAGTGACACGTAGCAACATGTAGTCGCGGAAGAGCAAGACGACTGCTGCCTGTAGTATTCTTATAATATTAATATAATATTTCTATTATCATTCACTAGCATCTGTGCCGCTGGAAATACACCGGGAGGCAGGGGTGTGCTCCCGTTGCGCCATCCACCCTGTTAAAAATTAACAAATTACTGACTGGATATGGCTCTTCTTGGACCAATCGAGAGATGTTTATATTTAATTTCACATTTAAAAAAAGTTATTTCTTTGCAAGAGAATGTGAACTATGTAGCTGGGTCTGTGAAAAACCTCCTACTGTAACACAGTGGTATCAAGAGTTATTTAGGGTTTTTCCAATGAAAAGCTCAGTGCCAAAATAAAAGGACTTGGTCCAAAGGTCGAAGGGCATATTGAATTGAAAGGTTCCTGGCATTTCTATGGAATAGATGTCAGATATAGATTTACCTGTATCACATAGTCATTGAGGGATAGTGTATAAACTTTCTTTCTTTCTTTCTCTTTTCCCCTCTATTTTATAGCTCAGGCCAATTTTGTTTAGTGCTGTGATAATATTGAAAAGTGTTATGATGCAATAAAAATAGCTGAGGCTGTAGCAGCAAAAATCCTGAGTGCTGAATTGAGCAACAATGAGTCTTATTGTTTTTTTAGTTCAACCTTTCATTTGTGTTATTTCTTCTCTTCAAAGTCACACAGATTTGCTTTCAAGATGCTTTTTGTGAATCCAAGTCAGTGATTCTTTGACTACCACAGCTGATAAATCAGAGAGGTGGTCTGTTCATATTCAGTGTCATAGAAAGGCCGTGTGGTTCACTAATAACTTGTACATGACACACACATGCACAAACACACTTCTGCTCATTGTGTTCAAAGAGCAGAATAATTGTGCTATA
The DNA here is from genome assembly GCA_003416845.1 of Oplegnathus fasciatus. NCBI lineage: Eukaryota > Metazoa > Chordata > Actinopteri > Centrarchiformes > Oplegnathidae > Oplegnathus > Oplegnathus fasciatus. Next base: position 476,615 of record NTHP01000344.1, on the reverse strand, counting down.
TTAGTTATTTATGTGTTTTTTAGGTGACACAAGATCATGCGCCATATTCTGAGGTTCAACAATGTAGAAGTGCATTGTTGAGAAGAAAAGATGTTTTTTGTTTGAAGCTGCAATGCTGGAATGTAAAAGTACTTGTTGTTCTGTTTTGTGGCCACTTGAGGGCAGCAGAAGAGCAAGTCAGTGTGATGATGCTTGTCTCTTTCCTCTGGTTGCGCAGTGGGCTTTGTGTTGTGGAATGCAGGAGAGCCAAACAACGGAATTGGAGGAAATGAACACTGTGGACACACCAACATTGGCACAGATCTGAAATGGAATGACGCTACATGTTCTGCAACTTATCCCTCTGTTTGTGCATCTTGCATAGCCTGTCCTCAGCAACTGAGATAGTTACGTATGTCTGATTCAACCTGGTCACTGTTCACCTGTTGCTCTGTTGACACGCATTAGACCTCCCCAGTAAATACACAAATATACAGTAAACAAGAAAACATTTCAATCCACTGATTTCTACGCCCTGCAGGTTTGTGTAGATTTTTATGTGTGTTTTTTATGTCTGCTGCAGCTGTCCATCATCCACTGTGTGTGTGTTTGTGTTGAATTTGGGAACACAGGTTTAATGGTTCTACATAATCACAAGGACACTTCTTTTCCAGCAGGATATTTATCTATTCACATGGACCTTTATACACATCTCAAAATTTATGAAAAACCAGTACTCAAAAAAACAAAACAACAGCATCAACGGCCGCTGCTACAAGTATGTCACCACACGTTTGACCTGGGCTGATGCAGAGCTCCAGTGTGTGTCAGAGGGAACCAACCTGGTGTCTATCCACAGTCTGGAGGAACAGAAATTCATCAAATTCCTGATCAAGAACTTTATTTACATGTGTTGGACTCAGCGACACGAAGAAGGAAGGAGGATGGATCTGGTCTGATGGGTCTGCAGTCAACTTTGTCTTTTGGGATGCAGGACTGCCAGACAACACTGGAGGACATGAACACTGTACACACAACACCTTTAGCACAGATCTGAGATGGAACAACAATTTGCAGTGTAGTGTTCTAATTTATTAACTTTTGTTTGTGCATCTCATTTGTCTTTAGCAACTGAGAAGGTTTTTGTCTGAATGACTTTCCACCTGTTGGTCTGTAGTAATGCATTAATCCTGCATGATAAAGATACAAAAGTGCCAGTGTATGTACAGAAGTCATTTTATTGACCTTCATGTTCATGAAAGTTGGACACTAACACAGGTAATTTCAGAAGTGGGTCAAAGGAAACTCTCTTTATTACTTTCTTTCTCTTTTATAGCTCAGGCCTATTTTGTTTTACACTGTGATAATATTGATAAGCATTGTTATCATGCAATAGAAATAGAAATCTAGATCTCCTGAACATGCCGGAGTTCAACAACTGTTGATAAATAGTGAACAGTTATCGCTTGTGTTTTATTTCCTTGTGTTCATTTTTATCGAAACACTCCTCTTGTACGTTTCTTACTGGACTGTGATATTTTTGTTCCAATAGATAATTTTTCATTGTACTGTGGAGCTCTGGTGAAGAGCCACTTTTAAACAGAACGACTGTCTTATGAGCAGCTTAGTCCTTGACTCTACATTAAAGCTGTAATTGGTAGGATTGAGAAGAGGTGGATATTTGAATGAGTACAACTTCCAGGTCCCTCCCTCTCTCTCCCCGCTGCACTCCAGCTTGCCTCCAAAGCCCCGCAGCCCTCGCAGTGTCGCTCGGTCTAATTCTTTCTTTTAAGCTTGCTTTTCTTCATTGGTCTTCTTCTGTTTACTTGTCTTTGTCATGTTGTTGTGCTGTTGTTGGCAAAAGAGGGATGGGCAGTTTTCTCATTACTTGGTTGTTCTGTGGTTGTTTGTCTTCCATTGCGTCCACTCACTGAAGATACAGCACTTGAGTTAGCGCACGAACGGAGGAGGGATCTGACCGCAGCTTGTGCAGGGGAAGGTATTGACACTCCATCAGATCCTCCTGGCTCTGACTGGTTGTTTTGATTCAGGCACGGTGGATTCTTGCAAATGGCCTTAGGGGCAGCAGGTGGAGCCAGAGGAGCCTGATTTTTTTCACAGATCATCTCTACTACTGTCAGGACATAGTGACAGTTTTACCAAATATGACTAAAAGTTATTTTTATCCAGGTTACCTACTACAACTTTAAAACACTCACCTTTAAAAGTTCTAAATACGACATTCAGAACATTAATATAGCAGCGAATAACTATTTGCTATGTAAAGATATAGTGGAGTAATGGCATCCTGATCTGAGCATGAAGTCATACTCCCTCTGTGTGTGTTGTGATCCGAGCTTCTCTTTTCTTTGTTTTGAAGCCGGGACGGCCTCACATACACGTTAGTGCATGTGAGCGACAGCGTCATTATTTGACAACCTGGGAATGAGAGTGACCTCCAACCCCCCCTAACTCGGAACATCATCATCATCGTAAAGCACACTTCATTCAAACTGGACAGAAACAAAATAAAACTCACCAAAAACGTCTATAAATAGTCTAAAAATAAATAGTAATGGTAAATATTCAACTTGAGCAAAACATTTGCACGTATCGTGGGGCTTTGCAGACTGTTGTGTGGGGAGGACCTAGGAAAGGGGAAAAGAAGAGAGACTGCAGGAAAATAACAGAAAGAACCTCTGGTCTCTGGTGAGTGCTGAGTTTAGTCAGAGGCTGAACTGAACACAAACACACAGACACACACCTTCAGACACAGCCGGTGCCTGCCATTGCTTGCTAGGAGATACTTCATCGATCTGCTGAGTGACCTAAATCCATGTAACCTAATTATTAGCTTACTCGCTATCCTGCCAACGCTAGCTATCTAAAACATCCAGTAAAATATGCTTTAGGTAGCTAAAGTTTGATGGTTTCAATTGAATGTGAATGCCTTTAGCTGAATGCTCCCAGGTCGTCAAATACCTACGCTTTGTCACGCCCCTCAGCGTCTGATACCGACGTATGAGGCACTGTTTAGCATCTGTATGAGATGCATCAGGCTTTCGACTAACTCCAATGTAAATGAGAACGGGTTGGGGAAGGTGTACATAGTATTTATTTGTTTTGGTCTGAGATGCTGGTGCTCTGCCGAGTTACTTATAGTTAATTATACTCTGGATGGAGTCAAATCCCTTATATTAACTCTCAAAACCGAGTGATAAAACCAAGTGTCTTTAACTCAAAACAGTATTGTAGTAACATTAACTCTGAATGTTTTACTCTAAACTCCGAACCTGGCTGTGACACTTCAAGTGTAAATTCACAGACTGAAGCCTCGGACTGAAGAAGTCTCTGTCAAGAAAACTGCAGACTATGCTTTTGACCTTGGTTTTAACTTGACATTGTTCGTTAGGTAGCTAAATTAGGTACTTTCTTGTTACGGCCGCTGCCAGCGCCCCCCTGTGTTTAACCCTTTTGTAGTATTGTCTTAGTGTTAACAGGTATGCCAAAAAGGATGCGTGGTCCCCTGTTTCTGATTGGCTATTGACGCTGACCAGTCCCCTTCCGGAACGATCCTGATTGGAGTGGTACCGGGTCCGGCGCTCCTATCCAGAGGAGGCAATTCCAGGCTGAGAACTTTCAAATGCCTGGCCAGCGCAACAGTCACGGCGGCTGGGATTCCCCTTGAACAGCTCGCCAACGTGCTTCTCGCTGTGTGATTGTTCTCGTGTATTTTCTGTCGAGGCACTCGCTAACTACCTGGGACTGGGCCAGGATTAGTTGTATTTAGGCTACTGATAGCGCACTCACTGGTAGTAGTTATTCCTTTGTTTAGAGACACTAGGCGCAGGGGTGCTGTTTTGACTGTATTTGTGTTTTTTTGTTGAGTAAAGTCAGATAGAGTTTTTATTTCCATTCTTGGTTAGTTGTAGATTAGTTGTAGCTCTTATTTTAAGAGTCCTCTTTTGGTTATATTTATTTATTGATTTAAACAGCACCCACTGGCCCTTTTCCCTTTGTAGTTTGCCTCTTTGTTTGAAATTGTTGTTTAACAGTCCCTTTCCCAAATAAAATAACTTTATTTTACCAAAAACAACTGGTTTTATGTTGCTTCCCCTTTTCCCTAGCGAGCTGGGTCGTTAACGTTATGTTTTGATATTTATATTTCTTTTCTGGCACCTGGTCTTTTTAAATGGTGAGCCACCGTCACACTGTATCCCAGCAAACATTTCGACGTTGAAAAGACGTCTAAACCTCAACGTCGTCAGGGGGTTGAAATATATAGTCAAAATGAAAGTTGAACCGACATCAGGTCACAGCGTAGACGTTGTCTCAACATGCAGTCAACTTTTAAAAATTATTTCATTTCTATATCCTGACATGTTTTGTGAATAACTGTCTTGTAAGAATTTCACCAATGCTTATGCTGACATCAGGGCAAAGCACAACCACTCAATATTCAAGAACTACTGTGCACAACATCTGTTCAGATTAACTTTTTAATGTCAAGTAATCAATTACAATATAGTAATTATTATATATTAATTATAATACACGTGTCTATATCTGAATTAATTAAAAAGACCATCTCACAGAAGGCCCAACAGTTTGCACTCCTGGCGTGCTGGAATACTTCATCTTGAATGCTCCATTATTTCTGTGGGCAAAGAACACATCACACAAACTAAATGCCATTTTTTATAACTCTGAAAGTTGCATATGAATGCATAAAAATCAAAATCTAAAAGTCTAATGTTCTACATAAATAAATAACTTATCGATTGTGTAAAGAAGCCTTCGTTGAGCTGTTTGTGCTGCTCGAGTCGAGAACTGTGACTGATTCGAATGATGCAAGACATGCGCATTAGGTTGAAATATATACTTCCTGAGTAAAGTAGGAAAATAGGCATGCGCAGTAGATTGAAATAATTCCACCTAACTTTATATTGCTTATTATGCAAACATAACTTTCAGGTTGCATATAAAAGTACTCTGTGACACTGTTAGGGTATGAACTTATACTCAATAACATTTACATTTTTTGTAAGTCAGGTTGTTCTGTGGTTTAGGTGCAACATGGACGTTTCAACGTTTCAACCTGTTTCATGCGCCAGGTCGTGGCATAGACCTGCCGTCAACCCCCGGGTCGAAGAAATGCTTGCAGGGATTATTTAGTGTGACATTTTAAATTCTTAGGCATCCTCTATGACATAAAAATAACTAAACTTTTCTGTGTCTAAGGTTCTCTTTAAAAACGGCAGATTAATTAATGTCTTTTCCTGACATTTCTTGTGGTAAGATACTTGTGTTATAAAAGTTAGTTGATATTGGCTCACATTGACTGTTCATTTATTCATTTTAATTAGATAAATTGTGCAAAAAGCTAACCTCTCATTAATTTACTAAAATGCATACAGAAAATTCTGGCAAAGGTGGAATATGGAGGAGTCCAAAAATACATTAAAGTTCCACAAAGTGATGAAAACTTTGATTTTCTCCAGTTTCTTCAAGGTGGTTTGTATCCATATATATTTTAAACTCAAAAAATAATCTCTCTAAATGTACAAGTCCAAATGACATGGTTGATATGGTAACTTAATGTAATTTCTTTTTGATTCCTCCAGTAACAGACAAATTTAGTCTACAGACTCAACTTCTAACTGAAGGTGTGCTCATCTTGACTGATACATCAGATACCGAGGTTGACGCAGACATATTTGATGAGCTGATAAAGTCAGGGGTCCAAAACTTCAAGGTTGGTACCAGTACCCAGTAACAGGTAAGGTTATTAAATAATTATTTGGAAGAACTGACGCAGTCTTGTTCTAATGTGCATGCATCAATATTTCTGCTAATATACAACTGATACTTTCTCATGCAATTTTATTTTTAGGAAATAGTTTTAAATAAGTTATCACACCAGTTTGATGCATTTTAAACCTTACAACGATCTACAAATGTATTAGATTTTAAGATTATTAGTATTGGATTGGCAGCACTTGAACTATTATCATGCAACTTACTGTATACCAGTTTATTATAATTATTACAATTATAATTATTATTATAATTATTAAGTCAAACTAACCTAAATTTAACAAAACTGTCTGTTACTGTCAAAACCGAATATTTAATTTGATGAACGAAGCATGAAGCTAACAGTTTGAAAATATTGTTTTTGCAGATGGTTGATAGTATTCTGGGGTCCAATCCAAAGGGTATGACTAAACTAAAACGCTGTCAGATGCAACACGTAGACCGATGGTCAACATTCTGGTTGCAGAAATGACAGAATCATATGGGTAAGAAATGACTTAAAATGACCAAGGAAAACACACATGGATTGGACACAAATGTAATAAATATTTTGTTTCAAAAGGAGAATTCCACCCACAAGTGTGCGGACCAGTTATGCCATATGAATTGTGAACCTTTTTCCAAATCTCCAAGAGCCATACTCCAAAAATGGATATGTAAGTTTTAATGTCTCTTTGACGTCCAAAAACTGTGTTGTTGTAGTACTTATGTCATTAGACAATATTAATATTTGTAATGTTTTTGATTGTGTTTTTGGTGTGTGTGTTTGTGTGTGTGTAAATATGTGTGCATGCATACGTGAGCAAGAACTTTACTATGATCCTGAGACCAATACTGGCTATCTTGCTTGGAGACTCAACACAGTCCAACGCAACACCTATAAGATGGCTTCCGTGGGCTCTCCAGACATTTTGAGTTGGAATTTTCAAGTGATCAGCCAACAACTTCGGCATCCATGTTGCAGGTTCCCCCTGTTATCACGCAGAACTCGCTTGATAGAACGTGCGGATCATTTGTTGCACACTTACAAGCCTCTGGTCTTTCTGAACGCACTGTGCAAACAATGGTTTGTTCAATGGAGTAAAACACAGTAAAAAGGGGACATACAAAGACATTCATGATGGGTTTTATTTCCAAAACCATCCTCTGTTCTCACAACAAAGGCATGCTCTACAGATTTTGCTCTTTTATGATGATTTTGAAACAGCTAACCCGTTAGGTTCTAAGAATGGGATCCACAAACTTGGTTTTATTTTACTTTAAGAAACCTCCCACCAAAGTTGAACTCTGTGCTAATGGATGTACGTCTAGCAGCTCTTCTACACACACGATTTAAAGACATATGGTTTTCATGAAATATTAAAGCCTCTAATTGATGATTTGAAACTTTTAGAAAGAAAAGAATCCAACTTCCATTTATTGAAGAACCATTGTTTGGCTCCATTATTCAAGTCACAGGAGATAATCTTGCTTTAAATAGCTTGTTAGGTTTTGTTGAATCTTTCAGTGCAACACTCTGTTGCAGGTTCTGTCTAACCAATAAGGAAGAAATTCTGTCTGTATTTACTGAGAATAATCCTGCACTTATTCTACGCTCCAGAGAGTTTCGTATTGAACATTGTAATGCACTAAGTGAAGATCCTGCTCTACCTGCCATTTATGGTGTTAAAAAATCTTGTGTGCTCAATTCATTACAATATTTTCAGAGCAATAACAATTATGCAGTTGATATAATGCATGATTTGTTAGAGGGTATCGTACAGTATAAGCTCAAGTTGTTTTTTCACTACCTGATTAAAAATGGCTACATCTCTATGAACACGCTGTCAGACAGGATGCAGAGTTCTAATTATGGTTACACAGAATGTAAAAACAAACCAAGTGGGTGAAAAATGGATGATAACAGCACTTTTTTTGTTAGGTTTAAATGCTGTTCAGTCATTGTGTGTTCTCTGTAATACCCCCACTTATCTTTGGTGATATTGTTGAAAGGGACAATAATGACTGGAACTTTGTGCTCCTTTTGTTACAGATTGTTAATATAGTGTTCTCTCCTATCCTTACTGATGGCATGATATGTTCCCTAAAACATTTGATCTGTGACCACCATAACATGTTCAAAACCGTGTTCCCTTATAAGAAATTCATACCCAAACACCACTTAATGTAACGCAGGGAAAGGACTCAAAAGCACGACTCAGAAACCACAGGTTGGATGTAACAAAAATACAGTCTTAATGATTCACTATCCAAGATGTCCTCTTATCCATATGTGGTGTGTGCGATTCGAAGCAAAACACAATTTTTTTAAAAAGTCTGTAAAACATTTCAAAAACCTTACCAAATCTCTAGTAAAGCAACACCAGCATAAACTGGCTTTTTACTATGAAAATGACTGTTTTAAGAGGTTTGAGTTTGGTCCTTGGAAGCTTGGAAGGTGGAGAATTCCTGTGTCAGACATTACATTTAGATGCATGTTCAGATGTTTCAACTACAAGTTGGGTCAGAAATTATGGCACTGAGTGCCAGATTGATCCATTTGTATGCACTGGAACATCCCATGGCCTACCTGTGTTCAAGAAAATCTGCAATATCATAATACATGAACAGCATGCTTTCATAATAGGTTGTACTGTTGATACACTGTACTTTGATGAACACTTTCATGCATACTGTACAGAGGAGCAAAATAATGAAAATGCTATGATTTGCATTGACCAGCTCACTAATTTTGAGTGAGAGAGCATACATTGTTCCATATTGTTGTATGTTTTAAAAAGTATTTTAAAATGTTTATGTGCTGCACATGTTTTAAAATAAATGTGTTTTAAACAAACATGACCTCTTTCTTTTATCAAACTTTATTTTCCAAGTAATTCTTAGTAATTCAGAAGACCGGTTCTTCTCACACAACACTCTGCAAAATCCTGCGATACGCACACATATTTCACTCAAGTTGAATATTTACCATTACTATTTATTTATAGACTATTTATAGACGTTTTGGTGAGTTTTATTTTGTTTCTGTCGAGTTTGAATGAAGCAACTCCAGACTACAGAGACGTCCTCTTGCTCTCATTTGAAGCATGTCGCACTACCAGATCTGTGACAGAAACAAGAAATAACGTAGTTTACTATACAATCAGTTCATACGCCCTGTCACTGGTGAGACAGGAAATTGAGAGACGGAGAGCGAGCTACATAACTGATCATCCAGCAGCACCACCACATCATGTTTAAAACAATGTACACACAAAGCATCTGAAATGTACAGCAAACCTGTACATAGTAAATATTGTAACCTAGACCAAAGTGAGCCTGCACAGCTTCAGGAAACATAATAAAAACACATTTGCCTAAGCAGACGGTAGAACACCGAAGGTGGTCTTGCGCTCGGTGGGGGCAAATAAACTCCAGTGTGTCCAGAATGTCCTGGTGCATATGCAGCAAGGCCAGGTGTGTGAGTTTCTTCTGTGTGACTGTGTTGCACCATTTCAACCATTTAACAAACAACCAGGTTTTATAGACTGCTTACACTAAAATGCTTCTCTCAAAAAAATAAAAGATTTTTATTGATTTGTTTAGTAAACTTTTTTTGCCTTGCAGTTACAGCCAGTACGGGGTGCTACAGCCCCAGCGCCATCCTCATCGGCGCTCTTGCCTTGTAAATGACCACATCTGGTCTCAGAATATGAAAAAACTGGCCTTTTTTCATTTCTGTTTTCTAGTGCTTTTATTTTTTGTTATTCAAAATAGAAAATGAAAATCAAGCCATTTTTTAAATTTCGCTCATTCCTTTTTAACCATGAAAAAGAAAAACGCCTTGTATTTCAATTTTCATTTTTGTATTTTGTAAAACGAAAATCAAATAACCACTCTTTTTTGTTTTTAATATCACATCCGGCAACACCTTGACTACCCAGGGACATATGCAAGGATCCTGTTTGTGGACTTCAGCTCGGCGTTCAACACCATCATCCCAGACATCCTCCGCTCCAAACTCACCCAGTTCACTGTGCCAGGCCCCACCTGTTGGTGGATCACAAACTTCCTGACAGACAGGAGGCAGCAGGTGAGGCTGGGGAGCATCACATCCAGCACCCGGACAATCAGCACGGGCGCCCCCCAGGGGTGTGTGCTCTCCCCGCTGCTCTTCTCCCTCTACACCAACGACTGCACTTCAGGAGACTGTTAAACTCCTGAAGTTTGCAGACGACACAACAGTCATCGGACTGATCCGGGATGGCGACGAG
>NTHP01000344.1:455968-466533 GCA_003416845.1 Oplegnathus fasciatus | reverse complement strand
CCCCCCCCTTCTCCATTTTGAACAACACAGTGTCTGCTGTGGAAACCTTCCGGTTCCTGGGATTCACAATCTCCCAGGATCTCTCTGTATGCCAAAACAACCAGACACATGAACAGTCTCTTTCCTCAAGCTGTCACTCTGATGAACAGCTAACACCAGTCACAGGGATCAGGAATGATCCCTGTGCAATAACCCAGTAACACAAACATTCACTGGACCTGTAAATAATATATTATTACATTATTATATATTCTCATTGTTTAAATATTCACTGTTTTTATCATGTAAATATCATCACTCAAACACAAAACTATGCACGCTGTGTACACTGTATATACTGTCATATNTGTATAAAGCTACCTGTTACAGTAATCATATTTATTTCAGCATCCTTTGCACTCTGCTCTATTGCACTATTGTCTTGCTGTCTACACTTGCAATTGTTCTTTTGTTTTGTTTTTGTTATACAGTATATATATACTTTTTTAATATATATTTGTAGTACATAGTAGTTTAATGTTTATGTTTACCTTGTCGAGCTTGTTGTCCTTGTTTTAAGCTGTATGTAAGTCTATTTCTGTGTATGTACACTGAGAGCAAAGAGAAACCGGAGTCAAATTCCTTGTATGTGTACACATACCTGATTTTGATGACCAAAAGATATACGGACCAGCGTACCCCAGTAAATAGCAAAACTGTCTGTTTCATTACTTTATATTCATGTAATAACTATACAAATGTCAATTAGATGGGCATCTACATGAGAAATAAAGAAAAAAAGAAAATTTGGTTATAATAATCATCTGCTTATAGTGATCAATTTAAGTAAGTGGTTTCCACTGTATTGTTGATGTGTAAATATATGCCCATGTTTGGTATATTGTTATTATTTATCAGTTGTAAAAAAATAAAAATAGTCAACCACAAAGCAATACGTCTCCCCTCGTGTCCCCTCAACCTTTTGACAGCTGAAGCCACATGTCTTTTCTAAAGCTGCGTTTTACTATGTCAGAATCAGACTGAAATAAATAAATTTTAAATTTTATGTGACATCTCTGGGTGAGCTTGTGGTCTCTTTTGGCTTATGTTCAGATACTGTGCAGTTGTGTATAAGTGAAAGTGTTTGCCAAGTGCATTTGACCAATGATATCACACCAATAGTGCAAACACCCCCTTTGAAGCATATAAAAGAAAGCAGTCTGTCACCTGTTTCCTTCAGTGTTTCGATCCCATGAATGAAACAGATCATCTCCAACCAACACATCAACCCCTCGTCCTGCTCCTGTGAACGAGAGACACCGACATGCTGTTGTCCCTCATCTTGTTTGGCCTGATTCTGGGTGCCGTGTCTCCTTCAGATGGCCAACAAGTGGGTCTACAGCATAGCAACTGTCCCATGTTCTGGTACAGCTTCAATGGCCGCTGCTACAAACATGTCGCCACACGTATGACCTGGGGTGATGCAGAGCTCCACTGTGTGTCAGAGGGAGCCAACCTGGTGTCTATCCACAGTCTGGATGAACAGAATTTCGTCAAAGGCCTGATCAAGAACTCGGACCCTGATCAGGGATGGACCTGGATTGGACTCCATAAAGAAGGCTGATGGATGTGGTCTGATGGTTGTGCAGTGGACTTTGTCTTTTGGAATGCAGGAGAGCCAAACAACTTATGGGGAAATGAGCACTGTGCTCACAACAACATTGGGACAGATTTGAAATGGAACGACAATGTGTGTTCCAAAACATTCCCTTTTGTTTGTGCATCCCGCACAGTTTGTCCTTAGCAACTGAGAAACTCCTGTTCTCTTTTTCTTTGTAATAAATTAAAAGAGATGCAATGCGGGACATTGTATTGATAACACAGAACAAAATTGATCCCAGTAGATCTCGTTTGTGTATTAAGTGTACATTTTTCAGCTGGATCATACATGTACTGCTTTTAGAGTTCTGGTCCATGCATCACCAACCAGATTAGTACAATTTTAAAGCACAATATTTATCAAGATCTTAAGGCCATCTAGAGAGGGCACCATGGACTCACATGAATCTAAGCTGCTGGAAAAACACAAGAAAAAGGCACATTGGATTGAAAAGTTCCTGACATTTAGTCAGATATCAGAAGTAGATTTAGCTGTATCATATAGTCATTGAGGGATAGTGTCCTGTTAATTTCTATCCAAACACTCCTCATGCAAGTTTCTTATTGGACTATGATATTTTCATTTTGATTGATAGTAATAATTTTACATTGTACTGTAGATAATATGGATGCAAACATTTTTCAGTGCCAAATGTCACATTGAGTCCTGCAGCATAGATGTACTGTAGAGCTCTTGGTTTGTTTAAGAATCAGTGTCTTATTTTACCACAGAATTTGATTTCCTTGAATGAGCCCTGGAATAACTTATGGTCCGTGATCATGAAAAAGCAGATCTGACTCCTGAGAGATGCTTTCTGACATTATGATGACCAGTTTCAGGGTGTCCCTCTCTCCCCAGGTTGCATTCAACATACAAACATTCATCAAGTGCAAGCTTTCATCATCTTACTTGATGCTGAGAAAAGTTTTGATCAAATAGAGTGGCCTTACTTCTTTAGCATCATGGAAAGTTTGGTCTTGGGGAGGGTTTTATTTACTTGATTAAGCTGAAGTGATATATGGGCCAGATCATCAGAGTTCTTGTTGGGGAGATCCACCTGTCATCGAGACCCTACGCGAGACTATGTTAATTGAATATGGCGAGAATATACCGAACTTGTCTGACTTCCTGTTCCTGGGTCTACCTCTGGATTTTTGTACTTATGAATAACTGTAACTCCAAATATTAGCAACCAATTAAGACTAAATTTGATCACAGTACTCAAGAGCAATCTTATTAGATACATTTATTTGCCCATTTCATGATGGGTAAAATAAATGTAATAAAAAGGAATGTACACTACCGTTCAAAAGTTTGGAATTGCCTGCCACAAAAGCTTGATTTGGTACAGTCAGATGGCTGAGAGGACTACTCTATATTTTTGAATGGTCTTTCATGCTTTTAGGTTGTAGAAAGTCCTCTTTACAAATACATATTATTTTGTAAGAAGGGCTCTCTAACAGAAATTCTTCAAAGCCAACATTAGTTATTCGTCAGCAGACCTTTAAGAAAGTTAATAACTGAAAAGTTCTGCTTACATAAGTATTCAACCCCTACACATTAGTACTTGGTAGAGCCCCCTTTGGCTGCAATAACAGCTTTAAGTCCTTTGGGGTAAGTATCTACCAGCTTTGCACAATGTTTGGGAGTGATTTTTCCCCATTCTTCCTGGCAGATTTTTCTGCAGGTTGTTCATGACGCTTGTGGACCGTAATTTTGAAACAGTGCCACTGATTCTCGATCGGATTGCGATCTTGACTTTGATTTGGCCATTGCAGAACATTCACCTTTTTCTTGTTTAACCACTGCTGTGTTGCTTTGGCCTTGTGCTTGGGGTCATTGTCCTGCTGAAAGTGAACTTTCTCCCAAGCTTCAGTTTTTTAGTGGACTGAAGCAGGTTATCTTGCAGTATCTCCCTGTGTTTTGCTCCATCCATTGTTCCTTCAATTCTAACAAGATCGCCAGTCCTTGCTGAGGAAAAGCGTCCCCACAGCATGATGGTGCCACCACCATACTTCACAGTGGAGATGGTGCTTGTTGAGGTATGGGCAGTGTTAGGTTTGTGCCACACATACTGTAATGGTTTGACAGTTGGCCAAAAAGCTCCATCTTGGTCTCATCTGACCATAGAACCTTGTCCCACATCTTAGCTGTATCACTTCCATGCTTTCTGGCAAACTCCAGATGTGCTTTGATGTGGTTTTTCTTGAGTGATGGCTTTTTTCTAGCCACCCTCTCATACAGGCCAGTTTTATGCAAAGCTCTTGATATGGTTGACTGGTGCACCTTCACTCCACTCTCAGTCACTGAACTTTGTAGCTCCTTCAAAGTGATTGTTGGATTGTTGGTGGCTTCCCTCACAAGCCTCCTTCTTGCTCTGACGCTGAGTTTTGAGGGACAGCTTTGTGTAGGTAATGACCGGGTGATATGATGCAGTTTCTTCACTATTGATCCACCAGTGCTCACTGGGATATCCAGACACTTGGTTATTATTCTGTAGCCTTTTCCTAATTTGTGCATGACTATTACTTTATCTCTACGTTCCTTAGAATGCTCTTTGGTCTTCATTTTCACACTTTTCCTTCAGATTCACAGTCTGACCAATGATACTTAAACTTAATTAAGCATTCAATCGAGTAATTAGGTTATTTTAATGTTTCACAGGTGGAGGCCAATTGTAAGCTGAATTGTGTCCTCATTAGGGAAATGTTTCTCATCTGTGTAAACTTGGAGCTTCCAGAGCATTGGGTGTTGAATGCTTATTCCAACAGCATATTTCAGTTATTTATTTTTCTTATAAAATATTTTCTAACATCAAACCAATGTCACTTTAAATATTCCATAATCCGTACCCACGATTTTGCAATCGGTGCCCATGTATTTATAAACCGTGCACAGGGATTTGTAAACACAATTTCTTTCTTCAAAGAACAAAGGACGGAGCATTTTGACGGTAAAAAGCACAATAAATACAACGTTGTGAAAAGTCCAATGCAAAACACAATATAGCATTAAGTCTACACTTAAATTTAGATAAATTGGACTTACTTGACATGTTTACAAAAAAAGAGCCATGTGTAACTCTTGGTTTACAAATCCATGCACACGTGCGATTTGTACGTGCATGGATTTGTAAACTGAAAGTACAGATTTACACATGGCTCTTTTTTTTTCTCAGCTGACCCCAGGGGGGCTCCATACAAAATCTATTTTAAATCAGTCAACAATTTATACTTCAGATCTTTATCAAGGTCTGGCAGGATATGACTAAAATCACAGGTGTGGCATGGTCCGTGGTGCTGAAGTAGCAGATGGATTTCTAATTGCACCTTTTTCTGTCAGTCCCGCTCTTCTGTCAGTTTCATCTTGGATCTATAATATTCTCTAAACTATATACTATAAATACTCAATTCTGTACCACATTGGAACCTATACTCTATAGTGTAGCCGCGGAAAAGCAAGAGGATCATAAAGACACACTGCTGCCTGTAGTATTCCTATAATATTCCTATAATATTTCTATGATCATTCACTAGCATCTGTGCCGCTGGAAATACACCGCCAGACCAAGCCTTCTCTGTAACAAAATATTTTAGGGGAGACATGAATATGATAGCTTCCTGCAACAATGTCCTTTGGGAGGTGTACATGGGTGTGTGTGTTGGTTGGTGATATAGGGGAAATCACTAACTGGACGCACCCCTGAAAAAAACGTGCCCACGCGAGAGGTTTGTCTCAGAACTGCAAACAAAAAGTCAGACAGCGCAAATGAGAGAGCTGAGAGCATCTCTGCAAAGGCGACAGTGAGGGCAAAAGTCTAATCAGCGAGAAAGAAGCAGCGGGAACTGTAAACGAAAGGACATATTATTAAAAAGGTAAAAGTAAAAAAGTAGATTACACAAATAATTTGTTTACAAGTTGTGTAATCTACTAGTTTTACTTTTGAGATGACATTTTTTTGCTTCAGTTTTATTCTCTCTCAAATTCTTATTTTTGTTTGATAGTTAAGAAGTTTTGGTCGATTATATAGACACAAATCTGATTCCATACCCCTGCCCCTCAACCTTCTGACAGCCAAAACCACATGTTTGGTTTTTTGCTTTTATGTGACATCTCTGGGTGAGATTAGTCTGTTATTGTTCTCTTCCTCTTGTGTGAACTGTCCATGGACCAGGGAAGATGGGATGTTCAGCAAAATGAATTGGAAAGTCTTCCCGTCGTTCCATGTGAATCGCAATGGCCCAGCAGCTTTACCGTTGGGGAAATGTCAACTGTACTCCCTAGAGTTGCAGTTTGGGGTTAAGTTTTCACGCCTGTAAAATAAGAAATTGACGATCACTACTTAAATACATCTACTTCAAATGGCAAAGATGAAACAGTCATCGTTTAGGCCTGGGGTGTCCAATCTTATCCACCAACAGGGCCAGTGTGGCTTCAGGTTCTCTTTCAAACCGAGCAGGAGCACACCTGACTCGATTCATTTAATCAACTGATTTCAGTTTTCACATAGCGGACTCGTGGTGTCAGCTGTGCTCTTACTTAGGACAAAAACCTGCATTTATGGATAAGATTAGACACCCCTGATATAGGCTACGGATTTTATAGGGTTTTTCTTGCTATAAACACACGTCTTCGTGTTTCGGTCGTCAGCCCTTTTTCTGTGCTGCCCAGCTAAGGTTAGCACCCACTGGAAAAAGTCAAACTTTGTTTCGTAGTTAATCTGTTCCACCATCTGTGATAACACCCACAATAAGTGTGCACAATACACATAATGTTTTGCCAAATGTCTAACTTGTTTTTATAGTTTACAACTTCAAACGTTATGTACAATGTGTCCCTTAGATAGCATATAATGTTTACCGGTTAGCTAAGTTAATGCTAAGTTCAGTATGTTATGTGTCAGCAAAACCACTTTTTAGATTCGTTTAGGAAGTGTAATTTCGACTGCAGACATCTCCTCTTCTCTTTCTCGTCACAAGGAAAGCGGTAGAATGACAACTGAAGACTTTTTGTAGTCTCAGATCTGTTCAAACAACAAGCGACAGCACTGCAGCATATTGGCTTGGACCCTTGGACCCAGAAGCTGTAATCGATACGTCACGATTTGGGATGGTGACTGGGTCCGCCCACTCACTGCCAAAAAGAAAAACTACTCGCGAGCGAGCAGGTGAAAGTTTTGCGAGCAGGAGAGATGATAGTAGTCGTATCATCTCTCGGGGATAAAAGTCACACGCTCCTTCGGATTCTGCATGCGTTCAAAGCATGGTTTTCTCCTTACAGGCTACAATATTGCTCGCCCGAGCAGAGATATTCTGCGCGCGAGTGCTGTGAAAATGCTTGCAAAAATAATATGCGTGCACGGCTCCTCTACATCCATGCACGTGGATCTCATTTGCGTTCGCAGATTTTGGCAGTGATATGCCGCCATACTGCACTCCTTTTGTATACTTGGAGAGCTCACCAGCAAAAACAAATCCTGTTCTAGATCAGTAGACAATTTATTACTTTAGATCTTTATCAAGGTCTGGCAGGATATGACTAAAATCACAGGTAGAGAGAGTACTTTCTCATATATAACTCAATTAATGGATAACAAGGATTGTTTGATGATAATAATGATGTGTTTTTTACAAAAGATCAAAATACTTTTGGATATCCACCAAAATAATTTTTATATCCACCAACTCACCACTTTATCAGCACAAATGTTAAGTTTACTCAGGACATGGCTTTTCTTTGACTAATTGAGAGATTTTATTTCACATTGAAAAAAGTTCTTTCTTTGAAAGAGAATATGAACTATGTAGCTGGGTCCATGAAAAACCTCCTACTGCAACACAGTGGTATCAAGAGTCATTAAGGGTTTTTCCAGTGAAAAGCTCAGTGACAAAATAAAAGGACTTGGTCCAAAGGCCGAAGGGCACATTGGATTGAAAGATTCTTGGCATTTCTATGGAATAGATATCAGAAGTAGATTTACCTGTATCACATAGTCATTGAGGGATAGTATATAAACTTTTTTTCTTTCTCTTTTCCCCTCTGTTTTATAGCTCAGGTCAATTTTGTTTAGTGCTGTGATAATATTGATAAGTGTTGTGATGCAATAAAATATAGAAAAACAAACACTAGAGCTCTCCTTAATGTGCCAGAGTTCAACAACTGTTGATGAGTAATGAACAGGTATTGCTTGTCTTTTATTTCCTGGTTAATTTTTATCGAAACACTCCTCATGCACGTTTCTCATTGGACTATGATGTTTTTGTCCCAATAGATAATAATAATTTTCCATTGTACTGTAGATAATATGTACCTGAACATTTTTCAGTGACAAATGTCACATTGAGTCCTGCATGCTTTTTGTGAATCCAAGTCAGTGATTCTTTGACTGCAGGAGCTGATAAATCAGAGAGGTGGTCTGTTCATATTCAGTGTCATAGAAAGGCCGTGTGGTTCACTAATAACCTGTACATGACACACACATGCACAAACACACTTCTGCTCATTGTGTTCAAAGAGCAGAATAATTGTGCTATATTAGTTATTTATGTGTTTTTGAGGTGACACAAGATCATGTGCCATATTCTGAGGTTCAACAATGTAGAAGTACATTCTTGAGAAGAAAAGATGTTTTTTGTTTGAACCTGCAATGCTGGAATGTAAAAGTACTTGTTGTTCTGTTTTGTGGCCACTTGAGGGCAGCAGAAGAGCAAGTCAGTGTGATGATGGACAGGGAGAAGGGCACATTGGATTGAAAGGTTGCTGGCATTTCTATGGAATAGATATCAGAAGTAGATTTGCTTTAATCACAGTCATTGAGGGGAGGTGAGCAACCTTTCTTCCTTCCTTCCTTCCTTCCTTCCTTCCTTTCTTTCTCCCCTCTCTTTTATTGCTCAGGTCTATCTTGTTTGATGCTGTGATAATGGTGATAAGTATTGTTATGATGCAATAAAAACATAATTATACATAAAAACAAACGCTAGAGCTCGCCTGAACGTGACAGAGGTCAACAACTGTTGATGAATAGTGAACAGTTATTGCTTGTGTTTTATTATCTTGTATCATTTTAGAGTCCTGGTTAATTTTTATCCAAACACTGACAACACCCTCTCTGAAGTATATAAAAGAAAGTGGCCTTTCAACTGCCTCTGCAAGATTCAGTGAAGATCACGTACTCTAAAGACGTAGACAGAGACTCTGACACCAACATGCTCTTGTTCCTGTTCTTGTTTGGTCTGGCTCTGGGTACCGAGTCTCCTTCAGATGATCGTCAAGTGCAGCTACAGCATGGAAACTGTCCCATGTTCTGGCACAACTTCAACGGGCGCTGCTACAAGTACGTCTCCACGCGTTTGGCCTGGGCTGATGCAGAGCTCCACTGTGTGTCAGAGGGAGCCAACCTGGTGTCTATCTACAGTCTGGAGGAACAAAATTTCATCAGAACCCTGATCAAACACTTTGACCACTCTGAGGGAAGCACCTGGATCGGACTCAGTGACATCCACAGAGAAGGCAGATGGATGTGGTCTGATGGTTCTGCAGTGGACTTTCTCTTTTGGATTGAACACGAGCCAAACAACAATGGAGGAAAAGAACACTGTGCTCACAACAACCTCCGCACACATCGGAAATGGAATGACGAACAATGTTCTGCAACTTATCCCTCTATTTGTACATCTCACACAGCCTGTCCTTAGCAACTTGGAGTGTTGCTGGGCATTCACTGTAATGACATGAAGACATTTCATTTGACAGATCTTGTCACCTGTTCTTTGTATTGATTAAAGTGTTTTTCTATGTCTGTTCCAGTCTCTGTGTATTAGATAAATATGGGAACAGCACAGGTGTAACAGCAGCTGTTATCACAAGTACAGTGGAACCAGCATGTGAATATTTAATTATGTACACAAAACTCAACATTTACNTCAAAGAGGTGCAATATAGGATATTGGGTAACACTTTATAGTAAGGGTACATGAATGATCATGAAGTCATGTGTGACTTAATGCATGAAAAAGCATGAATTGATTCTTGTAGTACTTCATGAACTATCAGGAATGTACAAGAATTAATAGTATCTCATGCATGAGTTAATGCAAGAACAGTACGTTAATTAATGCAACAACTAAGGTATCTCAATCACCATGATTTCTGAATTATTAATGATGTTCTTGTCTTCTTCATAGGTCAGTCTGCAGTTAAAGGGACAGAAACACTGACCAGTCACAGCAGGTCACATGTATTCTGTTGAATTTCCAAGTGTTGTAATCATGATTAACGAAGCATTACTTTTTCATGACTTCATCATGTTTGTGGCCCTTCAAATAAAGTACTGATGGATGTTTGTTATTATGATTATTATTATTATTATTATTATGAGTATTATTATGATTATTTTGACAAGCAATATCAGGTGTACAGGCAAGACAGACAAGCTCATAAACATGTCCTACCTTTGGGCTGTTCAAGTGCCTTATTAAAAGACCTTATGCGTCTGCAGTATCATTTTGTCAACCCATTCCATTAATGCTCAATACATTTAATGCCATGCCACCATCAATCATGTTATTTATCAGTGTTAAAAACGGACCAGGTCACCACAGGTTCCTGACATTTCTATTAGAAGTGGATATGATTGTATGAAATAGTCATTTAAGTCATTTAAAGAGTTGATGAACAGTAAACAGTTATTGTCTGTTATTTTCTGCTTGATTGTCCAACCACTCCCCATGCACAGTTGTCATTGGACTATCTTGTCCCCCATTTCTTTGTGTTAATGTAAGTTATTAAAGTGTTTTTCTATGTCTGTTCCAGTCTCTGTGTATTAGATAAATATGGGAACAGCACAGGTGTAACAGCAGCTGTTATCACAAGTACAGTGGAACCAGCATGTGAATATTTAATTATGTACACAAAACTCAACATTTAC
>NTHP01000344.1:372816-421929 GCA_003416845.1 Oplegnathus fasciatus | reverse complement strand
GTTACTATGGCCGAACAAACAAAGAAAAGGCCGATGACTACAGATGATGAAACTTGGGAAGTGAGACAACGAAATAAAAATCTTCAAGATTATAACTTTAAATCATTTCACATTTTTTGCATTCAAGGTATAAATACGACACTAAGACTCGCACCCACTGCAGCAACTCTTTCATCATTGACATATACAGTTAGTTCTGAATGATAATGAAATACTGACTGCCAGCAGATAATGTCTTTTAATGGCATACAGAGTTCAATTACATGTTGAACTACCTGGGTGCAAACACCACTCAAAGGACAAACTGTTTACTGCTCTGTCTGCATCTCTATGTTCCAACAGTGAGGCCGAGAGCTGAGCGTAAATTACAAGTCCTGCGATTCAGAAGACGCCTTCAAAGACTGAGTCTGAATGACCAGAATGTGCAGAATGTGTATGTTGGCGACAACTGCAGGTATTTACTATACGCTCTCAGACTACTGTGGGCTCGTCTCCATTCATCTGTGCCGCTGCGTGCAGGTACATTATGCGTTTTCCACGTGTGTGTGCACATACAGCAGATCTGGTACCCTCCCCTCTTCTCTTATCCACACACACATGCTCAGATGACATTGGAGACTGTTATGGCTTCCTTCTAAAAGTCCATTAAGCCATATTTTTATCGCCAAGAAACGTACACAACAAGAATTGTGTCACCGACACACCGTTTGCATTTGCACCAAGAGAGGGGAAAAGTCAACCTGCGGTCAGCCTCCAGAGGTATATGACCCCAGAGGTTCAAAGGTCACAACAAACAGCTCCTGAGGACAGGAGATGAGATGCTCTAAGATGTAACATCATTACGGGAGAGATAGGAGCAAAACCTTGAACTGAGACTGAACTCTGAGTTGAACTGTGACCCCATAAATCATGCGTTAAGCTCAAGTTTTAGATGTAACATGTATAATGATTTGTAGCAAAATGACGGCAGTAAAATGTTTATTTACACTTTGAAATAATTAAAATTGTTGCAAAAACAAATTTCAATCAGTCAGCTGTACTTTGCAAGAATAACAAGACTCCTAGTTTATAGTTCAAGACACTGCAACCTTCCCTCTTTGTTTATGAGGGACGGGTGTGCGCACAAGTTATTGAGAAATGCATTGAAAAGGAAATGTGCTCTCCATTATCTCGCTTGTTTCACCGTTATAATTTCACTGCCCAAATGCAGCTGAACTCAAAGACGCAGAATTAAGCCGAATTGAAAGACCATTAAAGAGGACGGGACCCATGCTGTGCTTTCAGACAGTGAGCAAGCGTGTGTTTAAACAGTCTCTTTGAAGCTAAATGTGAAATGATTAAGTCCGCTTAGAAGTCTGTGTGGCTCTTCGGTGTGTGCTTGTGTGTGCGTGCATGGACCTCTTTGAAGATGGTACTCTCGTATGAGTTCTGGAAGACCTTTACAGCAGTGCTAAGTGGAGGGTGCAGCACACCATAAAGATCCAAGATAAGTGTATAAATGTGTGTGTGTGTGTCTGTGTGTAGTTCAGTGCAGGACCTGACATGACTTGCGGGTCTGGTAGAGCTGACGCCAACCCCTTGTTCCTGGCTGTCTGTGTATGTCCTGAATGACAGCCCAGAGGCGGTGCATGCGTGTGTGGTTAGGTGGGAAAAGAAGCTTTTCATGTTTGACGGGAACCATCAATAAAGCAGCAACCATGAAATCACCTCAAAACCACCTGAACCTGGTCCGAGAAAGTGTGTAGGTTTGTGTGTGTGTGTGTGTGTGTGTGTGTGTGTGTGTGTGTGTGTGCAGAGATGGCGAGAGTGTAAATATATGATTGTCACATGCAAAGATGATGTTCCATTTAAGCGCGCCTTATAAAGTGCACACATTTTCAGCCAAATCTGTGGGTGTTTTGCATTTCTTTGTGGAATAAATTAACAATTTGTTGCATGGCAATTAGCATGAAAAAGCAAGCAGCTTTTTTCCAGTCAATTTAACATCAAGCCATCTCTCAGCGCTTTTCTTAACCCCCTCTCTTCTCCTGCTCCCTCAGCCCCCGAATTTTATGGCAGGCATTGTGGCGAGGTGAAGCGCAATGAGTGGGAGGAGCACTAGTTAACCAGGAACATAGCATGAATAGTGTTTGTGTTTGTGTGTGTGTGTGTGTGTGTGTGTGTGTGTGGTTGTATGTATCTATCTGCATGCATATGTATGTGCATGGCTGGGTGTTATCGCATGGGTTTGTGCTAAAAAAAAGTGGTTTGGTTCACATAGAATAAGTCATGGTAACCCTATTCACACACCACACATAAAAAAGTAAGTACACATAGAAAAGTACAAAACCTTAAATTTTCTGAGGGAAATTTATGTGGGCTCTTTTCCACTGAGAATTTTCACTAGAAACATTTAAACCCTCTCAAATGTCTGGAAATTATGATTCTTTCAAGCTTTTGAAATCGTGTCAACAGGTTAAAATCTTTTAAACTTTGCTCGTGACATGTTGTGTAAGATAAGATAAGATCCACACAGGAGATTGAATTGTCACAGCAGCACAAGTACAAGGACAGATGCATATGTTACTTTAAAAAACTATACTATGTCCAGTACATAGTATTATATACTATATATTGTATATATAATCTGAATAATACTATATAGAATACTACAAAGAGTTACAGATAAAGTTGAAGCACTTAAGTGCACTTAAGAGTTGAAGTGTCAATTAAAGTGTAAGTACTGAAAGGAGTTGAAGTGCTATCAATGAAATTGTTGATATGCCAATAACGGGTTAATCACTGAAATTTAAGTGAAAGCGCTAAGAGGACTTGAGTTATTGTGTTATTTTAAATGCCAGTTGACTTGTAAACTGTGAAAGTAGTTGAAATTATAGTTGAAGTGGAAGCGCTGGAGGTAATCGCGTGTGCACGTAAAAAGCAGCTGAAGTGTAAGCACTGAAAGCAGTTGATATGCTAGTAGATGTGTAATAGCTGTCAGCTGAGGAGTTAAAACAACTGCTGCAGGGGTTTCCAGAGGATCTACTTTCTCTGTTTACTTTTTTGGAAAGCTTTACATAATCATGACCAATAGTCATAATAAACAAAAATATGAGAATGACCTGGCTGAGAAATAGTGGAATTTCCCTTTAAAAATCACACTTAGACACACAAATACATGCTTAAATCCACACACAGCTGGCTGCTGTGGCTGGTTGTCCTCGGGGCGGCGAAGGGAGAAGAGACCCCACAAACAGGCCCTCTGGTGGGGATGGGGTCCACTCAATCACTACTTGCCTCAGACAGGCAGATGGACTGCTGGCCAATGAGACACATAAGCACACAGACACAGAAACACACACACACACACACACACCTCGAAGATGACCTAGACCCCCCACGCTGAGGTAGCAGTGATCAGATGCATCAAGTCCATCCATCAAGACTGAAAGTGAAAAATGACGCCTGGAAGTGTATGATTATGCTCCTGGGCTTCTATGCATCAATCAACGGACACGCACACATACATTCGACCACACATTAAACACAGAGAAGACGCAGAACTTGAAAAATGAACAAAAGTAAATTAATCTCCTTGTCTGAGGTGTGTGTGTGTGTGTGTGTGTGTGTGTGTGTGTGTGTGTGTGTGTGTGTTGGTGAAGAGCAGAAAGAGGGATGAACAGTGTTATTGGTGACGAGATCATGGTCAGAGCAGGATTTAATCAAGGAGAGAGTGAGCGAAGTCTGAGTGCTCTTCGCTGGTTGATGCTGAAGAACGTCGCCAGCTTCGGTTGAGGAAAAAAAATCTTACAGAAGCTTTAAAAGAGATTAGAGAAACATTTGTGACGTGTGGAATCACCAGCCTTTCTGTTCTTATGTCTTCATCCCCCGCTCCTCATCTTCTTCTTCTTCTCCTCTCCCTCTCATCACCCTTCCTCCCTGATGTGCCTAACACGGCGCTATTGGAGTGTGTGTAATTCAGAAATAGTGATGTGTGTGTGTGTGTGTGTGTTGGATGTGTCTGGATTTGTGTGTCAGAGCCAGCTGTGGCAAATAGACCATAATAACAGACTTTAAATGCCACATCCGCTCCTATTTATCATGTTAACCCCTACAACAGTCACCATGCACTACATAAAAAAGAGCTACTGGTTCCTCTGTTCATCTGTGTAGTGTGGCAGAACTCATATAAGTTCAAAGAAAGCTCATTTTTTCCAAGTAAAACAAAGAACTGAAGAGTTAACTTCCAAAGATGTTCATTTTGACGAAGAGAAACAATCATTACCTCAATTTATAATCATTCAGTATCTATCAGTTATTGGTAATTTGGTCCGAAGTCATTTTTCCATGGATAGCTAATGTACCACGACATTAATGTATAAAGCAACAGTTTGGAAAGTACACAGAATGCGAATAAAAGCACTCTCATGATTGTCTGTTAAATATAAGGCTACAGCCAGTGACTGGTTAGCTTAGCTTAGCATAAACACTGGAAGCAGGGGGAAATAGCTAGCCTGGCTGTATATATCATATATATATATATATATATATATATATATATATATATATACATATATATATATAATTTGTTTCATCCCTAAAAAAACAACAACCGTGGTTTTACGGGACGTTATGTGCCGTGACTTCCTGGAGTCTCTGCCGGTTGCCTGGCAACTTGACGGTGACAACAAGACTCGAGGAAGTCACATAGGCCATCTTTACATATCATGCATGGTGTACAATTTGAGAATTTTGCATGTACTTCTCTTACCGTCATGCAGTCATTGGTTTCCATTCCTTCCTGTTGGCTATAAAAACTCAATTAGCAGAAACTTGCCAGAGCTCTGTAACCTGTCACACTTCACATCAAGTCTGCGCACATTTTTTGCCAACATTACATGACAATTGCATGGTAATGCAGTTTAAGTGCAGATTGATTTGGAAAGTCTGAGCTACTTTGTCTCAGTTACAAGACTAATACAATTTGACAAAATGTAAAAAGATGTAAAAAAAAAAAAAATAGAGTCTGCGGATTAAATTTTAAATTATACAGAAATAATGGAAACAGTGCTTGTGTCGAATGGTAGAAAAATACATTCAGATTTCTAAAACTTGGTTTGCAAACCTGATTAGCTGTGGTGTAACATACTGTATATGTGATTTGTAGTAAATGACCAAAAAAGTATTAAAATCCTGACATGGCCTTTAAATGTGTTTTTCTTATTGTCATTATTCGTCTGTTGCCATGAAAATGTCGGCTGTGTCGATCAGAGCAGACATCAGTGATGGCTAACTGACGGCAAAACACCAAGAAAGCAGGTAAGAGAGGAAAACAAGGGGAGCAAGGTGAGTAGAAGGAGGAGGAGGGAGATGAATGTGTCTGATCGGAAAAGCTGTGATGTTCTGCAAACTAACCGGGCACCAGTCATCATGTGAGAAATTAAATTATAGCAGGTGACAGAACGGACGTCACAGTGACGGGAGGTGAGAAATACAGCGCTGAGACAGACTTTAGCAGTGGGGTTCCCATATTTTAATGTCAAAAGATAGATTTAATGTCACATTCACCACCTTATACAAAGAGTTTTGTTATTAGATGTGATCAAATACAAAACGTTATTCTGAACTCCTTTAAGAGTAAGATTTAAAGCCAGATTCTTGATCCATGTCCCCTCTTTCTGCAAGCGTTTATTTCTTGAATAGAAGTAGAATATTCCTGATTTCGGTGGAGACCTCATGACAACTGCGGGTTTAGTACAAGAGGAACTAACACACTGTCTAAGAGAAGACTATGGTAAGTCAACAAGGGTGCAGCATGAGTGGATAAAAGCTATTGATCTGCAATCAACACATGCACGCCCCACGTTTGAAACGTCTGAGATAAAGCCACCTCACAAACGTCAACAGCATTCGAAGAAATCAATGAAGACTCCTCCTTCAGACGCATCTCATTAATATGTTGGCGTGCGGAGCGGCTGCTCGGCATAAATCAGCTACTTTATTGTCAGTAGTTAACAGAGACAAGAGGAAAGTTGATGGAGGAGCAGAGAAACTCATAACGCAAGCAGCTTCGGCGAAGACGCTTGTTAAAAAGATACCGCTTTGCAGCACAAGCTTGTGTGCGTGTGTGTGTGTGTGTGTGTGAGGGAGAGACAGAATTAGAGCTTTTCATCCGCTCCAGTTACTAATCACAGTCTCATTCTCTCTCGCCCTGCATAATTCTCCCCCTCGCCTTTATAAATCTTTCTTCTCCCTCCACCTCTTCCTCTCTTTCTGAGGGCAGAGACAGCAGATGTGTTGGCAGGTTAAATGACCTCTGTGATGTATGACTTAACAAACCCCAGGCATCCATCAACCCTAACCTAAGTGTGTGTGTGTGTGTGTGTGTGTGTAACAAAGAGAGAGAGAGAGAGAGAGAGAGAGAGAGATGCTACTCATAAAGTGCAATTTCAATTCACCTTCAGCCCAAACTTGTGCCTCTCTCTCCTCTCCTCACCCATGAATCCCTCCCCTCATTTCATGAATGAGTGTGTCTACTGGCGTATGTAGATGTGCTGTATACATGAATGTGAATGAAGCGCCTCAGTAGTGTAATTACATTGGCCAGGATTCCCTCAGTCTGCAACATAGATGAGAGATGTCCTTTCTGACCCCTGCATATGTGTGTGTGTGTGAGAGAGAGACACACACACACAAAAATATGGTAAACTTCCATAGACTTTGGGAGAGATTGGAGAAACACCTCTCTTGGCTGTAGAATATGTATTCGTATGCCACAACCAGGGAGAACCCACTCCTTTGTTACACTTTGTTTTACTGTTTTCTGTTAGTCTCCTGCACATGTCTATGAGTGTACTGTTTAAGCAGTGGTGGAATGTAACTAAGTACATTTACTCAAGTAATTGTGATGGCATTTCTCACTATTTTCACGTTTTTTTACAAACCAAACTGTAATAGAGAAAATAATCCGCAGATTAATCCATAATGAAAATAATCATTAATCGCAGTCCTGCACAAAATAGTTTTTAAAAAATAGCTCCACCTCAATCAACTATAACAGTAAAATCCTGCTTTTACATTGATGCATGAGTAATAATAATCTAATAATATAATATATAATAGTTTAACAGTCACAAGGGACATTTTTCTGCATTGAGTACTTTAACTTTATTGCTTTAAGTACATTTTCCTGATTATACTTAAATACTTTTACTGAAGTAACATTGTCAGTGCATGACTTTTATTTGTAACAGTATTTTTACAGTGCTTTTACTTAAGTAAAGGATCTGAATACTTAAGATGTTTATTTGTGAAACAATGTGATGTCAACATGCTGACAAAAAGCTCATGTGATGTGATCTGAGAGTAAGAGAACGCATAAAACAGTATTGCACAAGATATAGCAAAATAGATGTACAGTGTGTGTGTGTGTTTGTATGAGAAAAAGAGGGGCTTCAGTACTTATTGATCCTTTATTGTAAGTGCAGTTGAGAGGGGATCTTGTAAATCGCTTATGTGAAAGTTTTCATCACAGCAACCCGAACACGTTTTCCCTGTTCTGCTGCCACAGTCGTCCATCAGCCCCGTGCTGACAGACGGCGGACGTGCCCTCTCCACGCAGTAATTACAGGAAGCCAAGGAGGAGCTGCTCCAGGCACATCCTGGCACACGGCTCACCTGGATGACTTTTCCCCTCTCAATTTGTTTTAGGGGTTGAGTTTCAAGGGCATCAAAAGACGAATTCGTGTCAGTCAGTCAGAGATACTCCTCTGTGGCAAGAGACGTGGTGGTGGTGAATAAAAAGATGGGTAAACCGCGGTGTCAATGCAGCATTTATCATGAGACATCACAACCACCAAAGAAATTCAAACACTCCTTTTGATAACAAGACAAAACAAACAACCCTCAAGCAAATGTCAGAATGATACAGCACTTCTGTGTAGCTCTATCATGCACCAATGACTGTGATTACAATCGGCATATTTTAGCATACAGGTGGAGAAGTGGAGTGTTCTGCAGGAGAGATTTGATAAGTTGCTATTGATGTTTGGATACTTCTGTCTACAGCGTGAAACCTTCTCAGGGATGTTTCAGTCAGTTTCAAAGCACATGAAAACAGTTTTTTTCCAAACCACTTTTGAAGTTTGAGCAGTGTCAAACTAATAAGGAAGCATGAATCTTTACACCGAGCAGCTACATCATTGTCACAAATGCACCACAGGACTGTGCAGAATCTTCCACCTATTTGCTTTTTGTCTTTCTCTTACACAAATTGATTGGCTCACCCCCTGGTTGTGATGCATATTTTTTGTGTCATGTTTAGCAGCTTGTCTTTTGACTCTGATTCTCCTGCTAATTGTCCCAGCAGGGCAGCTGACCAAGATGGCCGCCCTGCCCTCTGGATCACCGTGACTATACTCCACCAACAAAAGAGGAACTGAGGAAAACACCAAGGAGAAATAAAATACTTCACCCATCCCTCTCCCCGAGACGTGCCAGATCTTTATTTCACTCCTTTCTCTCTGCTTTTTCTGTCTCAGTGCCCACAAAGTGATTGGAAAGCACACGACAATCTTTTTTTGTTGACGTTCGATGGCGCGTGATAATGTGGTCATTATCATCGCTAAAGGAACAGGTTGGGGCTCAGACAGGGTTTCATTAGGGGCCT
Source organism: Oplegnathus fasciatus (assembly GCA_003416845.1). NCBI lineage: Eukaryota > Metazoa > Chordata > Actinopteri > Centrarchiformes > Oplegnathidae > Oplegnathus > Oplegnathus fasciatus. The sequence continues at coordinate 413,282 of NTHP01000344.1, read as the reverse complement.
TTAAAGCACACACACACACACACACACACACACACACTTTCAGTGTGGGAAAAGAATGCATCTAAAAGAGGGACAGCTGTTTGGGTGGCTCGTGAGGATGGCAAGATGGCCTACTGTAAACTCCACCTGTGCATACGGCCATGCCTCGGGCTGTGGGGGGAAAGCAGGGGCCAGCAGCGTGGGACCCTGTGATTTGTCCACTGAGAGGTGTGTACCCAAACAGATTTATAACAAACCGCATTTTAATGTGATTTTGTCGTAAGGAATTCTCATAACTGACTTTAAAAACATTTTCAAAATCTCAAAACTCAAATTTAAAGGTAGGGTAATAACTCCAGAGGACAGCACTGCCCTTCAAAGGCAGAGAGCAGTAACTACAGAAGCAGTAAAGTTGAGTGAAAGGGGTTTAAAGTTTTCCTGCTGGCTGGCAAACTGCAACAGATAAAAAGGTTTTAATGTAATTTTACACCTTTGTCACCTGATTATTTTATCCCAAAGATCACTGCCATAAACCCACATAATACACTAATACTTCAGAAGGCATATAGGCCTACTGCACTCTGTCTTTGGATAATATTCACAGCATGCAAAGGGGAAAATGCAGCATCTTCGCACAAAATGTTTCGAAACTTGTTGCAGAAAACAAACTTTCTTTTGATTGTTTACAGCCTATAATTAATCTCTGTTTTGCTACGTGTCTGTCTGTCCCTCTGCTGTTTATACTGAAATGAATATAATAAATTAATTTACAACTTAATACATTTAATGATGTGATTTAAAGGTAGCTTATCCACACCAAATAGGATGCATTCCACTGAAGTCAAAAGCTGAGGTAGCATCTATACTGAGATTTACTAAGCTGGTTAGCTTTAGCAGGAGTTAGCTGTTGTGCTCATTTGGCTATGTGGCATAACAAACTGCATTACCCAGATGTCAGTTCATCAAAATGGATATTTTTCATTTACAGATAATAGCTAGAGATAAAAACAGATTTTAAAAAAGTCAGTTTAGTTTTAGCCTAAAGTTGTCCATGGCTATCTCACCAGAAAGCTTTCATTTGATATAGCTCTTGGTTTAGCTGTGTAGTTGGCCAGCTGTCTGTGGCACAAAGTGCAGTAAGTGAGATGTGGACTTTTAAAGGCCACAGATTAAGACGAACAAAATCATATCCTAACCCTGTTTAAAAAAGTGGGAAAATTGGTCCTAAAGAGTAAAATTCAGAGGTACCGCCATATGCCTGGTTTTAGCCACTAAAAATAATGTAGCTATAATAATGTAGAGTCATGTACATGGCCTACACTCTTAATATCCATCTCAATACATTTTGAAAAATATGTCCTTAAACATTTTATGTAAAATTTGTTTAAAAATGTGAAATATGTGAAAAATGTGTTCTGTCGGTGTTGTTGGTTGTTTGCTTACATACATGTATCCTGTCTATTCATGAAACAAAAAGGTTTTTTGTTTGTTTGTTTTTTGTTTTCTGTTCTTTTTGTTTCTTTGTTTTTTGTTTTTTTGTTTTTTTAGTGTTCTGTTTGTATGTCTATACATCATCAAGGTGGCCAGGCTATTGGCCCCTGCTTTTTTCTTTTTTTTAATTTTAGTCATCATCATAGTCATCCTTATGACTATGATGATGACTATTACTACTGATATTTGTATTATCATTTTTCTTTTCCCTCATTGGCTACTAATTTGAAAGAGAATAAAAACTAAGTAAATTTAGTCCTCTGTAGAGAGGGGTGGGGGGGAGTGGGGGTGGCGGCGGGTCCAAAAAAAAAGTGAAATATAAGGTCTCTGATGGAGTGAACTGTTTGTCTTTGCATAGCATCACCAAAATTAATCTTGCGCCCGATCAATCACCCGGTGTAAACGGTGGGTTGGTGTATGCGGCGTTGGGGGTGCTGAGTGGATGAGGAATGTGATTAACTTTTCCGTCTATGTGTGTCCAGCTGACTTCATTCAGGCTGGTCGTAGAACAAGAGAGATGAAGAAAGGGCAGGGAAGCAGTTAATACCAAACAAATGAAGGAAATGGATTAAATCCTGCTGTTTCATTAAATTTGAAATTCAAATGAAATGCTCCCTCTGTGGTTTTGCTCATATATTAAGAGGCTGAGGATCATTCTGTGTTATTTCCAGGGTGTGCCTCATAATATTGGTTAACCATCCATGATTTAAGAAGAGGATTTACCTGTTTACATTCAAGTGATAAAAGTTTTCCCTCGCGGTATAGGCCTACAGTCTGAGTCTGAGCTAGGATGTGTATTTAAATGATCTATAAAACTGAGGAAAAACACAGGAGGAGGTGGTTTTTTTTTTTTTGAAAGACAACATTTGTTTTGTGTTGAATGAGATGAAATTGCGGAGGCAGTGGTGGTGTCCTCCCCTCCCTCCCCCAGGGCTGACTGGAAACGCCCCAGGGACAGGATGGGACGGACCGGACCAGCCTCTCATTCATCAGCCTCTCCCTCTGCATGGCTTCACAACACCACAGCTGAAACAAAGCTTTTCTGCCTGACACATCATCAGGCCATGTTGCTTTAAACATTCAAGTGTTTACCTTTAAACACACAGAATCTCATTTGTCTAAACTGTCCACAAGGTGCCCCTCTATCTTCAATATAAATAATTGTGCTTATTTTCGCTCAAATTCAAATTCAATTGCATTTTGTCCTCTAAGCCTGGTTCATAATGGAGCTTTGTGAATAACTGAGCCCTGTAAATAAGTAAATAAATGGTGATAAAACTTCCAGCATAAATAAACAAATTATTGATAACCACATGACTGTTTGAAGGTACGAGAGAAGCCACTGGAGCTACTGGTGGGTATGTATGTCAACTCTTCTGATTAACCAGCATTGTTCTGGTCAAGTAGCTTCTCTGAATTCATTGTCTCCAACTTCATTCTGTCTCCTACTTGTTGCAGTTTGGAGCGCCCCACTCGCGAGACCTATAACTTTTAAAGTTTACGACGACCTCGAGCGCAAATGTTTAGAGACGGTCCGAGCCGCTCTCTGATTGGTCCTCGCGCTCTCAGCGGCACTTCAAAGCCACGAAGAAGCTACAACTATTAAAGCAGTCAGAGAGGAAACACAGACTCATCACATCCAGCCAGCGCGAGCGCACACACACACACAGAGACACACACAGAGTCAGCCGAAGATATCACACAGCACAGACCATGGCTGCTACGCTGCTAGGGGTAAGTTTACATTTCTATATATTTGTATTAAACATCCATTTTCAACATCTTTTTCCAAGAAGTTGCTAAAATGTTGGTTTAATGTGGTTATAGCCTAAAATCCGCATAGGGCTCTGCGTGTCTGTGGTATTCAGGGAACACTGCGTACTTTAATGTGTTATATCTCGTGTAGTGTCGTTGTAATAACCAATAATATCCATGTGATAATGTAATAATACACTGACAATATACATTAAATGTGCGGCTTGCAGTTTTTTTGCTGTCAGCTTAACTCAAAGACAGAGTTAATGCTGATACACGTCGAGCTAGTAAGTAAATGTTTGTTGTTGTTTGTTGCAGCTTGATTTTAGAAACCCTCGTGATTATTAATCTAATGATGGTAAAGTGTGGTGTCATTAGACTTACATTTTATTTTCTATTCATAGTATGAAAAAGTTTACCTGCTGTAGTGTAAGTGCTGCGAGCTGACACAACACTTGGCTACTCTCATTGTCTCCGATTAATCCAAGTCAGAGGCGCACAAACTTCAACCTCGTCACTTTATTCATTTACATGACTTAAATTTAATCTGATGCCTACAGCGCAGATCGCCTGACTGACACAAGAGGCTGTGTAATATTTTGCGCGTCTTTACGCACGCCATGTTTAGCCAGTGCCAGGCCTAAATGTCTGTGTGGTCCCCACAGGAGGAGCCCCGGCTAGGCAGCACACCGCTGGCCATGCTAGCTGCCACCTGCAGCAGAATCGGTGACCCCAGCCCCTCGTGCTCCCCTGCCCTTTCCGATGGAGCCCCGGGACTCGTCAAGGGCTTCCACCCGTGGAAGAGAGGCGCCCCGGGCACCAGCAACCTAGGTGCCTGCCTCACCTCGCTCGGGGCTCCCTCTGGAACCTCCAGGAGTAATGGGACAGGACTGACGGAGACCTCCAGCGCTTTCTCAGTGACCACTGCCAACTCTCCTTTTGGAAATGATTTTTCGATGTACCAGACCGCTGTGCCATCTGACAACAGTGTTCCCGATCCTGCGCACGCACAGCGGTCTATGTTTCTGACCAAATTCCCCTCCTCGGTGGAAGGCATAGCTGGGATATATCCGAGGATGCACGCGCATCCCTACGAGTCATGGTTCAAGCCCATGGGAGATGTCACTAACGGGTCTGCTGCTTGGTGGGACATGGGAACCAGCTGGGTGGACACACAGAGCCCGGCCGGGTTACCCTCTCCTCTGAGCGGCTACAGCACTGACTACAGCTCCGCCTTCAGCTCCGGTGCCTCTCAGCACATGCTTCCCGCCACACAACACCTGTTTGACGGCTTCAGACCACCTGTCCCGGCTCCCTACACAGAGTCCACGACGACTGGGGCACCTGCGCTGACAGGAAACCCCGTCGTTTCTCTGCCCGCATCTTCCCGCTCCTCCTCAAGGCGGTACTCCGGCAGAGCCACGTGCGACTGCCCGAACTGCCAGGAGGCTGAGAGCCTTGGTCAGGGGGGCACGAGCCCGCGGCGGAGGGGCTTGCACAGCTGCCACATCCCCGGTTGTGGTAAAGTGTACGGCAAGACCTCTCACCTGAAGGCTCACCTGCGCTGGCACACCGGGGAGAGGCCGTTTGTCTGCAACTGGCTCTTCTGCGGGAAACGCTTCACGCGCTCGGACGAGCTCCAGCGGCATTTGCGCACGCACACCGGGGAGAAACGATTCGAGTGCTCCATTTGCCACAAACGGTTCATGCGCTCCGACCACCTCAGCAAGCACGCGAGGACGCACAACACGGAGGGCTCAGAGGATGGCGCGGAACCGGGACTCGCCAAAGGGAGCAGCGACACGGACAATAGCCTCTCCGGTAGCCCGAGCCAGTCTCCCGGGCTACAAGTGCGTGAGACTATCCGAACCACCGAGGGACAGAGTGCGGTGGAATAATTTACTAAGCTGAACACGAACAAAGCAACACGTGGGTATTTGATGACACCGTACCAGCCTGTATGGAGTGTGTTTCCTTGGACACTTAAAAACTGAAATGGCACTTTATGATGAACACTGTGTCCTTACCTCATCTATGTTATTTGTAGCCTTCTTTAAAAATAAATTTTTACTCTACAGTTTATCAGACTTGTGTTATTTGAAGAAATGTTATATTTATTCTACAAACACTCATTTTTGTTTAGAATTAAATAAGTAGCTTGTTGTATCATTCTCTGGGTTATTTCTTGACATCATTGCGCAAAATTTTAATTTAAGGTTATGCCACATCGTTTGTACGTTATTTTAAAATATGCTTGGTTGAAAGACTAAATTGTTATGATTTATCTCTGCTTGTAAGTCATGATTATCAATAAAACAGGACAATTTCTGGACATATTTCGTTTCTCGTTAGACCTGCTAGGCGTTTGATTTAGCCAAAGCATTTCTTGTATATTATAATTTGTGACAAAAGATTTTTCCTTTCTGAGAATTACAAATCTTGTTTATTGTAAACCAGGAAAAACTACACAAGAATTAACTACTAGACTACATCTTTTTTTATCAGGCACCTGAAGTTTATTCATTCAGCTATTTTAAAAAATGACTGTTAAGATTTGATTAATTAATTTTTGGTGTAAGCCTTGGTGTAGGCTTAATTAGAGCAGACATTGTTACTACAGACATTCACCATTAGATTAAATGAATTACACCTTGAAGTAATATTTCAGTTGAGGCCTATAGGAGGCTTGTGAAAATTAAATTTGCCTGATTAAGGTGTTGAAATGATTTCAGTTCTGTCCCACACTGTTGGCAAAGAATGATGTCAGATAATTTATGAAACACTGCATTTTGGACACTTTCTGTAACTGCCTATTGCTTCAGACATTTACAGTGATCAGTAACACTCATCTCAGTTGCCTTAGTGTGCATCTCCACCTAGTGTTCAGTTTATACACCTTCATCTTTTGTACATTTTGTTGCATTACAAAATACAAAAACTCTTTACCAGATCGACACAAAACCTCACATTCAACTGAACTGAACTCACTGACTATATATTCATTAAAGAACTGTGTGGCTAGCTTGCAAATGAGACACTGGTGTTGCTTCATTTGGGACTGCCTCAGTAATGAATATTTGTTGAACAGATTTTCCACATTTTCATTAAATTATTTAATTGAAATACCTGTTGGTACAGAAAAGCTGAAGAAGTCAAGAAATGCTAAAAAAAAAAAAAATCTTGCACATTTTATTGCGATGAAAACATTCATGCTACACAACTAGTCACATTAATTGACAGCAAAACTACGCAGAAAAGTGCTGTTGTTACTCCGAACTCAGTGTCCGGTAAGATGAGATGATTATTACCTTATTGCTGAATTATTCTCGTGGTTAGAGATAGAGTCCGCGCTTCATAAACACAAACAGTACTCACTACCTGTAACTCAAGTAGCCTTATCATAAAATAGCACAATTAACATAAATAAAAAGAAGAAAATAATAAAATCACAATAAATAATAATTAGTGTTCCATGACTTACAGTAAAATAGAGCAGGTATTGCTGTAAACAATATTGTGTTAAATACAATTCCAAAAGAGGAAGAGGACTGGGCAAGCAAATGTCTCCCAAGATGCCATGCGACTGGCACTCTGGATCCAGAGGATCTAGTGCACGATTTCCACCTCTGATCTCAGTACCTTCGGAGGTACCTTTGCCCAGGAGTTGGTCTCAGAGTCTAAACAGTCTCGGTAGTAAATGCTCCAGGATGATCAGCAGATGCATATAGACACAGTTCTGGTTCTGTCACATGTACAGGCGTTTGATGATACAGTTCCCACTCATTGTCAGCATGTCGCTGTTTTCAATATGAATTTTCAGTCCATTGTTATTCCAGTGTTGTGGATTTGTTACATTAGCTTCAAATGCACTTAATTCGTAGATGCTCTCTAATGCCCAACATATAGCAAAACCAATGGTTTCAAACCCACCGTTACAGCTCTCCTGCCCCACAGTTTTCAGTAGTATAATGCAAAACAATTGTTCTAGTGCAAGTCTAACCAGATTACCAACAACTGACAATCATAAGAAACTATATTCTCTCTTATCATGATAGAAAAATGCCATTAAATAACACTAATTTGCAATGCGGTTGATCCGTTAACAAAAACAAAATGCAACAAAGAAAAGTTGAAAAACACTGGAAGACAAAGCACACCATAAATCAACGAAAATCTGATTAAATTAAGAGATAAAAAGACATACAGAGTCATTGGTGTGCTTCATGAGTTAAATCCCAAGGAAGTACAGCTGAGGTCATTGATGTGTAGACAGTATTATTGGAGAAAAAATGTCATACCTCAAGCTGGCCACAGGGGGGCAGACTAAGACAGGGAGATAGCACAGTTGGAGTGTTGGACTTTCACACAATCACATAGACCTAAAACATGTAGTGTTTTTACTATAAAATCATAAATAGAAAGCATAAATAGAGCATAAATGCGTCTACCTGCACCACCCACCCACACACACACACACACACACACATACACCCATAAGTTAGAGCGAGGAATGATCACCCTTTACCCTGTGGAAGAAGCAGCCTCCCTGCTGCTGCAGAGGAAGAAGAGGTGGGGGACTTGTGCTCTTTGTTTCATCTCGATTTCCAGGATACTGGCCACATCAGTCACACAGTCTACGAGAGTATGGTCAGTTCATTTTATGAATGTGATCCCACGGAGGTTTCATAGTTTAGTTCACCATTATCAGAGTCTCCACATACAGCTGGTTGAAGTTTTATGAAGGTTAAGAGGCAGAAAAGAGTTGACTCTCCTTCTACATGTCTCTACTGTCTTCCTTCTGACCTTGACCTTTGACCTCTGCCTATCGCTGCCAGGGGTCATCGAGGGGCATCTTGGGAACCTGGATGTGCATTTCCACGGGGCGGTCAGGTAGACGGTCCCTCCTGTAGGTAACTGTCTTCTCATTGGTTGTAGGGATGTATGACAGGTCCTGAAGGGTGACAGAAATATACAGTCAGTAGGTGCCACACACACACACACACACACACACACACACGTACACATGCATGCATCCATACACTTACACACACTTTTACACACACTATACACAGACACACTCAAACCAAAACAAGATACTCAATTGAATTACAGTGCGTTGACAATATCTATACTATATCCATCCAAGAAGTGATAATAATTTTCTCAGTCTGGCTGAAGCTCCTCCAGAGCCACAGAAGACATCATACAGCTACATTAACAGGCTGTATTGTTCTGTGTTGTTGTCCCTGCGACTAGTAAATTGAGTTGTAAAATCAGTGGAGTGCCCCTTTCTTATCAGCACAGCTCCTTTTTTCATAAATGTTCAGAAGTGGAGAGTAACCATTTGTTGCATTTCGTAATATTTGAGGAAGTGCGTGCAGCTTTACAACACTTGCAAAACTCCCAGATAATATAAATATGTATTAGATTTCCCCTGAGAATTGTGCCTACGTAAGAATTCAAATGTTACCCGAACAGATGACTCAGTTTTTACAGTCTATAATCTGCAGTGTCATGGAGATGATCTGCAGCGAACGATGAACAATAAATGAGGGGTTTCCAAACACGTATTAGCAATCCACATCAGTTTAGGCACACACGTCTCCAGAAAGTCCCCCCTGTTGAAATTTCCATGGTTTCCTTCTTCTCAAAGGTGCTGTACATCACAAATCTAGACACTGTAGAGGGTGAGCTGGGAGTTGGGGGGAAATGTAAAATACAGCTGTACCTCTGACAGCAGGCTCAAATTTCTCACTCCTGGTTTCAGCAGACAGTATGCATGAACAAAAATATTCTACAGATTTAAATGGTCCCAAATGCTCCTGAGGGCTCCAGGGACACCTCAGCCTCTCCTCAATTAAAACTCTGCTGCGCTGATGACCGCCTCCAGCGTGCTTGACTTTTGAGAGCTAACCTTTCCAGTGCAGTGATAGCCTCCATCCTCAGCAGCGCCCCCTGGTGTCCTGCTTCTCTTCTGTAGCAGCAGCCGGGACACGGCCACCACCACCAGCCCGCACAGCACCGTCAGAGCACACACACCCAGGAATGTTCCTACCAGCCGGCTGCTGCTCGCACACTCTGTGGACACACACATAAGGTTTCACTGTGGAGAACTGAGACAGGGTGACTTTCACTGTGACGGGCAAACAGTTTAGAAAAAAGTCATTACACATGTACACTCAAATATGCACTAAAATATGCAATCAGAAAGGCATATAGTTCCTCTATAATTGTGAGGACACTTATCCTAAATCCAATCCTCACTTACATCTTAAAACCAAGTCTGAATCCTGAAACAACCCTTTAAAAAAGTAAAGACAGACCAAGCTGTCCTCAATTTTCAAAAATGTCCTCATTCTCGAGGTCTAAAATTAAAAATTGGTCCTCACAAAGACAGATGTACCAGAGCAGCAGAGATGGAGTTAGTATTCAGATCCTTTATTTAAGTAAAAGTACCAGTACAACAATGTAAAAATACTAAATTACAAGTGATACTCCTTCATGCAAAATCTCACTTTAGTAAAAGTACACTCTGCAGAGAAATCTTCCCTGTTTGTGGTATATTTAAATATATTACATTATCAGTGTTGCTAATAATGATACAGCAATGCTTAGGTAGTATTTCTATGGTGTAACTGGTCAAGGTGGACCTAGTTTTAACTTTATATACAGTAACTACAGCTGCCTAATAAATGTAGTGAGAGTAGTAAAGTAGTAAAAGTTTTCCCTTTGAAATGTGATCGAGTAGAAATATAAAGTAGCATAAAGTGGGAATACTCATGTAAAATACAAACACCTCAAAACTGTATTTAAGTACAGTACTTGAGTAAATGTACCTGATTACTTTCCACACAAACACATGCACGTACACATCTCGGCCAGTGGCAGCTGTGCCAGTGGTGCTGTACTGAACAGTCAGCTGGCCGTGTATCTGCTGGGGAGCATGTGTGGATGACGGGCTCATCGCTCAATACAAAGAGCCCAAAGAGTGCTCTGACATTTTGTAACAGGGTTACCATGGAGACCTGGCTCCTGCTGCACCCGGGAGGAGTGGGCGTGAGCAGGAAGAGAGTGTCCCGTTGGGTGGAAGGGGGTGAGGGGATAAGGGGAGATCTGGAGGGGGGGACGCACGCACAATGAGCAGTGCTGTTCCAAAAATCAGGAAGGCGGGGATGAACTATAACACTTGGATGTGCAATTATGTGTGTGTGTGTGTGTGTGTGTGTGTGTGTGTGTGTGTGTGTGTAACCCAGGGCATGTGTGAACTAGTGGGTTTTAAATGATGTATGTGTGTGTACTGTATGCATGTGTGTTTGTGCGTGTGTATGGCCGTGAAAATGGAGAATGTGAGCTGGGAACTGAGGGGAAATGTAAAATACAGCTGTAACACTGACAGCAGGCTTGCTGACTCAAATACACCAGGGTGCAGTAGTGCAGCAATGGTAGCAACGGAAGTGACCTCGAATGAAGGCATGTGTGTTTGAGAGTGTGTGTGTGTGTGTGTGTGTGTGTGTGTGTGTGTGTGTGTGTGTGTTGACATTATACCTGGTCTTGTGCTAATGTGGAGCTGGGTCTGACCAGACTGTGAGCTTGTTTGAAAGCGATAGCGACAGCTGTCATTACTGATGTACATACACTGAATCCACGTCTCCCCTGCTTGACCTGAAAATAGAAAGAAAAAGAGAGAGAGAGATTGAGCGAGAGAGTTGAAGCGAGATGTTATTCAGTCCAGACATGTTAAGCTCCAAGCCCCAGTGAAAATCCTCCAGGACTTCTAAAAACAACAGAATCAATGAGAGTAGCATTACAAGAGAGCTGCTGTGTTATACAGCTCTTCAGTTCTCACCTGAAAGCTGCACTAATCAATATTTTTATGCTACTGTAATAATGGATTAAATTACTATGTGTAATGTGAAAGGTGTCGCTGATAGTGAGAAATCCACAAAATTATCACCCAACCCTGCAATTGCTCTGAGTTCAACAGAGCCTTTTTGCGTCTTTTGGCTCATTGTTTTGATTTTCTAATCAACCTGATTTCAGCCGCAGCAGATAACCCCACTGTACACTACCTGTTAGCGACTAGCTGGTGAACATAGTGGAGCATTTAGCAGCTAAAGAGACAGATAGGTTTTTCAGGAGACGGTGGAGACCACGACAGAGCTAGTCACGGCTCCAAATCATTGCTAATGCTGTTCTGTGCCTGCTGAATGTGTAAAAAGGCAGCTGTTTGCTAAATTGTTCGGCTTAATAGTGTTATCAGGTGATAAAAAAAAGTGTTGAGTTCACAGCTTTTTGTGCTGCCGGCAAATAATGCCAGAAATAATCAACTAATACAGCTTTAAAGAGCAACTAAACACATGCTGAAAATCTTGTTTTTGTTGACCTCCAGTGGTTTAGCTTTTCATCTTGCTGCAGTGATGTAGGAGTGTACTCCAGGGTGTGTAAGTACACTGTGACATCACAAGTTTGGTGTGGTCAGAGGTGCAACAGACTTGAAACTTTCGACCAGAGAGGGCAGTGAAATGCTGCTTTACAACCTGCCATTGAGTTACTCTGTAAGTTCTTCAAATGGTCAGTTAAAAGCTGAATCTTTTTGACGAGAAAGAAGCTCAAATGGAGCCCAGACATTGAATTAAACACAACTAAAACCCATCATCGTCCTTTTGTAAAGTCAACTTTCCTCAGATCCACAAAACCACTAAACTGGCTGTACCTGATACGTCATCCATGTAGCCCACCAATGGGGCACAGGTGCTGTTGCAGTGTCCTGCCTCTTTTTGTGTGAGACCGTGAGACAGGTGGCAGTCCACACACTTCCTGAGGGAGAGAGAGAGAGAGAGAGAGAGAGAGAGAGAGAGAGAGAGAGAGTACAACAGTGTCAGTTTCAACCACAAATAGTTCTGTAAGAGCTCCCATCATGCTTTGTGGTTGGAAACAGAAAATGACACGTACCAGTGTGATTGGCAGGTGCTTTGGCAAGCAGGACATCTCTCACAGAAGTCTCCAGAGTGATGAGAGTCGTCACACACACACTTGCCACACACACATCTCCCCCGCCCATTGCAAAGCAAGCCGTTGGCTGATTGGCAGGTTGCTGTGGAGACGGGACAACTGCAGCTACCGCCTGCCCAGCCGTCCTCGCACACACACTCACCTGACACACACACACCCCGCCCTGAGAAGAACAGAGACGGGAGGAAAGTGTTACAGAAGTAAAATTGTAGAATGGGTATGTTTTTGCTCATGTAATTACTTTTTCATTTCTTGTGATATCTCTACAAACTAAATGTACATAATACTTTAAATTTTTAAAGTGTGCCCCCATTACCTCCACACAGCAGTCCCCCTTCGTACGGGCAGGAGAAGTCGTCTATCTCGCAGTATTTCCCATATACTGTCCCAAGCCTGTTCTGCTCACACATACACCTCCCACACTCACACACTCCCCGACCACTGCAGTCCACAGCAGACCCATCTGCTCTGCAATTCCAGTTTAAATCTCTGTTTGAGTCCTTCATTAGTCCGTGATCCGGCCTCTGCTCCTGATTGGGGCTGTCTCGTGTTCCACTGCACTGTGATTGGCCGTCGTCATGGCAGCGCTTCGTTGGTCCACAACTGCAGCGACATTTAGAGTGGATCTTGATGACGGTGGTTTCGTTGTAACCCACGGGGCGAACCAACACTGTTACATCTTCATCTTCACCATCGTCAGGACAAGAGTGCAGGCCGATGGTGATATTGAAGTAGACCTGCGTGGGAAGACAAATAAGTTAATAAACAGCAACTGAGTGATGGTTAAGTGATTTTTAGCCGTGCAAGCAGCATGATGGCAATGGAGGTCTGTCGGTTGGTCCACCACTGTAGTCCAGACTGAAATACCTCAACAACTACGGGATGGATTGCCATGGAATTTGGTACAGACATTCATGGTGCCCAGAGGACGAATCCTAATAACTTTGGCGATCCTCTGACTTTTTTCTCTAGCGCCATCATCAGGTCAAACTTTTTAACTTCAGCTGTACTTTGTGTTTAGTGCTAATTAGCAAATGTCACCATGCTAACACAGTAAACTAAGATGGTGAACATGGTAAATATTAAATATCAGCATGTTAGCATTGTCAGTGTGAGAACGTTTGCATGCTGTAGTTAGCATTTAGCTCAAAGCACTGCTTTGCCTAAGTACAGCCTCACAGAGCTGCGTGTATGGCTGTAGACTCTAAGTCTTGTTAGACAGGTAGATTATAATAGTTTTTTTTAATAATAAAGGTAAATATAAGACTGCAATCACCCATTCCTGACATATAGCAAAATTAAAATAGCTGTGGATAAAATACATAATGAAGCTTAAAGCCTATTTCATGTAATATTCATGTAAGGCAAGACAGGTTAAAAAACATATCAGCAAAACAAATTGATGACTATTTAACAACTATTTCTTTCTCAAGAGCCTGCTGTTGCGTTAAAGATCCCATACAGTTCCAGAGAACTGCAGGAGAGTATAAAAATGGATTGTAATGTATTCTTCCCCAAGAAACTCAGGGAGAGAATGACATAAAATGAGCTACCTCTCATTGCACAATCGATGCCTCTCATTGCATAATTATAGCAATCTCTGATCAGACTTAAATGGTTGGATAAGCAACCAGGAACTGGATTCTAAGTGAGACTTAACATAATTATTCTGTTGATGTGGTTGGAAAACTGTGCATGCCAAAGCTTTGATTCTACAGGCAGGCCTTTCGCTCGATTTTTATCGCCATTCTGGTAAGTGTGGGTACTTTCCATAATTCACTTTAATCCACCCATGGATTAAAGGGCTGAACTTCAGTCTTTTTGTACAATGGAGTAACTATAGAGCAGTGATTAAGCATCTTAGTGTTCGCCAAAGTTAAGAGCCCCAAAAGGTTATGGAGGAGAGGAGTCTCATCTGCATTTTAGGGAGTGAACAGTAGGAACATTTCCTGAATAATACCAAAAGGAGGTCTCATGGTTGTTATAGTTTTTTCAGACAGTGGCCTTTTGTATAATCATTACTGCTGCGGCTGAAAAACTCCTGTGTAGAGTTCAGAAGTATCAAAAAGAGCTCTCTGTAGTGTTGTAGACCATTTAAGGTTTTTCTTTCAGCGGATAAATGAAACAGGTATGAGAGTGGTGGACATCCAGCGACCTATTTCTAAATATAAATGTCCTATTTGTTTGCATAAAGGCTCTCATATTAAGCAAGGTAAGGATTTTAGGACGAAAAGGTCATGGAGTCACATGGAAATGTTTTCCTGTTAAACACAGCCTGTAATCCGTTCAGCTCGGATTATTTACCAAATCTCTCCAGTCTCGTAAAGCTCTCAGCGATGTGTGTGTGTGTGTGAGTGTGATCGTATATGTCAAAGTAATCCAATACAACCAATAAATTTCCTGTGACATCTCCGGGAGCTAAATTCAAAAATTTCTGTATAAAAATGAGTAACATTTAGCTAAATTCTCGCACGCTCATGTGTTTACCGTCTGGTTGGGCTGCACCCCAGAGCAGCTGTGGTCCTTGGCAGTGGATCCATGAGGACAGATAGGAGATACAGACACCCAGTACCTGCTGACTGCCTTGTCCTCCACTGACACTGATACTGCCACCTCCGACAACAGCCTCTGGATGGACCGAGGGCGAAAAGAGATGAAAAAGCAACATGAAGTTTACTACCTGATATCAAGAAATTCTTGAAATGTATTATGCTGCTTGCAAGGGAATGTAGGTTAAGATAAAAGAGAGTGGGAAGAACAGTGACAGTTTAAAACTTTAATGAATATAATCTGCGTGAGTGAAAAGTAATGAGGCAAGAGCGAGAAAGAGAGACAGAAAAGGAGAAGTGTGATTAATTAAAGTTGTCACATGTCCCCCAGAAAGCCTTCATTGTTGTCCCTTCTTTCTGTACAGGGGGGTTTATGGGAACAAGGAGGTGGGGCCAAAAATAGCATCTTTGTATCCGTCCATGATTAGGACACATGGTTTCCGTGGGGATCTGATAGCTATCATAATGCCAGCTTCTGTTCGGGCTCTGCAGCTTGTGTATGCAAGTGTGTGTGTGTGTGTGTGTCTGCACGTATGCGTGGCTGTGCACCCAGATCTGTGGATTCGGCAGATTCTCGAAGCAAACAATGGAGCGCTGTGCCTGAGGCAAGATTACAGCCTAGACTGCTGCCAACTGAACGAACCCCGAGTCTCACACACACACACACACACACACATAAAGCCTTACCCCTTCATAACCTCCTGTTCTCATTCGTGTTTTTCTGTTTCATTAGGCCTTCAGCGACCACAAACATCTCCAATCATCTGCTTTCCAAACTTCAGAACTGAAGTTTGAATTGCACACAGAAACATACTTCAGCATCACTGATTCGGAGGCCAGGAATGTGCTATTAGTCAACTCGCATGATTAAACAAGGCTAACACAAAACAGAGTTCACGTTGCCAGAGCAGATCAGCGGACTAATATTGAAACACTTCTGAACTGATACTGTGTGGGCTCATGAATTCAACTCATGCTGTGCTGCTGCTCTCTTCTCTCTAACCTTTCACTTGTCCCCGTCCTTCTCCTTATTGTCTAAAGGATGAATAATTTACCAAGGGAGCAAAACAGGATCTGAAAATGAGAAAGAATTTATTCAGAGGAAGTGGGGGAGTGCTCTGTACCTTGTATGCGTCCACCACCAGCTCTATAAGGTTTGGAGCCTGGAAGAGGCCTAACCTCCCCAGGTAGGAGCCGGGTAGCAAGCGTACCAACTCCTAGAGAAGCAAAGGGGGGGTAAAAAAAATGATTTTAGATTGATTCCCTCTAAAACTGTTGGAGAGACTGAGCGACTTTATTAAAACCACACTAGCATCACAAGTCTGACGTGTCAATACCATTTAAATAGCAACATTTGATCCTGAGGGAGAGAGGTCGAAGTTAATACATGTGAGCAGGGCAGGTTTTTGCTCCCCACCCTCATAAATGTGTGTGGCAACATTTGTTTTCTCACTTACATATGTGGGCATATGTTGTTGTGTGAGATTACCTCGTACCACTGGTACTGCTGCTTCTCCACAGCGAAGATAGAGTACATATGGTTTTCCAGCAGCTTATCAGACAACTGACCCAGACTGGGATGGTCCTGAAAAGGAGACAACCAACAGACTAAATATAAACAATCCTTGACGTGCCTCTGATGTACCATATCATGTTTGAGTCTAATATTCTTAATATACAGTCATCCGTTGTATGAATTTACTTTTGATCTTAGAATGTATCACTGTCAGAGTCAAAGTCTACAAACTCAACATGGTCCACATTTCAACTGCACCTCATGTAGTAGAGTGTCCATAGTCCATGTTAGCGTGTGGGCATGTTGGCTCTAAAGGAGCAGTTTGACATTGTGGGAAATAATCACATTTGTTTTCTTGACAGGACTTCAGAAAAGAAGATCAATACTGCTCTGTACAATAAATATGAAGAAAGTAAGAGTATTTCCCTTGAGAATGAGTATTGCCTATAATCTTAAGGTGTCAATCTGCAAGAATTGTCAGATTCAAATTCTGCTAGACTCGTTTCACCTGCAGCCTATGTAGTAATTTACACAGTCCATATTTATGTGAGGCCATGTGAACTTTAAGATGCATCGAATGCCCAGTTTCGAGTTTAAGCCTCATTTCCCAGCATCAAGTTTCCTCCTCCTCTCACCATCTTAGTGCTCCCTGTGTAGACATTGTTTTCCAGGTGACACAGGCCGTCGTGCGGCGTGACAATCCCAGCCAGCCGGCTGTCCAGGGCCAGGTGAGATGGCTGGTCGGTCATAAGGAGCAACAGACGCTTGGCCTCTGGTCGCCAACCCACCGCTCTCTGAAAGAGAGACAGAGAGGAATCAGGACATCGTGTAATGTGTGTAAATCGTGTTTCTTTTCAATCCTGACTCAAATCTGTGGACTAGAACTACACCTCATCAGAGATAAGTGACAACACGTTTACGGACGCTAATGTGTATTCTGTTTCTGGGGAGTAGTTTTATAGACTCTCATTTTTATGCTATTATTTCACCAGTAAGCTACAGTTACACAGACTGATGTGGGGAATATGTGCATGCTTTAGATTTAGAAGGTTTACGCATGTGGTAAGAAACTGCAAATTCAAACTTTTTCCTCATCTGAACTACATTAGTTCCCATGGTGAGCAGCTCTTTCTGTAATTCCCAATTAAAGGAAAAGCAGCATCTCCCACCAGTCACAGAGTCTCCCTCTTTATGTCTGTGACTCGTCATAGACAGTGTGAGAGAAAAGTGGGTCTATGCGAGTCTGAGTGTGCACATGTGTATTTTTAGGAAACCTAGTGAGCTTATAAGTAGGCCTGACATAATGGAGAGTCTATTTCTAGAGTCATGACCACCGTGGTGTTTCCCTGCAGACTGGTTACTCAGGGCCCCCCTGGCATGGTGTGATTCACAGCCCTCCTGCAGCCACAGTATAAGCAGCTCTGTGTGTGTGTCTGCCATAACCCAGCAGTGGTGTCATTACTTAGTGGGATTCCAGTGGTAATATCCAATGCTGAGTCAGAGTGCCACCATTCTCCCAGAATAAATGCTTCTTTCACCGGCATGCAGAGTTACTACCTAATTTGGGGTTATCCCTCATTTTTCTGAACGTATTCAAGAAACACAAGGAAAAAGAATCTTGTATTTATCTCAAAGTGTTTTGGTAACTCCCTCTCTCTTTGTTGCACACGCATGCAGCATTTGTGAGCCTGACCTTCCGGCATCTGTATATACCCACCTGGCAGACAGCAGCTTGCAGCATAGCATCCAGTCCTCCCTCAGGTGTGTCCATGTTTCCGGAGATGCGCTGGCGTTTGATCACGCGCGTGAACTCGCTCGTGTTTCCTGTCATGCTCAGGACGTGGTGGAAGCCGTGGGCGGGACGACAGCGGATCTCATAATCACTGGTGGCGAGAGACGGAGACAGTCCAGAAAGTTTTCCTTAATTGCAACATTCAAGGATGTAGATCTCCAACAACAGCCACCAGAACAAAGTCTGTTGTTTCTGTCTCCTAGCACAGCTCATCATCATAACAATGTCGCCCCCAAACAACTGACAAATCGCTCCCTGAGTCATACACAATTAGGAGCATCTAATGGAGGAGTCTGCTTAGATGCATTTTCAAATAATCACTCAAATCACCGCACTACTCTTCTTGTCTCATTAAAAGAAGAAAAAGTTAGCTGAGGAATTTAACAGGGCAGACTTTGAAGGCGTTAAAGATTTATTCTATTCATAGCAAGAAAAGTCACAAAATGAGCTATAATGGTGCTTCAGCAACCAATAATCCAGCCAACAAATTCTGCGTCTCACCTGCAGGGGTTGTTGATCTTGGAGGGATGGACGTTGATGTAAGGGGAGACAGGTTTGTCCACGAACGAGCCGAAACCCAGCCAGAGGTCAGAGGAGTGCTCCGTCATGCGAAGAGACAGAGCCACACCCACCGTCTTCAGCTGGACCACAGAAAACACGTAGGCGCAGGTGGAGGCGGAATGGGGAAAATCCAAGGGCAAGTAAAGGACAGTACACAGGAAGAGAAGAAGAAACAAATGACGAAGAGGTAGACAAAACAGAATTTTTACACCCATTTCAAAGAGATGCAAAGACAGTTGCCATCTCATAAGCCCAGATGTTATAACACCAAACTGTTACCTGTGTTTCTAAGTCTTGTTTGTTTTCCAACCATGATAAAAACAACTTGAGAGTTTGTGTAAAAAAGTTGCGATGATTCAGAACTTTGTTTAAACCTTGGAAATAGACTCTTTCCTAAGATAAATAAATGCGTCAGCACTGACTCACTCAGAGGAACACTGACGGCCGAGTGCATGAACACCTACATGATCAAGGTTTTCCTGCATAGACGCCGATACATCAACCAGGTAGTACAGATCCACAGGATAACGCTCCAGCTGCTTCACAGCCACTACGACGCTGGCCTCTGAACCTGGGCACACACACACACACACACACACACACATAATAAAATAACTGCAGTTCATTTTAAACACAACCACAGCTGCTTGTACTTCACTTAAAGTTGTATTTGAGCACAAATCGAGAGCTGCCCGTCGTCTACCTGGTCTGAGGGTGACGCTGATGTCTCCTGGGGACACTTGCGTGCTGCTGGTGGTGGCGTTGACCTCCACCTTGACCTCTGACTGCTCCATGAACTCTGGTCCACAGCCCTTCCTGAGCAGCTTCACTGGCAGGTCGCAGCGCTGGCTTGGGCCCGCCCCATCCAGAAAGTCCTAGAGGTCACACAAGATCAAGAGGGGGAAACGGTGACTTTTGAAAATTGCCCTTCCCTCTCTCTAACTGTCTTTTAATATATTTAATTTGCTGTGTTTCAATTTTACAATGACAAAATGTAGGAAAGACACAAAAAAACTAAACAAGACACAGAGGAAAAAGTTGCCAGACAGTTGTAATACAACTAAGCCGTCTTTTAAGATGTTATCACAATAATCGCATTTCAGGAATGAGAGCAAGGGACACAAACAAGTGGGTCAAGTTGAATGCCACATTATCCTCTGTGACCACACAGGAAAGACGCACTAATGCTGCCAAATATGACCATCATGAAGGTATGCCCTGTCCAATCTGTTCTGTAATTTGGGTTTAAGCAGCGGTCATCTTTGCATTGTACGTTACAGAGCTTGTAATACATGTACTCTTTCTAATCTCTGTTCTAGTACAGTGTGATCACCTTTCAGAAGACACTTCATTTCACACATGAGAAAACGTGGTAAATTGAAACCGGTTTCACAATTACTCACCTTGGTTTCATTTTTTGTTTCTGTCGCTTCTATGACGTTTGCACTGATTTACACTGACAAGAGAACTGTTCTATTATGTGAGCCCGAAGTTAGTCATCAGCTTAGTGTATCAGGAAGAAGTGTCCTGTTTGTGTTTACTCATCCACATCCAGATCTACTATCTGCGTGTCTGATCACATAGGAAAGGAAAGTTTAATTAAAGTAGCAAGTCTGATGGATAGAAAGGAGATTAGATGGTCCAACTGGCTTTTTCTTATTTGGGATATGATTGAATCATCACTTCATTGAATGGATCTTGTGGTTTTCTCAACAATGCAGAAGAACAGCGTCATGCCTTGCAGCTTTGTAGCGGATTAGTGACCTTTGGTACTTTTTCGTCTGTGAAAAACACTCACAAATACAGTGACTGGCACGAAAAACATAAAACTAGACCATTAAATGTGTGTGTTTACAGCATGTCATGAGCCCGGTTGGTATGAATTGGAATTACTACGACTTTTAAAACAGAAATAGCACAAGAGCAAAGCAACAAACAGTCTACAATAAAAGCTGCAGCTGAATATGTGACCACGGCATGAACCTGAAAGCTAGACTGAATTCTGTTTATTTATGGCTGTCCCTGTGGCTATAATTTTGTCCTGTAACAACTCTGAACACCAGAAAGTTTTCACAGCGACTTCCTCTGACTTTCCTTACAGAGTTCGCCTGACACTGAATGTCAATGACAAAATGTGAACAAGCACTGGACCTGCGTAATTTTCACTGCTTGTCCAAGCATGACTCTGTGACTCGGTGTGTGTGGGAGGTTAGAGAGGTGGGGTTTGAATTGCTTTCACACACCAGAGAGCTCGGCCCCACTTAATGATGTCAGATAAAGTCAGGGTTCACAGGGTGGGAAAGCACCTGAAGTCTGTAAACATGCACGCGTTGACTGTCTTGTCTAGTCAGTGTGGTTTGCGTGTGTGTGTTGTGACTGGTGTGGCGCTTTACAGCTTCTTAAGGCTGGTTCAGGGTGGGCTCTTTACGAGACAGACTGACACCCGGAAAGCAAAGACAGATAGGGACAAACACACAGGCGGATGCACACTTTGAAAGAAATGCAGTGATATGTGTGAGCGCCCAGACTAAACACATGGGCAGAAAGTGGCTCTGTCTCTGCGGCCGCATGAGAAAGCATGCATGGAAACATTCACACACACACACACACACACAGATGCTCTCACACAGGTCATAGGGCAGGCCACTAAGCTCGAACATACACATTATATCCACATCTGTGGGTGGCATCAAAGCTTTGGTGTGTGTCATCTGAGGAATGCTGCTGAATGTCTACCACGGTCTCTTCTTTTTTTCTCTCTCTGTCACACACAAACACACACTTTTTTTTATACACATTCCTACCTCCTTGAAGCACCAGGCACACTGTGGCCCACGGCTGAGACACTCTGTACAAGAAGTGATGCTAGGAGACCGACACACACTGTCACCTGCAGAAAAGAGAGACGGAAGAGGGGGGGAGGAAGAGGTAGAGAAAGGAAAACGAGACAGACAGCCAAAGATAGAGAAGAAACGGGATGAAGGGAAGAGAAGAATCTGTGATTAGCATATGAAAGAATGCGTGTGTCAACACTCATTAGCCATGCAGTCGAGCCCCCGTGGATATTAAGAGATCTCACGCACACTTTATGTGATGGAAGCACCACTTAGCATCTCATATGAGGCTATTTGGTGCGTATCAGCCAGCCGTGTAGTGGGAAAACGGCTGGGAGTGTGGGAACAGGTGCTTGAGTTGCTGGAGTGGTGCAATGGATCATTTCCCACACCCCTCCACACACACAGGGAGGACATCTAAATCATGAGTCAATCAGCGATTACTAAATGCGCTCAAATGCATTAATGGAGTGACACTGTGACAAATCACTCCAGCAAGATACTTTTATGCAGCGTTGGCAGAAAAACAGCAGCAGGGATGTAGACTGAAGATTTTACGGGGTGACAAAGGGCGCAAAAAAGGACCTCGGGCTTACTGTAGAGGGATTAATGATTCATTGAAGTGATTTATCTGCTGAGATCCAATTTTCCAGAGCCATTTCAGTGAGCTACAGGGTTGGAATGTAGGACAGAGAAAGGCTGCAGGTCCTAGCATCACTAACAGCCCACTAACAAGCCCCCCTGACCCAAATAGCACTCCAGGCCTCTGGCAAAGACCTGAATAGGTGAAGCATTTAACTTCTAATTATAAGTGATCAATACATGCTGAAACAAGAGGTTGGGGTGTATCTATTCCAGTGGGTCCCCTGATTGTGGGTTTAGAGGTTTCCTTTTAAAAAATAATAGTAGTTCACAGTCTCCCTAAAACATGTGATAGCCTAATGACAGTTGTGTGGGAATATAATCCTAAAAATCTTTATAAAAAGGTCTCCTGGTGGCTGCTTTACATGGATCATTTGGGAAACCAGTGGACCCCCTGCAGAGAGCGCAGATGGGCGGGAGCTGATGTTGCGCAGTGATACAAGATGTAGGCTAATTGCTGAGATATGATGTAATTGGTCCTAATGAGCTTCCAACTCACCGGCACCGGAGGCTTCTGCGCAGACGGCGACCACCAAGCAGCAGAGCAGGAGACACAGAGGGACGCTGTCGTATGTGCGGAGCCAGGAAGTCATATTATCCTATCCACACCGGGAGGTTCGACCTGAGCGAAGCAGCAAGGGGGGGGGGCACAGGAGCAGAGGCTGTACAGCTACTGGAGATGAACCGGAGGAGACCGGGCACCGTGCGTCCGCCGCCGCACGAACAATAGCCGGGAGTGCCGGACCGAGCCGCGGGGCATTGTCGTTCACCCAAAAACCTTCTAATCCCGGAGAGGTATTCACATCCCCCGGGTTAAATCAGCTTACAAGTGCGCTCCCCCGTGGACCACGAGAGGAGGTGAAGTAATCGGTCGAGTGCGGCGACAGCGGCTGCGGCGCAAGTTCCTCCATCTATTTCCATCCGGCCGCAGGTGTGCGACGTGTCCCGCGCGTGCCTCCACGATGGACCTCGTCCTCACAGCTGATGGCAAAGTCTCATCCCGGGACGGAGCGGAGCCGAGTTACACACGCGACTACCAACCAGCGCTGCGTTCAGCCGGTGCGCACCAACATGCTGAGTGAACATCCCACACTAAAGCCAGGAGAGTGACCGTGTTTTAACCGCTGTGACTCAGGCAGGCGGTGCCATGGCAACGACGCTCTGTCCTCGCTGTATCAGAGAGGGATTGAGAGAGAGGGGGGGAGTTAAAGAGGGAGGGAAGAGAGACAAATAAGGAGAGAGAGAGAGGCATAAAGTGCTTACTACAAGGGGTTGTGGTGGGGTGCATTCCAAGTGAACCAGGAACACTGATGTTTATATTGCTTCCTCAGGGAGTCATTTAACAGGACTGAGGGCTCCTGTGTGTGCGTGGGGACCCAAACTGTGTGTGGATGGATGTAGGGGTAAAGGAGTATAGAGGGGGGGTCAATAAAACTAGAGTTCTTGCAGAGGGGTTCACAAGCTGGTGCTAAGGAGGAGGAGGGGGGGCGGTTTGGGTCCATTGTGCACAGATTCCAATGACATGGAGTAACCTCGCCTCGCCGGCTGCTCCGCTGAGCAGGAGCCAAAGACTTACTAAACAACTCAACATTTTAAGCCGGAGGAAAACAGAGCCACGCAAGGACAAAAGACACAATAGTCTACCATCTTTGGCATGATCCTGTGCTTGTCTCCGGTAGAGGTCTACCAGATAAAATGGACATGTTTTGCTTGGCCCGCAGTCTAAACAGTGATTGTGAGTGTGCCAACAGTCCCAACCAATGCACAGCAGTAAGCTCTCTCTCTCTCACACACACACACACACACACACACACATACACTCACACTAGTCCCTTATCTACTCGGTTTGACCCCATCTGTCGCTCAGGAGCCTGGAGTCGAGCCAGCTACGCCTCTCCTCTCATTCATTCACATAATTTGTCAAACGGGAATTTTGGAGTGCCAACACCTCCCCGTCCGTGCCCTCTCAGCAGTCACTCTCAATTATGGTAATGATGCAAAACACACACCACACTCTTTTTTTGTGTGTGAAACATCTCCGAAATCCAGACTCCAAGCCCCTCTCCACCCCTGCCAAGTCTCTCCTCTCTGGGCTTAGGTGGCAGGGAGGGTTCTGGAGGGCAAAATATGGATCAGTGCTCCGCTGATAAACTTGATAATGGACTCCGGAGTAAACACTCCCTCGGCCCCGTCAATACTGCTCAACATCAGCATCTTAATGACAGCTGTCATCATTGTAAAGCTGACACAAAACACTCTTCTTCTCTGTCATTCCTCCCCCCACCTTTTTAACCTCCCTGCCCTCCCCCCCTCTCCCCTCTCCTCTCTTTCTCTCCCCCTGGTGTGTTTGTGTTAGCAGTCGGGTGGGCTTTCCATCACGCTGGTCTGGTCTCATCACTCTCCAACCACACACAAACACAAACACGCACACCATCCTACTGTAGTTCACGTCCACTTTTGAACCACCACTTCCCCCTCTGACACCTGCCCAACTTTCTTTCCGAATCGCCAACTCATCTCACATACTTTCTCTTTGAAGTATCTCCCACATTACCCTTCCCGCCACACATTCTTTGGCTGTGTGGATGCGAAGACAAAGTAGGGGTCAAAGGTGATATGGGAGCCAAATGGGGATTCCTATGCACGGACACAAACCAGCCACAACAAGTGCACAAAATGGAGTGACTCGAGACATTTGGTATGGCTAAAATGCATCTTTGTATGTCTTAAGGTCAGCGTTTGTGTCAGTTACTGTAGGTGGCAGCCAAACAATCGACACAATTGTAAATTACCTTGCATTTTCCCTCCTAAAGAAGTGTATTTTGTCATGATTCAGTTATAAATACATCAATCTGAATTCCCCTCTCATGCTATATGTCAAGATCTGGCATTTAGTGAACTGGATTCCCCCTTATCAGAGCACTATCACCACCCCACACCTACATGAGAACAGTTACACACATACACTACATTTACATATGCACACGCACTGAATAGTGTTTGTTTTTCAAATGAAGCAGATATTAGACTTGAATTTCTGCTTCTGTCATCCTAAATCATGAATGAGGTAATAGAGATTTAAATTTGGCCACTGCTGTTATTCAGACAGATGCATCTCACTTTGTGACAACATGAAAGTCCAAAAATAGCACAGAGGAACCCACTGTGTTCCTCTTTTTGTGAGTATTTATGTATTTCTACTGATTTGAAGAGTCTCCTCCATGGAAACTCAACGTAGAACTGAAATTTGCGAGATGATAGTAAAACAGTTGTTTGCTCAGACAGTCACATTGTCTGGTCTAAGTCCTCATGTTGCCATTGTAACCACTTCACTATTTTGAATGTCACAGTGGGAACAATCTGCAAGTTGTTGCGTGAACTAGATCCCAATTGCTTGACTACAGGGAAGTGGTAATCTGTTTTGGATCCTTATTCTCCAAATAATGTCATAGTAGAAGGTGTGTCAGACTGCATGTTTACAGATGCTGTTTAATTTATGTGTGAGCCCAGCTGATATAATGTGCTGAGTGTTTTTGACATTTCGAAGGCCAAAAACCATTTTAAGGTCACGTTTGATGTCACCATGGGATAAATAGCAGTTTTCTGTGATATCCAAAGCTTTTCAAAGACCAAAACCAACAATACTTCAGTTTGTCTCTCAATTCTGTCCAACATCTGTGGCACTCAGCCACAAGCCACAAGATATATCAGGCTTTGGACTACTAAGAAGCCAAAACATGTTAGTGGGATTAGTTCACAGTTGGTTTTGGTCTTTTTGTGGGATTTCTTGAGATCCTTTAAGTTTTATCCATTCATCTCTCTCTGACCATCCACAACCCTCAGAGTGCAGGTATGAACTCCTTTCATTCAGCTGTGGGTTTTTTGTTTAGGTGGAGAAATCCACAGTGAAAATATATATCGTGTGGCTGTACAGTTTGTCTGTTGGGAAATGTGCATCTGTCCTTCATGAATAATGTATTTGTTGACCTTCAGTGCAGAACGGTGAGTCTGGAGGAAAACATAAATAAGAAGAGCAAATGTACAATATGTGGCAAGGTACTGCTTTAGCTAAGAAATCTTGAAGACGAAAGAATTTTGTAATTATATAAACAATATAAGTATTTATTAATACCATTTGTTGACCCAGAACACATTTAGGTTTTATTCACCTTAAAATGTGACAGCTAAACGCTAATGTTTGATAATTAATTATCCATTGCAGGGCGTCCTTGTGGCCTGGTGGTTACTATAAGAAGTATACCTTATAACTTGATAACTCAAATCTTCTCATCAATTATTTAAAGTTGTCATCTCGAAGATTTTCATTTCGTTCTCTTTCATGGCACCTATGGTGATAATCTGTAATTGCAGTTGTGTTTTTGGACCTCACTTCAGTCTCAGTTTCTAGACATGGAAATGAGGTCCAAAAACACACCTGCAATTACCGATTATTGCCATTTGTGCCAACAATGAAATGAAATCTTCGAGATTATAACTTTAAAAAAAGATGAAAATGCAAAAAACTGCTAAAATGATCAATTGGATCAAACTCCTTGAACTTCAAGGATGACACCAAAAGTTGATGAATCTACTAGAATTTTTTGGCTGGACCGCAGAGGGTCAGCCCTACAAACGCAAAAGTCTGTCACTGAGTGAGTGAGTGAGTGAGTAAGTATAAGAGCAATATAAAGTGATATAAAAAAATATACACAGAGCTGCCAAGTCTCACGTTTTGACCGTGAGACTCACGCATATCGACCAGTTCACACGCTCACGCCACACCTCGTATTTCTCACGCTGAGAATGCCAAAATAAATAAATATATATTTCCTCCTGTGAAGTAGTCTAGCAAGTTTATGAGGGAGGTGAGTCTCTCCAGGTATTAGAGAGAAGTACCTGCACGGTGCTGTAGCCACAGAGAAGTACATGCTATTAACGGTAGTTAAGTAACTTTAGTCAGCCATAAAGTGTCTGGATGAGCTCAGGAAGTGGATCAGGTGATTGATCGCGGAATGTTTTGTTCTCTTTTGTGATTTTATTTTCGCTGTGGTGGCAAAACTTTACCAGAGAGAGGCGGAGACGATGGTTACAGACGACAACAGTCCAGCACAGACCAGAGTAGGAGAGAAACAAGAAATCAGCTGTGCAGAGAGTGAGGGACAGTGCAAAGTTTAACCACTCTGACAAAACACTCAACACAGAGTGAGTCAGAAAAACGAGACATCCTGCAGATAGAAACAAATGAAAGAGCAGGGAGTTAATAGATAATTAGAATAGTTATAATCATAATTAGAATAAGTTCTCTTTCAAATCAAACCTCTTAAGATATGAGTGGAACGTTTTGTTCTTACAACTGCATTCATAACATTTTGTTTAGTTAACGTAGCTTAACCATGTCATGTGATATTCTACCGCAGTACACTTTGAGAACAAATATTACTGGGACCACTACAGAATATTGCAGCTGAACATTCAATATCCAGGAATTCACATTATAGACACGACCACTGACTATGCCTGTAACAATTTGGCCACAATACAGGACATTTACCATACATGGTCAAGCCGTATACTAGGCCATACCTAGTCTTGTTTACTGAAGTCTTGCTGACTGAAAAGTCAGTCATCACAGCAGCAGTAGTGGCAGTTAGAACGGTGGAACAACCGTGAATATCCCCCTACAGTAAAGTGCAACCTCTTTTTAAGTAGCATTACTAAATATCTACACAAGATGTTAAAAATAGATACACTCATAATAAAAAAAATCCCCCACCCTCTCAAACCAGAGGTATTGTTTTCACAAGTGTTTTTCCATATTGAGACCACAATACCCATAAACCCTGTCGCTTGCAAAAAAACGTTCATGCTACTTGACCAACTTCCTCCTCCATCTTTCACTTTCCTGAGGACTACAAACATGTTCCACTACCTGTTCGGAACATTATTTCGTGTATGAGAATATGACTTTAAGATGCACAGGTATATCTGAAAGTGGGAACAAATAGGATCAGATGTCTCCTTTGCGGTTTCATGGTTGGAGTAACAGCATGCACTTGAATTTCAGAAAACATCCGCTTGCTGCCTCCTGGACATAACCAAGGAAACCCCGTGGTTCTTGCCATGTCAATGCTGACATTCACATTGACCATCTGTGGCCTTGTGGTCAAACGCATACACGCACAGACGCATGCAGACACCAATGCTGCACTCAACCACCAGCATGACTGTCAGCACATAACAGACACTCTAGGACCACAGTGACCCATGCTTTTTTGTTTTTAAAACCTTATAGTACTGAGGAATCTCAGTAAGTGATTACAAAACTGAATCTGAATCTCCCAAATGAGTTCTTTTTAGGATCTGATGAACTCAGTTGTTCAAAACCTTGATGAGAAGATTGAAACTGCTCTCACGTCTAAATATTTACTTGGTTTAGCACAAAGACTGGAAACAGGGGGGAAACAGCCAGTCTTTGTAACAAAAGGTAACAAAATCCACCTACCAGCACCTCTAAAGCTCTCTAATTAACACTTCTTTAATCCGTACAAAAAACGGAAGTATAAAAACAAAAAATGGCTGCTTTACAGGTTACGTTATGTGCCAGACTTTTTCTTGGTCCGGACCAGTTGCCGGGCTACCAACAGAGACTCCAGGAAGTCACTGTTCCTTGGTACCTTAGAAGTCTCTCGTGGAGTCATGACGTGACCTAAGTCAGTCATGTGGGACTTCCCAAAGTGGCTGGGCTGTCTGTCAGAACATGTAGCCACAGACAGCTGTGGGGAACACCACATTGGTGAAACAGCATAGACCCTGAACAAGAGACTGAATGAACACTCGAAATGTCTGTCTGTCAACACCAGAACATAATCATCAATTGGGTAGGGGTCAAAGATTGACCTGAAGCGAGTGGATGGCCAAAGAAAAATCAAGGAAGATATTCACATCCAACCAAACACCATCTTTGAACAGAGATAGGTGTTACGATCTCCCCTGTAATGATCACCTGTTGCTATGTGACTGAAGTTTCATACTTATGTCATGTGATGACAGCTGACACCATGAGATGCAGTTGAAAGTTCCTTGGACCTTTAGTTAAAGGGTACTCCAGCGACTTAGTGTTCCACTTCTATAATGTCGAGGGACAATTTCCCCAAACACTGGATCCTATAGTTTCCATAAAGCAACACAATAGCGTCTTTTGTTAGACTCTCCATGCCTGGTGAATGCTCACATCCTTTAGCTTTACATTATAAATGTGTATTCTCAAAGCTTTTCTAGAACCACAGATGACATTACACAACCGTTTTCACGGAGCAGTACTCCTCATGATGAGTAAACTGAACTTCATGTGTAAAATCGGTGAAGTGCCTCTTTAAGATTGTTTGTGGAAAAAAAAAAACATCTTTCTATTGTTGGGACCAGCTTTATAGTTCCAAGACTTGGCATGAATTTATTTCCATTTCAACAAAACTTGTTACAAAATAACTCAGGTCAGCTCGAAGTCCATCACTAAAAGACATCTGATAAATACATACATACAAATGTTAACAATACTTCAAATACCAACAGAATATAGAGTTAAATAAAGTAGGATGTAGGATGACCAGCTACTGTAGTCTTCACGGCACATTTCCGAAACACACACTCATTTGTCCTTGAAATATGAAAGTGAAATGCAAGAAGGGAGTGCCTGGTGAGGCTGGTTATCTATTCTCCTCATCGCGCCCTTTTCCGCTCACCAGGGAGTCTTGGAGAGTCCCTGATTTTCTCACCCACATCCTGGGTGCCAGCTGCTGTGCACTTTGTAACTGTAATTCTATCAAGGCCAACAGAGCTGCTCTCCGGCTCAGTGCCAGCCTCACCATGAGAAAGAAAGTGAGAGCGAGAGAGAGGGAGGGAGGGAGAGAGGTCACTGGTCTCAAGGACTTTCAGCCACAGTGTCTATATTCAGGGGAATAACACAGTGTGGACTGCAGGGCTGCAGCAGGGAGGAGTACCAATGATATACCATCCTGTGGTTCAGTTTGCAGCCCAGTCCACACATACACACCCACACTCACCACCGGCTGCTCTGAATCTCCACCCATAGGTTACATTTCCCTGACACAACTAACTGTGTGATGAGTAGTGACCCAGCACTCATGTGGAAACCGGCTCTGATTTCCAGGTTATACACCCACTACCAAGAACTTGCAAGAGTTCTGCAGTACATGACTAATGTTGCCTCAGTGTGGTTACTGTGTCCATTTCCCATTCAAGGCTGTGGAGTAACAGGTTGCATCCCCTGAAGCCAAACAAATTACAGACTAGATCTTCAGAAATATGTGGTTTCCATGTGTAGTATGGTCATTTGGACACAAGCAAAGTTCTGTAAAAAANAAAAAAAAAAAGTAGACAAAAAGAAAAGCATCCTGTCCTGTTCAGATTCACATGAATGATTTAAATCAATCAAAAGGCCAGAAGAGGAACTTTTTAGCTCGTTGGCTAAAGCGTCTACTCTTTAAAGAAATTCTCACATTTCTTGTCAGGCAAAGATCAGGGCAAAAGCGTCCCCTCACCATGTTGCAGGCAGTATTAGATGGCTAGGGAGTCAAGTATGGAAGATCACGTTTCGCCTTACAGGCAGCAGTTTAACCTACAAAAGCAGAGACAAAGACAAACACTTGGAGAGCAGCCATGGCAGAAGAGGAGGATAAACATTTTTGTGGCCTCGTTAAAGATGGAGAGAAAGTGGACAAAGGCCTGTGAGTGTCGTTGAAGATAAAACAATAGAGCTGGTGTTACTAGTTGGAAGGCAGAGTCACTGTCAGGGAAAATGTTTGGGAAAATCCATCAAATTACCACCTGCATCAGTTTTCTGCTTCACCTACCGGCACTCTTCCTCCTTCCTTCCCAGCAAGCGATACCAGGGACAGTAAACAATAACCTGAGCATTGAGAAAGATAGTGATTTAGAAGTAGAAATAATAGTAGAATAGTAGAAATAACTTAGCTACCAAGCTATTTTTTAATTGTGAGTTTAGACGCATTGGTTATCTGCCAAACTGGCTGATAATGAAATGTCAGGTCAGATTGTATAGTTCATAAAGTAGGAGTGCCTCAAAACAACAGGAACACAGCCTCATTCCACTTCAAGTTATTTAGTGTTCACATTAAGCTTCCTTTGACTTACTCTTTCAACTGTACTGAAATCCTTATCCTCACATTGTGGGGAAAGCACAAGTAAACAAAAACAATTACTATGATTAAGTTAAATTACATTACTAACCTGAAGTTTCCTTTTGCATTGCTGCATGTAACTGCAATGTTTACTGTGGTAATCAGTAGCTCAGAACATGTTGAACATAGACATTGATTTTGATCTTTTTGAATGCCGTGACTTTAAAGTTACAATGTGTATCATTTTAAGTAAACTATTGCAATTGCTTTTAGACCACAAAAGTGCACAGACAAAACATTTAGACGATTTCTACAGACTTTTGCACAGCTTTCGACCTTGAAACCTGGTCTGATTTAGTAGGAAATTGAAGTGCAGGACAGACCAGAAGGAGGATACTGTTGTTCCAGTACACCGGCAAACAAGGTTAATAATTTCTTGTTGTGTTATGAATTGTTGAACCATGAAAGTTTAATATTTGTAAAACGTTTTCACAGAACCTAGAAAAGCTATTTTTATGTGTATGACATCACCTCAATGCAAAGTTTCTACAGAGAAAAATTAAAAAATTTAAAAAAATAAAAGGATACATGCTAAATCTTTGTACTTATTTTGAATTTTTGTTTAAGCGTGCATTGGTATCCAAACAGGCAGGTCAGAGAGGCATATCTGATGACGCAGAATATTGGGAGTATAATGGGAGTACTGGGAGTGGTGTAAATAGATTTGTGTTTCTTTTGTTGCTCTGTATCCACCGTATGTACTGTCCTACAGTTGGCTGAGCCCAACACTTGGTTATTCACACGGGGAAACAGCAGCTCCAGGAAGCTATTGCATCACCTCTACAACTGTGTGTGGGTGTGTGTGTCCATCCGTAAAGTTATTTGTCCAAGTAGGGTTGATGGTTTGAGGTTGTGTGTGTGTGTGTGTGCGTGTCCCTCCTCCTCCCTATGCGTCATTCATGGATATGTCATCCTTCAGCAGAATTATTTATCTGTTTGCATTTCAGCAGTTCTCTGATCTCTTTCATACCGGCAGCAGACCTGTGAATACTAAAGAAGCCCGAGTCTCCTGTGAGAAAGGAAGAGAGGGGGGATTGTTTTTATTAAAACAAACTGCTGCGAGTATCAGTATGAAACTCAGCCTTTGATGCTCTGTGGTACACTTGAGGGAGTCAGCTAATGTGTGTCTATTGACACAGTCCCCCTCTTTCCTCCATCTCTCCCACAAAAACATGCACACAAACACGCAGCTGCTGTAGTGGACTTTGGACTGACGTCCTTTGGGAAAGCAGGGAGTTTCCTTCCTGGGTGAACCAGTTTCTGTGTCATTCAGTGGGCTGCTCCTGCATGTGGTCAGGGCTCAGCCGGGAGAGAGGTGGAGAATGAAAACATCAAGGCAAACTTTTCACCTTCAGAGTGGACGCGCACACCCATGACTTTGACCAAAATCAGCCTCCCATCTGCCTCATAGTGTACAAATGTAATCCTAGTTTTTCCTACTATGCATATATGATTATACATGGCATTATTAGATTGTTTATACTGATGCATCAATGTGTAAGCAGCATGTTACTGTTGTAGCTCGAGGTGGAGCTGGTTTTAACTACTTTATATACCATTAGGTAGTTCAGTCCAGTGGTTCCCAACCTAGGGGTGGGGCGTTCCCCAAAGGGTCACAAAATAAATCTGATGGGTCACGAGATGCTTTATGTTTTGCAGGAAAGAAGAAACAATAAAGTTCTACTAAAACAATGTGTATACATTATTAAATCGTAGCTTTTTTGTGAAATAATTTGGATAATTTGATCTCTTTGGGCATCAAACAGTCATTTAAACGGAACCATCTGAGAAGTTTAGAGGGTCTCTGGTGGAACTGCTAACAACTCGTAGGCATCTGAAACAAGGGACCCCTAAAAAAGAGTTGGAGACCACTTATGTAATCTTTAACAATGCATTGTATTTTATCATAATATGTATGTAACTAAAAACTACAGCTGTCAAATAAATGTAGTGGAGTGAAAAGTAGAATATTTCCCTCTGAAATGTAGTGGAGTAGAAGCAGAAAGTAGCCAGAAATGGAAACACTCAAGTAAAGAACAAGTACCTCATAATTGTACTTACATGTACCTCTTTACGTGCAGTTGCTTAATCTTAATGCATTGTAGGTTGTGTGTGAGACACTATTTGTGAAAGCAAGTAATGACATTAAATGCAGTTCTGTTAGTAACACTGTGTTGTTTTGTTCATTATTATTGTGCCAGCAAATTTGTTTCAGAAAAATCATTAATCATTAATTGTTTAATCAATTCAGTCAGCAGGAAATCAGCCAGCAGCAATTTTGACAATCAATGAATCATTTTTATTATCAAATCAAGCAAAAACGCCACCGTTTCCCTTGTCCCAGCGTCTCAAATGTGAGGATTTGCTGCTTCTCTGTGTTTTTTATATTTGTAAATTGAATGAATTTGGGTTTCAGACTGTTGGACAGACAAAACAAGACATTTTAAAAACTCATCTTGGGCTCACAGAACTTGTGATAGGCAGTTTTTTTTTTGACATTTCATAGACTGAATGATTAATGAATTAATACAAAGTAATTGACAGATTATTGAATGGAAATAATCGCTAGTTGCAGCCTTAAAGCGCAATCAGCTTTATAACACTCTCCAAGATGTATGCAATTAATTAATTGATCACTGTAGTTGAAATGTACATTGATGTAAGATAAGTCAACCTTCCACTAGATTATAATCTTTTACTTCTTTGCTGTGGAGCTGCTGTTCATTAATATTCTCAGCGTGGACGCTGACAGGCTCTGACTGTGTGACAGGGCCCTCTTGTGGTACCACCTTGCAAACAGACATCATGACACGATGAGAGGGGACAAAAACATCCTTCTCTCCTTTCTGTGTTCTCTGTCATGCTGTCATGCTGACAAAAGAAAAGAGCAAACACAAACAGGAAGAGGTGGAGTTGCATTTTTGCCTTTGATGATAATGTGATAACTATTGTGACTTTACAGATGCAGGTCAAAGGTCAGGGTCCAGGACTTTTGGAGCGTGAAGAGATTCAGTGAACACCTGAGTCCTTAATTCAGCCAAAAGACGGTTTCTGTAACCACTCACATGGTCCTACACACTGGAGAGAGCATGTTTCAAGGTCTCAGCTGCCTGTAGTGGAGCTGAATCAGGTTGGCTCGCACTCTGCTTACTAAGTCATTCGTCTGTCCGTCCATTAGAGGCCAAGAGGGACGTGGAGCGGGCCGCTGTTTAAGTGTACAACCTCCTTTCAGGGGATGGAGAGAGAGAGATCCAATTTCACTGTGACTGGAGGAAAAAAGAGGCCACTGACTCCGCACTGGGACTCTCTCCCACTCTTCCAACGTACTTGCATTTGTGCATCTTTGTGTTAATACGCGTGTGTAGCGTGTGTAGTGTGTGTGTGTGTGTGTGTGTGTGTGTGTGTGTGTGTGTGTGTTTTGCGGTCCCTGCTGTGAAGTGTTTAATAGTTAATAAGAGGCTTGTTTACTTGGCAGGGCTGCTGCCCACGCAGCAGATGCTGCTCAAAAGCTGAGAGGTACAACTTAGGAAATACAGGAAATAGATACAAACTATTTTAACAGTGTCAGCACAAAGTCTAACAGTCACTGAGTGTTTGGAACAGTTTAGAGAATACTGTTGTTGTTGTTGTTGTTTTTAAAATTAAGAGTGGGAAAATGTTAGAAAGATTGCTAGAAAGACGTGTGCATCCATCCCCAGTGTTAACATTTTAATAAAACGACTTTTCCCAACACAACCTCTCAATTTAAATTCAATTTAAACCCACTATGAAAGTTACGCATATACTGCACCGCCTTTCACCAGGATTGTCTCCATTTTCTACAAACAAAAACTTGACACCAAGAAAGTGACTCCTACTCAGCAATTGGCCTCTTTATCAATATGTCTCCCACGGGAATCTCCTCTACAGAGATAGCACATTGCAGCTGTCTGGCTTACCATTCACTTTCATTACTCATACACACACACACACACACCACACACGCGCGCACTCAGATACACGTGTTTCTGCTTGCTCATATTGCTGTTTTTGCTATTCTAAAATCTAACGTTTGGTTACATAAAGCTCTTTCTCAATGAAAGTAAGAATCCATTAAGCCTTGTACTTATAATCCACGTTTGTCCGGCTGACTAGGATACTGTAAACTTTCTGAAAACCACAGAATTTCTCCAACACAGCACAGCTGTGTGTGTGTGTGTGTCTCTCTCTCTCTGTCTCTAGTTTCTCCTCCATGTCCTCTCTTTTCACTCAGGCTTCTCTCTGCTGGACCATCGGCCGTCCTGGGACCTCTCTCTCTCCCCCCTGGCTGTCGGAGCCTCATTCCAGATGTTTCGATACGGATCTTCGTCCTCCACGAGATTCAGCCTCTCCTCTCGTCTCTCTGTGTTGTTTGCATGTTGTCCTTGTCTCTCCCTCCCTCTGTGATTTGTGATATTGTACTTTGTAGCTTGTACAAATAAAAAAAAATTGTATTGTGATAAGGGTATTGTGTAATAAGCTCTGGCTTCATACTAAACCTTTTCAGCCATTACTATAATCTGTTTTGACACATATTTACACATTACTTTTACATTTTGTAGCTGTTTTTGTGTGTGCTTTGACAATGTAACCACGACAAAACGATCACCTCTTACTGACAGGTGAGTCAGGTCACCTC
This sequence comes from Oplegnathus fasciatus, assembly GCA_003416845.1. Lineage (NCBI taxonomy): Eukaryota > Metazoa > Chordata > Actinopteri > Centrarchiformes > Oplegnathidae > Oplegnathus > Oplegnathus fasciatus. Next base: position 377,276 of record NTHP01000344.1, on the reverse strand, counting down.
AGGGGAGAGGATGGAAGAGAGAGAGCCAAATAAACAAATGAAATGTGAGGAACAAAAGCACGCAGACAGAGATGCAAAGAGACAGACGGGCAGCATGATGTGCGAATAGACAGGCAGGTGTAGAGTTTCACTTGTTTTTTAGGGGAGTTTTCATTCTGCTAACTATTGCAGTTTCCTTTAATTACAATATCTGTTTGTGAGTAATGATAATGGATGTTGTGTTTATCTTTTGCAGAAAAGAAAGCATCTATTCCGCGTGTGCTGAAGTTTTAAGAGGCTTCAGTTTTTCATCAAGTCCTTGTTGAACTGTGCATCTCTGACACAGCTGCAGTAAAAAAAGGTTTACAGCCGACCGACAGCTGATAAGTTACTGCTGCTGCTGCTGCTGTTGATATTTCTCTCTGCAGTTGGATTGAAATACTGAACTTTTCATAAATAAGTAATGTCTCCGCTGGTTAAATTTCCTGCAGAAACCTTTTCCTCGGTGGAAGCAAATTCATTTAAAGTTATCTAGATTGATGAGATAAAGTAAACTGTGTCATTTTATAACATGAATTTATCAGAATGTTTTACACAGCAATTGTTAGATTTTCTTACTTTTAAGTGGGATTAGAGGTTGAAAAACTACTGTGTATTTTTGCGCACCTAAATGCATGACGGACGCATTAGAGGAAAGCAGAACTTGAATAAAAGTGATACGTGTGTTGGATATTCTCTTTTTTTTTTAAGTGAACTTACAGGAAAAACATTATCCTTTCTCCACATGTGTGGAGCTGTCAAATTGTGGTGTAGGAACGTAGGAAATAATACTGTGAAGTGGACAAAGAGCCAGAGATATTGTCTTTTCTATTCAACACATTCTTCTTCCTTGTCAAAATCTGCCACTACATTACCCACAATGCAACCATTATGCTAGTGCGTTAGTGCTAGGTGTGTTATGCTATAGTAGTAGCTAATGTAGCCTCAAACTGAGATGAGGAGCGGCCTACAGAGGGGTGGTAAGCTTCATTTCTTTCCAACTCTACACCCCTAGATTTTTTTTCATTTTCAAGCTTGTAGTCTTCGGTTGCCTCAAATGACATCACTTAAGGCAATTTATCAGATTTCACGCAGCTCCCTCTGGAGCCGTAAAAAGCTTTATACAACTTTATTCAGTAGTAGGCTACTCCCCCACACCACAACAACGTCATAATTGGTAAGATGAAAGAGTTATGCTACTTTACTACATTACTATCTCCCTTTACCTACTTCTTTTTTGTCTGTAACCCTCTTTACTAATTGCACAGTCTGTACTGAAACATGAGTGCCATAAGAAGGGTATCGATCACAGCAGGACGCCCTCAAATTGATGCAGCATCATTAGACACCACCTTTGACTTTCTAACGCACATTTGACTGCTAACAAGCACCTTTTATCTCTGACTTATGACCTTAATAAGCGGGACAATGCAGTGATGAGAGGCGCAACATTGATTTTTCTGCTATAATGACCACATCCGCCACCCCCTGTGTATTGTTAGCTGCTTGACTGTGTGTCTAAGTGTGTCCGCAGGGAGGACAGATGTTATTATCCAAGATTTCAATTGTAGGCTGTATGAGGCAATACACACACAGACACACACATGCTTTATATATTTGATGAAGTTATTGTCCTTGCATGATTCTTGCAATTTTTGATTTGAATCCAGCACACTTATTGTAAACAATAGAAAACAACCCTAACCCCATAGCAACTGTGTGTGTATACTTGTTTTAGTCTTCATGGCTGAGCACAGGAGAGTAAATTGAAGGTAGTTTGACATTTTGGTAATTATTTGCTTTCTTGCCAAAATCGATACCACTGTCTGGACACTAAATATGAAGCTACAGCCAGCAGCCGGTTAGTTTAATTTAGCATAGCGACAGGAAGAAGGCACAAAGAGCTAGCCTGGCTCCCTCTAAAGTTAAAAAATAATCGTACATGTTAACTAATGAGCTTTAGAAGTGCTGGTAGTGGGATTTTCTTACCTTTGGAAGGGGGCAGGTTAGCTGTATCCCCCTGTTCCCAGGCTTTGTGTTCAGCTAAGCTAACCTCCAGCTGGTGGTAGCTTCATATTTAGCGACTCTCAGGCATGAGAGTGACATCGATCGTCTCATCTAACTTTTGGCAAGAAAATGAATAAGTGTATTTCCCAAAAGTATTCCTTTAATTAGTGAGCTGTAGAAGCACTTTTTTAACTCTGGAGAGAGCCAGGCTAGCTGTTGTGTGTTTCCCCAAACTTTCTTCCTTTGTTCATGTATGAACTTTTTCTTTCTTTTTCGATATGCTTTCTCAGTTTCTGTTTCTGTCTTGGTCATGTGTCACTTTCTTTTGGTTTCACTCTCCCGATGTTTTGGTCACTAACAAGAAACAAGGAAGGAAAATTCTTGAGTTTTGGCAAAAACAAAAATCTCACATTTACCCACGTCGTAAGAGCGAATGTTGACTCACATTAAGAGGCTTTCCCCCTCTTTTTCTCTTTCTTTGACTCAGATTGTTTGTTGGGAGACTGGGAGTGATGCCAGACCCTTGTGTGGTGTGTGTTTTAGTGTGTGTGTGTTGTTTTTGTCCTGGGTTCAAGGGCATTCCTCCACCAGCCTCCTGGCACTGACTACAGCAACATGCCCAGCAGTCGGAAGAAATGTACATTTTCACGCTGCATGCTCATCACTTGGAGCCAGCACACACACACACACCCAGTGTAAGAAAGTGCTTTGCTTGCGTTATGAAACAGGAAATGATTGCTCTGCTTCATACTTCCTGACAGATGTGACATGCGATTAAAAGCTCACGTCACATGGCGTTCAAGGTGGAGGGACGAAGCGCTCGTCTTCTCCGGCTTTTAGCTCGCTGACAGACACACACGAGCGTTAATTAGCCATACAGAGGGTGGCATCGTCTTTTCTCACAAGCGAGTAGGTCCTCTTTGGTAACCTTTCTCATTGCAAAGGCATTAATTAAGCGAGACAGTCATGTGACCTTTGACTTTCCATGACCAACACCGTCTCATCGTGTGCTTAGCGAGTTTGGCGTCCTGTCAAGAGCTGACAGAGGGAGTGCTGGCTACAGCTCTGAGTCAGATGGTGAAAGGGGAGAAGGGTGGAGATTGGAGCTGGAGTATGTATGACTACTGTATATAGCTTGAAGAAGAAGACATTGAAAAAGAGAAGAAGAGCAAAGGGGTGCCCCTTTGCTGTGAGCCCCAGAGGATAAATTGATTTTAGAATTGGTTGTCTTCTGTCAGAGCTCACACAGTAAGAATCTATTGATCGATTGCGTAATCTCTCTTCATCTCCTCCTCCTCTCCTTCCTCTTTCATCCCTCAGCTCCTCTCTCCTTCATTCCTGTGCTGTCCTCGCTCGTCCTTCCATTCCTCCACTGGGGTCTCTACGTTGCGTTGCTTTTCTATTCTCCCCCTCCCTTCTCCCCTCCTTTTCCTGCCAACCCAACCCAACCCTATTCCACACACACACAGACACACACTGATACACATCATCCTCTCAGGTTCAGGCAGTTTCCCTAAGTCATCAGCAGGAGGTGAAATACAACCTCTCCTGTCTTACTCTCATTCCTTGACCGAAGGAAGGAAGCAAATGTTGTTGTTTTTTAATATGCAACAGGAAATAAGCAATGAATAATCCACACTCCTGTTTGACAGCAAAGCAGTTACAGTGTGTGTGTGTGTGTGTGTGTGTGTGTGTGTGTGTGTGTGTGTGTGTGTGTTTGCATGGAAACATCTGGAGCTCAGGATTGCGATGGATGATCGGCTCGCCATATCCGCTCCAACCATTTTCAGACAGAGGCGTGGACACACACCATCTGGAGTCTTTGGACGGACAGAAGCGGGACTCAAACACACAATTTTACACACACTTTTCTGAGATATACAGTAAATACCGTGTGTGTGTGTGTGTGTGTGTGTGTGTGTGTGTGTGGGCGTGTATTAGTCATGTTGAGGGGACATAAATCTTTTTACACAGTTACATTGTTGGGACTCGCCTTCCTTTTGGGGACAAAATGCAGGTCTCCATAACATAAATCAGTCCATTTTAGGGTGAAGACTTGGTTTAAGGTTAGGGTAAGGTTAGGTGAGGTAAGATAAGCGATTAGGGTAATGGATAGGGTTAGCCAAGTAGCGGTTAGGGTAAGGGTAAGTCTCCAGGAAATTAATGTAAGTCAATGTAATGTCCTCTAAAGTGATGGAAACACGACTGTGTGTGTGTGTGTGTGTGTGTGTGTGCGTATGTGTGTGTGTGTGTGTTTTCTTGTGCAGCACTGATAATGCATCTGAAATACGCGGTTAATAATGCCTGAAAATTGCTCAGTGTGTATGTGTGTGTTTGATACTGCGAGTTAATGATGTGTGTGTAACAGGATCCTCTCACATGACTGACTGAAGTGGCAGACTGCTGTCTATGCTATATTTTGCATCCCAAAACTG
>NTHP01000344.1:337457-372069 GCA_003416845.1 Oplegnathus fasciatus | reverse complement strand
GTGCACATAGTTACTTTCCACCACTGTGCTCAAATATATATTGATATATTGTACATTCAGTTAAGTCTCAGAGTGAAAATCTCAAAGTGAGTTTCACTGAACCAACCAGTCCGGGTGTGTTTAAACATTTAACGGTAAGTGAACTTATAATGTAGCTGATGGAGGGAAAAAGCTTCCAGTCCTCCCAGTCTGCGGGCCGTGATGGTGACAACATGAGCAAGTGAGAAATGAGAACAAATGAGAACTGAGGAGCTCTGTTTTCTGGAGAAACATGCACCAGCATTTATTTTGCATGAGTACATTTTCTTACACAGGAAGGCGACGACAGAGGAAGACCATTTATTTATCACTGTCATGTTCATGTTGAATAAAAGAGGAAATAGGAACCAGATAGCAATCTGTGGGTATTTTTCATCTTTTTTGTGCAGATTGTTACCTAGCACAGGGGTTTTCAAAGTCAGAGACTGTGGGCCTCCCCTCAGACAAAGGTTAAACTTAGTTTACTTGCTTAGTTTCACTGATGCCTATGGGATCATGATTATGTTATTTGATCCCATAGACACTCAACAATTGAGCCAAGATAGCCTAATATTGCCATTTGACATACCTTCAGACTACACCAAATACATAAAAAAAGGTTTGTCCTGAGGCATTTATTAGTTTCTGACTCTGGGAAAGTGAGAAAAACACTAAAATTCCCCCAAACCACTGTATCTCTGATCTATCTCTTTAACCAGATCGCACACATAGGCTACTCTATGTGATCTCATTTTGATAACTAATGTAATAAGTAATGTTTTAACTAATACTTTCTCACTTCCATTCACTGAGCCTCCCTGAAACTGTTTGGAGCCCCCCTGGGGAGTCCCGCCTCACACTTTGAAACCTCTGACCTAGCACAAAGACTTTATAGATGTGCATGTGCCTCTTGATTACATTTTCTTTTGTAGAAGTGAGAAAATGTAAAACCGGAGAGACAGCAGACTTGAAAGAGATGTAGATAATGTTAAAATGGAGGAATGGTGGATTACATTTCCTTTCACTTCCTTCAAATAAAAGGAAGCTCTAGATGCAGGACTGATCATCAGGAAACCACATCGCTGTGATAGAAACACTACTGTGGGAGCGGGTGGAAGTACAGTGGGTGTTTAGTGTTTGTCCCTCATGAGCATGGTGAAGGAAATTGGTGCAATCTACCAACAGACTGAAATATGTAGCGATCCAGCTTCAGAAAACATGGAGTCAAAGCACTTCAATTATTCCTAGCCCCATATGAGTGTATCTCAATAGTTCCTGAATCCTTTAGGAGACAATATAACAGCAGAGTTGCTGTCTAACTTGATGCTGTCACACCTACACTGAAGCATCTGAGATACGAAGGCAATCTCCAAGTGGCCCGCGGCGCCTTCGATCTCCCTCACTCCTCTCGTCTCCCGGGAGCGATGACAGATTGACGTTTGCCCGGTGCTACACTCATTATGGGCCGGCAGCCATATATCTCCTAATGATTCAGAGCCACACTGAGAGTGGATGGCACCACTGAGAAGCTTATAATGGGCCTCTGGGGACACCGTAGTTCCAGGCACCTCCTGCTAACTCTTCTCTTTATCCACTTAGCTGGATAGAAGTTTATACATCTTATATATCTTCGCTGCACTGCCTTGGGCCAACACAAAAGATATGTGTGGAAGAGCAGGACTGGTACGTGTCATTCTTTCCCTGCAGGTTCAGCTTTTTCTTCATAGTAATAATAAAATACTGTAAAGTGCAGGAATGATTACACACAGTATAAATGAAATCCTGCTTGAATAAGTCTCAGGTATGAATCATTCCTTTCGACCTCCTTGAGCTCTCAGAGTGCAACAGAAAGGAGACAACAGAAAACATTAAGGCTCTAAAAATAGTATGTGAGTTTCAGTAAAGAGCAAGATGCCCGCTCCTGTGATTCAGTGAGACAAAGAGACACACTCACACACACACACTGCAGTCCTGTCAGTGATTTTAATAGCAGTTAATTTATCCAAATCAGCTCCAGTGGAGGAGTTCCATCTATCTATCTATCTATCTATCTATCTATCTATCTATCTATCTATCTATCTATCTATCTATCTATCTATCCATCCTTTTCTCAGTAAGAAGAAAGTTGTGTTCGATGGATTGAATCTGACATGTTTTGGAGCTGCTCTACCCTGCTGAATGAGGACATGCAGCAGATACTATCTTTTCTGCCGAGCCTTAAAGGAATAGTTTGACATTTTGGGAAACACACTTATTCATTTTCTTCCCGAGAGTTAGAGGAGAAGATCGATATTGCTGTAGTGGCTATCTGTAGTTCTTATTGTTCTTTTGTTATTCTTCACTTGCTCTTATTAATAACCACATTTGAGGGATGGATGGGAGACTGCCTTATACGTTGAGTCCAAATGGGAATAACAACAGGAAAACAACCATGTTGCTCTGCCGTCTGTTCATTCATTAACACAACAGACTTCAGCACAACAATGTTCTTGTTCTCTGTCTTTGTTTCAAGTGTACTGTACAGAAGCAGCACAGGAAGACAAAAGAAATTCAAAGGAGTTAACCCTAATCTATAAAGTAATGACACTTAATTTAATGTTCAATATAATTCCAATGTATTACTCAAAAAAATAATTCTTCATATCCTAGCAAGACAAATAATTTCCAATAAAATAACTTGTTGCTAGAAAATAGCACTTGCAACCACTCTCATGTCTGTTTGGTAAACATAAGGCTACTGCCAGCAGCCGGTTAGCTTAGCTTAGCATAAAGACTGGAACTAAGGGGAAACAGCTAGCCTGGCTCTCTCCGAAGGTAGCAAAACAGGCCAATCACCACCTCTAAAGCCCACTAATTAACATGTTATATCTTGTTTGTTTAGTCCCTACAAAAGTATAAAAATGACAGGCTAGCTGTTTCCCTCTGTTTCCAGTCTTTGTGCTAAGCTAAGCTAACCGTCTCCTGGCTGCAGCTTCATAATTAACAGACAGACATGAGAGTGATATTGGACTTCTCATCCGACTCTTGGCAAGAAAGCAGACATTAGCCAGGTTTCCATCCAAATGTGGCGCAAATTTTATCTGCAAAAGAAAATGCAAAACTATGCGAGTCTCCATCCACAACCATTATGTGAATATTAGATAGTTTGTCAAGAGAAACGGCGGGTGGCAACGCAATGACGTAATTAAAAGAGCAAACCTCAAACTATTGAAAACGATGTAGAGAACATGATGAAAATATGCCGTTTTTGTTTGTTTCATGTATTGATTTGAGGAACGTTACAGTCTTCCTCTACACAGATCTGGTGTTTTCATCTCTTCAGTGGAAGCTTCGGCGGAGGTTTATGTCACACGGTTCATGTAAATCATGATTTATTTGTTCTGTTTCCATTGCACCTTCTCACATTTTCCACCTCAGCCAAGCATCAAAACTTGCAAGTAACTTGCAATATTTTAATTTATTTTTTAATTTTTGCCATTTCAATGTTTGCACAAATTGAAAATGCGCATAAAAAGAGGTAGATGGAAACACTGTTAATGTTGAACCATTCCTTTAACCTAGACTAACTAAACCTTAGTGCATGTGGCTCAGTGACAAGGATCTTTACCTACACCCAACACACAGAAATGTATATGCACTCTAAAAACACAGAGGCAGACACAAAGAGGTTTTCTTTGTAAAGTAGTGGTTGATGGAAAAAAATATAGCTCAGCACAGTCTTATTCACATATTCTAGTTTCAGCTTTGGGGTTCCTGTCTGACAAATGTTATCGTCAATGAGATCATTAGGGGGGGCCAGAGGACCTGACATGAGGCACAGCCCTGCTGTTTAGGCTTAAAAGTATAAAAAAAAGGCGCTAAGATGCTGGAGACAGAGGAGGTGAATGGGTGGTGTCTGTTGGCTTGAAAGGCAGAGAGAGAGAGAAATCCAGTGTGTCATCAAGTCTGCCATTGATTAGAAGCTACTGTACGGTTCAGGCAACGGGCCAAAGGCTGCATCTTATCCCAGACTAATAAAAGTCTGGTGGGCCAAGTGAACAGCAACTTTCTATTCAGGCTGCTGCTATAAAACATGCTTATGTAACCAGACGTTCCAGAAACATGATGGAGAGCCGATCTCCTGACGCCACAGCCAGGCTGGCCAGAAGTGACTTAATGCAAACTCTCACTGAGGTTTTCTGGCAAAGTGAAACATGTTCCTGGGCTTTACGATCCATCAAGATAAATGATTGTCCACTACAGCTGTTTCTATTGGAATCTGAACTTTTCATGAGTTATACAACAATGAATTTAAGATTGAAAGCTTATTGAGATTATTTTGTCAACTATTCTTTTGTTAGCATTTTAAAAAACTTATTCCTGTGTGTCATAGAGCTCCATCTGTGGCCAAAAACTATTAAATACATATTAGCAAGCACCACCATTGCACTAGATGACATGTTCCTTCGTTGTGATGAACATGGGCACTGTAGATTACTTTGGGTCAATCCAACAAACACTGCGCTGCTGCTGGAAATACTCACTAGCACATATTAATCCGCTGCCAAATGTGGTCCCCAACAAATGCATTATTTACTCCTGTTTATGTAACGTTTGCTAAAACCCACTGTGACCAGCTGTTTTAGGGAAGCACTTAGCCTCTTCAAAAAAATCTAAACATATATTTGTGACCTGTTTTTAAAGATTTACGTCTTCAGTAGGAACAAATGGACTGGGGCTGAGAGCCACAGTCAGGGTAGGGAAGTCAGAATCTATTGAGAGACGGACTAACACATTGTTTTTGGTCTTTTCATGGGATTTGCTGTCAGTAAGAAAAATATGCCTCATCCTTTAACACAGTTACAGTAAACAACGGCTGTAAGCTGTGTTGTCGAGAAACATCTATGCTGCTCATTAAGGCTGCTTAAAACATTAAATACATGAAATGATTACTTTTTTTTAATATAAAGTCACATTCCTGTCTAGACCAATGAAGTGAACCGCAAGACATACTGCTGAGCAAGTATGTTTCAAGGCTGGATGCTCAGGAATTTGCGATATTGCAAATGTCAGCGTGATTTTGAATTCAGTTTTCTTACTTACTCTCTATAGGCGACCGCCTGTTCTGTTGTTGCTACATATCCATACGTCTCAGCACAGCCCGACACACACCTCCTACATCTATCACCCTCTTCTTCTTACCTGTGTCTCTTCTACCTCATTATAGATGTCTCGTTGTGTCATGACCCCAACAACATGTCGATCAGAGGATTTGAATTATGGATCGGCTGCTTGACATCGGCAAACATGGACCATAGAAAATCATTCTGCAGGTCTCAATGAGAGTCAACGAGAGAGGACCTTTACGTGCCCCTAGCTGTCTGTGTGACCTTTTTCATTCAATAGAAATGGTGGCAAAGTACCTCACTGACAGATTCTCACAGTCCTCATGCTAATCTGTCTTAATCCTGCTGTCATTACAACATCTAAAAAGGATACATGTGTAAACACCAGTGTGACTCGTTCCCTTTGTTTACCCACAGCAGCTCAACAAAGAACACTTTGCTGTCCACCGCAGCATCAGAACACTCAGAAATAAGGGTACAGTTTCTGTCCCCCAAGGTACAATCTACACTAATGTACCCCCTAGGGCTAATTATTGGACCTCAAGGTAACTATGTAAGTACCTTTTTTAGGGCAAAAAGGTACATATGTGTTCCCAAGCAGTAAAAGATACATATATGTACAGTTTCTTTTAAATGTTAAGGTACAATATCAGGATACAGTGTGTGTGTTAGGCCAAATACCAAAAAAAGTTAGATAAAATATTCATCTTACTTTTAGAGGGTTTCACTGTTTCCTTATTTGTTTTAAGTATTTTAACTTGTAGACTGGTTGAGTAGTCTTGAAATAAAAGAAATTAAAAAAGTGGAAGGTGCTGAATCCTGAGTACAGATATATGACTGATTCACACTGAAATATATACTGGACCTGTTTTTCATGAGCAACATTCTGGCAGTAAATGGTATTTTTTCAGACAAACAAATCAGTAGAAAGTGAGTTTGTTCATGCACATGGGTACAATTAAGTACCCAATGTCAAGGGTACAACAGCTGTACCTTAGGAAGGTACTGCCCCAGTGACAAGACGTTGTACACCTAAAGGTACAAATTTAGCACATTATTTCTGACAGTGCAGCACGCACACTTCACATCTCACAGCACCTAATATCTACACACTAACCCTCACCTGCAAGTTATCCACTGAAACCTTTTACATAATCTAGGGAATTAAATTCTTTATTGATACACTCAGTTTATTAGGTACACCTAGATGAAACTAATGCAGTCTAATACAACAGTCCTGTAATAAATCCTACCTCCATCAAGGTTATATTGTTCAGGTTTTGTTGAAACTGTTTTGGAGAGGTGTTGATTCAACTTTATGATAATTTTGGAGGATTTAGTTTGTGGTGAACTGTATTACATACAGAGAGGAGTTCATTCTTGACCCTGGAAACTTGTATAACTACTGTTTCCAAGGTCAAGAATGAACTTTGAGCCTCAGTAAACGTGTTCTGTGGCATTCAACTACTGTACACAGACCACCCATGATGTGACTACAAAAACAGAATAAAATAAATAATAATAATATTAAATTAATGTGCATCCCCGGGTGCAGCCACCACACAACATCTGTTTACAGCAGCAAATAAGTGTAAGTGATTACAGGCATTGTGCATGTGTTTGATTATGGAATAACTGCATGCATGCAAGCGTTGCTGATGTTGTGCTGAGGTCAGTGCTACAACTCATCCGTTCAGCTTTCATCAGCAAATAGCAAACTGGTTTAATATGATCATACATGTGGTAAAACAAGCATTAACCCGTATGTTCACATAAACCCTTCTCGGTTTTATTCTGGTGTGTCTTCACTTCTTTTGTCTGCAGTAGCTGAAAGGTTTCAGTTGCTTAAAGAATCCTGGAAGCGGTGCTGAAAACATGAACTCCAAATTTAAACACACCCCCGGCTGAAGCTATAAAGCTCATAGCAACGCACAGATCGATGATTTTGTATCCTGTAGTAGCCGCTTTTACTCTGCAGCGAGTCGATTGATCATTGATCAGTTAAAAACCTCCACATGCACACACACAGAAAGCCAGAATCAGTTGATGTATGTTTATTGGGTTGTGTTTTCTAAAGGCTCCGTGCGAATGCTTTGATTTTATTTAAGAAAGATGAGAGGGACCTACCGTATGTGGGATTATTGGATTTTTTGCTTTTTTTAGAGAGGGCTGGGAAAGGCATGTTGTCAGGCTTTATTGGGAAGAGAAGATGCTATGATTACTGTAAGTTCTTATTTCAGATTTATTAATCTAACTGACCAGCTGGCATCTGAGCAGTTTTGTTCCTTACTATTATGGAACTCTAAATGAAAAAGAGATGCGATAGCATGTGGAAATATAAAGGGAAATAGACAGATCAGCAATATGTTACTCTGCAAAAACACATTTTTTAGTAAGTTAATTTTATTTGTGTGGAATCCTTAATATTTCCAGAAGTACTTAACATGTGACATTAACAACAATCTAATATATTTATAATATTTAAATAGGGATTAATAAACAGGGATTCAATTATTAAAAAAAACTGTGTGAAATGAAAAATAAACTGGAGCAGAGAGGAAATGCTGCTGCTGGTAGAGGAGATACATCAGAGAAAACTATGACGATAGAATGAGGAGAATTTAGTACCACAGTGATAAGTGCAGAAAATGAAGATGATGCAAAATGACTGAAAACAAAATCAATACCATCTTTATTTTAGTCGTTTGCACCCCTGATGAATACAAGTGTTCAAATCAAATGCAAACAAAAGACTGAATTAAATTCTTCAGATAATGTTCTTTGTCACAAATAATATTTTCTACAATCACTCCAAAGCATGTCTCAGAAGGTGCATGCTCGCCACAGTGATTTCTAAAGAGCACCAGCAGTTTTTTAAAGGCAGGGTTTGTTTGCCACTGAAAGACCATCCATTGTCTGGTCTGTGTCATTTACTGTTTCCCCCAAGTCATTACTCTTACATTGTCTACAAGTCATTGAAACATTTTTCTTCCAATAGCTGACAATGAAGTGCATTTGACTTCCACCTTGAACTACAAATTTGACTTGTCCATAAACACAGTATGTAAACATTTTCTCATTTGTTTCCTTTCACTTGCACACATTCATCTGCAGGTTTGACTTGTGTGCATCAATGGTGTTTGATTGCTTTTGTGAGTTGGCTATTTGTGTTTGAGTTTGTTTGTTTACCAGGGCTGGGTGGCTTCCGCAGGTGGACGAGTGAGGCCGAAGATAAATTAAGCTTTCCGTGTTAGCTTTCCTTAAGTTTTCCATGTGGTTTTAAGTGCTCTGAGAATGAGTACACAAGTTTGTCCTTTCATTTTGAAAACTGTGTGCCGGGGTACGTTCATTGATTGTCTTTGTGTGTACAACACTGTGAAAATGATCACTATCATCAGGACCACCTTGACCATAATCATACTAAATGACAGAGGTGTAGCACGATGATTGCAGTGGCAGTCTACGGGAACATGAGAGAACTTGAAAAGTTCAGCAGCGTAACTGGTTTCTCTTGCTGACTCGAGGTTACCCTCATCCACATCTCATGTGTGTTCAAGTGTCAAAAGCCTGCTACAGTTGGTCTATTGAACACAAGAAAGAGAAATCCAGCGCTTATACTTTGTGGAAAGGTGAGAAAAACATGTTTTATTCAGTGATAATCTCAATTCCTCTAAAGAATAACAATATTGACTGTAATGTTGGATTTCTAAAATGTAGTTATTGAGTCTTATGTAACAAGAGACTTGTGTTGAATTGCATTATAATCTACAGCCACTGTTCTGCATGTTACTTTCAATAATTCTCTCTCGTATATATCTTTAAAAAATTATTTTAGATGCAAAATAATTGTCGTGAATTTAATAACCCCTGCCCTCATAGTTACTGTTCCTTCGCCTGTAAAGTTTTTCATTCTGGTATGTACATATGCAGTTTACAATGTTAAAGGGGCTGTATGTAACAATTTACATGTATTAAGTGTTTTTTAATAGTTTTTTTTTGTCCATGTGTGAACAGATTGTAATATAACTTAAAAAATGAGACCTTCCCCGACTTTCTCGGGTTCCTAGAACACCCTGAAGGACTAGCTAGTTAGGTCTATGATGCTACTTCGTATTTATACAGAATTTAGATGACGTTATTTTGAATGTCGATGGAGCAGCTACAATGTTAGCATAGCCCTGATCGATCCGAACTCCATTCAGAAAACAAGCACAAGTTGTTTGTTTGTCGTCTTGCGGACAGACCTGACAAAGCATGAATTAAGACTTTTTACAAATTGGCATCATGATGTAGTTATTCCGGCATCCTTTTGATCAGTTTATTGCAATTAAATCACTACAAAATCTGTTTATTTTGGGATCATACTGCTGTAGTAAGCGGAGTTCGCTAAGCTAACGTCAACAAACGACCGGCACACACCACAACACAGACTCACAACTCGACACAGGAAACACATCTTATTCATAATATTCCATCTAGTTCACTCACCGTTAGCGTTTTCATCCAGCTAATGTAGCTCTGCTGACGTTGCTGAGCCTCTCTGTGAAAGCTAGACAAACAGCGGCAGGCGCGAGCAACAGGATGCTGACTGCAGTTGACTTAATGGCCACAGGTGTCATTGTTAACAAGCATTTTCTGAATGTTACACACGAAACCTTTAACAGTGGCAGATTTACAACTCAAATTTCTTGTTTTTGAAACAATGGGTTCTTGATTTCAGACAGAGACAAAACCACAGTTCTTATTTCCATCTGACGACCCTCAACTTTTCTGGCTGAACTGACAACTGTCCCTAGCAGATTTCATCAGCTGTAGCGAGCTCACTAAAAGAGCAAACGTTAGCTCCATGAATTGGTTGAAAACGCTGTCTCTGGCTGACATAGATGTTTTCACCTGACTTGCTTTAAAAATGAGAACATGTAAAAAGTTCTTATGTACGCACTTGATAGCCACATTCATTATATAGTGCTACAAGACTAGAGAGGCTAAAGCTGCACGTCCCAGGCACAAAGTCAGCATCCTCACCAGCTGATGATCCATGTAGAAGAAGCCAGTTAGCTCTTAGTAAGTATGATGAAGAAAAATGTAAGATCAGACTTATTTTATTCTAACACAACCCTGTCTGGCTGTTTAGCTTACATACTTGGACAAGCAATACACAGATTCGATATATGTGTCATTGTTTGTATTTGCTGCAGCTCATGATGTGGTTGTCAAAGTGATCACATCAGTTTCTTTTTCTGCTTCCACAGATGATGACAACAGCCTCCAATAAAACACAGTGCTTAGCAAAGATAGCTACTCTTGGCCTTATCTGCTCTGTTGCTGCTTTCTTTCTGTATTTTGAGCCTCCGTCTCCTGTTTGCCCGTTCACATCTACATCACCTGATGAGGAATATCATGAAGGCATGGATCCAGATGAAAAGCCCATAGTCCTGCTGTGGTTCTGGCCTCTTGGCGTGAAGTTTGATTTCAAAGCTTGCTTTACGTACTTCAACATCGACAGCTGTGTTCTGACAGATGACAGATCCCTCTACGGCAAGGCGCAGGGAGTCATTTTCTACCAGAAAGAAATAGACTGGCATTTGCGAAACATGCCGCAGGGTCCGCGTCCAGCCTTTCAGAAGTGGATTTGGTTCAATGTGGAATCGCCGACGAACACGGCGAAGATACCGGGTCTGGACGACCTGTTCAACTTAACGCTGAGCTACAGGAGAGATGCTGACATCACAGTGAGGAATGAGCTCACTATCAGGAAAACAGGAATGAAAGATGACTTTGTTCGGCCCAAGAAAGACAAACTGGTGTGTTGGATTGTGAGTAACAACAACGCAGCCACTGGAACAGCTGTGAGAGAAAGATACTATCACGAACTGTCCAAACACGTTAAGATCCATGTCTTCGGCGCTTTTGCAGGGCGCCGGTTGAGTTATGAAGACTATTATTCAACCATTGCTAGCTGTAAGTTTTACCTCTCATTCGAGAACTCGATCCACAGAGACTACATCACAGAGAAGGTTAACGGGCCCCTTGTAGCGGGGACGGTTCCTGTGGTTTTGGGTCCCCCCAGAGAAAACTACGAGCAGTTCCTTCCCTCTGACGCCTTCATTCACATAAATGACTTCCCTGATGCAAAGTCGCTGGCAGAGTTTCTGCTCTACTTGGACACAAAGGATGAAGCATACATGCGTTACTTTGATTGGAAGAAGTTCTACACAGCCACCCCTCATCTCCTGTCAATCAACAATGAATTCATTCAGCCCATCTGCCTCGCCTGCGACCACATGTCAAGAGACAAGGATTTCCATGTAGTTCATGACCTGTATAAGTGGTATTTCCAATGAGCTTAGGTTAGCATAAAGACTGGAAACGGGGACACAGCTGGTCTGGCTATAAAAATAAATAGTGCAGCATATAACCCTGTTTTTACACTTTGCTTTTTGTACGGATTAAATAAACAAGATGCAACATGTTAATCAGTGAGCTTTAGAGGTGCTGGTAGACAAACTTTGTTACCTTTGGACAGAGCCAGGCTAGCTGCTTCCCCTTGTTTCTATTCTCATTCTTGCTAAGAAAGCGAATTAGCATATTTCCTCCAAAGATTGTTCCTTTAACCAGAATATTAAGACTTTTATCCCATCTACTGTTGAGTTTTATGAGCTGGCCAAGTGTTATTCTGGTAACAAACAACAAAACACCAAATGGTGTTTGAGTGAGTCATATTATCTAAAAACTTTCTTTATTTTTGTGAAGTTTAGTAGAGAAAAAAATGGGAAAACTTATTTGGGATGTGGATAAGGGGTGATATGATTAGTTGATTAATCAATGAGCTGATCGACAGTAGATTTATCAAGTCATTTTTTAAGCAAAAATACAACAAATTCATTGGTTCCCACTTTGTAAATGTGAATATTTGCTCTTATTTTAGCCTAGTAGTAGTAGTCTAGTAGTAGAGGTCTTTTTAGTCTTCTTTTTTACTATTTTCGGACATTTTATAGACTAAAATGGTATTTGATTAAAAAATGAATAAGTAAAGATGTGAAAAGGTCTGCATCTGTGAGTACAACTTCTGCGTAGTAAAACAACTTTTAAGTACTCTTTTTGGAAGCTTCTCAACCCTGTCGGTGTAATCATGTACCAAATGCTCAGAAGTGTCAATCTTACAAAGGTTAACCTGTCTTCCTGTCACTTGTGTCCTGTTTGTACGCGGCTCAGGTGATCCTGTAGGACCGGGTGAGATGGAAACAGCTTGCGTCCAGCATTTACTTTGATTCATCTGTCATGTCATATGTCCATTCATGCTTTCTTTATGTTCTCTATCCACATGCCTCAGTGTAAGTAAAAGGTTAGCTTTGGAGCTGACGAAGATGGATGGTGATGTAAATAATACAAAGGGACTGCATCACTGTGACTGTGTTGTTCCTCCTGTACATAAATAAATAAGTAACATGTCTGATACTGGCTGATACTGCAAATATCTTTTATTAATCTTTTAGGTACGAGGTGACTTTGATTATTTGTTTGATTATGTTTTTCTCTGTAATAGTTTTGTTTTGTTTATAAGTTCATAAAACCACAGTGAAGTTACTTAATGCTCATGTATGGGTATGCCACAGATATTGGTAATTTTCTAGTCAATTTTACTTTCTTTTATTCAGGAATATTTGTACTGTTCAACATAGCTGTTATTAATTAAAGAAGGTGGAGTTATTTCATATTTTCTATTGCCTGCCTTTGTCTCAGCACCTGGTTGGAGCTATAAATGTAAAATTTTGAATGTTTCAACATGAGTTCTCAAAATGCATCACAACCAAATGCACAATCTTTATGAAAATTCATTCTTTCAAATTCAAATCTCACAGTCGCCGTTTCAACTGCTCGACTGCTCTGACACAGCATTGGTAGGGCTAAGGGGTAGGTGGGGCATCAGTCAAATGTCACATCTGAAGGGATGAGCCCACGAGAGAGAAAGGCCAGCAAGTTTTCTTGAGCTGAGCTTCACTCGTCAGGCCTGTAAGAAACAGGTCTGGATCCTGCAGAATATCTACACGCTCACCTACCAGCTCCAAGGGACAAGCAAGTATTTTGACCAAACTTTCCACCTTCTTTACACTTTGCTGCTTTGAAAATGCCATCACGTTTTAGTGTAGGAACATCTTCTAGTGTAGAAATGATGCTCATTTGGATCATTTGGTTATACTGTTTTAGATTTTTGTGGGCATTAACAGTTAGTTTAGACTCTTAAACTCTGTGTGATAACTTCTATGAGAATTTAAAATTTATATACTGTACTGTCAATAATTTGCTGAGGGAATATGTCGATTATGATACAGGATTCTTCTTTCCTTGCAGGTTTAATATGGCTTCTTCTCGCATCTTTCTTGTTTTACAAGCCACCCTGACAGCGATTCTCATCCTGGCTGGAATCACAGTTCTTTTTTTAATGTATTATAAGTCATTTCCCTCTCCAAAATGTCATCCTCCCCCGGCTCACAAGCCTGTGATGCTGCTGTGGTTCTGGCCTGAAAACAAAAGGTTTGATTTTCAAGACTGTAAGATGCTTTTTGAAATCGACAGCTGCCACCTCACAGATGATAGATCTTTATACTCCAGAGCTCATGGAGTTTTGGTGTTCCACAGAGCTATCCAGGACGACTTCTCCAACCTTCCCACCTCGCCTAGAGCCAGATTTCAGAGGTGGATCTGGTTCAACATGGACTCACCTACCAACACACGCAGGATAGCGGGCATTCAAGGCCTTTTTAATTTAACCTTGAGCTACAGGAAGGATGCAGACATCCACGTTCGTTGGCGACTGACTCCCAAGAAGAACACAGATGAAGATTTTGTGCTACCCAAGAAGGAACGATTGCTTTGTTGGATTGTGGATAGCGATGACCTGCACACAAAATCAAGGGAGAGATACAGCTACTACAGAGCGCTTGTAAAACACATCAAGGTGGATGTCTTTTCCAGCTCCTCTGCCGAATTCTTGAAGGGCGAAAACTATTTCCAGACTATCAGCAGCTGCAAATTCTACCTTTCTTTTGAGAATTCAATTCACAGAGATTACATTACAGAAACGTTCAATGGGCCTCTCGCAGCCGGCACTGTGCCGATAGTTTTGGGCCCACCAAGAAGGAACTATGAGGATTTCGCCCCAGGTTCTTCCTTCATACATGTAAATGACTTTCCTGATGCCGCAACACTGGCTGAGCTCCTCCTGAGGCTGGATAAGGATAATGAGGCTTACATGAGATACTTTAATTGGCGGCGATTCTACACTGCCAGACGCCATCTTACTGAGGAGAATCATGAGTTTGCACACGCTATCTGCCGGGCCTGTCATCATGTGGGCATGAACAAGGAGTACAGAGTTGTTCCTGATCTGTACAAGTGGTTCTTACTGTGAGGCTTTTATTGATCTACTGCTTCTCTGTAGTGATTATTAAGACAAATTATAATCATCCTACACAGAGAAATACTCTCGTACTGTCTGTAAAAACAATGCAACTTTTTTGGTACACTGGGTGAAACGTTATGGGGTCATATTGTCGTTGTCCTGTAAAAACAATGTATCTCCAGACCTTTTCATAGCCCAGTTTTTAGTTGTGTGCATTTTTCAGATAATATAATGGTGTTATAAATGGTTTATTTAGCTTGGAAAGTAGGAGAATTTCCTCAACAACACTTTATCGTTTCGTTTACCTAAAAAAATCACCAAATTCATCACCAAAATACCCAAAAATATCTAAATCACCAAATTTGGAGATAAATGGTTTTCCACTGGACAGCGACAGTTGGTGTGTAAGAAAGTGATGACCTTTATAAATATTAAAACAACTTTGAACCATTGTCCGCACACATTTTTATTCACTCATACAAAGAAGAAATGATGACTCGGAGTCTCTACTGATGGTGCGTCTATTTCCACAAGGAACAGTAAAGCTGCTTACTATAAAGTATTTAGAATAAACCTCAATTCAAATGAATTATGCTTTACAGTTGTTGTCATTTAAGTTTGCTTGAGTTTTAAAAGTGACCCTAAAACATGATGTTTTGATTGAAACACAAAGGCTTTAAGGGTATATTGTACACTGAACTGTATTTAGATGCTTAAACTGGTGTCATCATGTGCATATTATGAACATTAAAGGGTCAGTTCACTCAAATTACTAAAAAAACAAAAACCTTTCCATGCTTACCTCTGGTGGTTTTTTTACATTCACATTTTATTTGCTAAGTGTGTCTGGTGGATAATCCAGTGTGATGATGGGGACACTGTTTTTTGAAAGAGATGTTACTACCGAAATATATGTTAATACATTTAAATGTTATTTTTCAATACTGTGAGAACTACAAATAAAATTCAATGCACCTCTACTGTATTGAGATGGAGGCAGAAACGTGGGCAAATAAAATCAAACCAAAGCCAACTATCTGCATGGCTAAGTGAGAAAACATGTTTTTTGTTTGTTTGTTTGTTTTGTATATTGGGTGAACAAACCCTTTGATATCATCTCATTTGTAAACAGCTGATTTATAAAATGAATTCATTCATTCATTAAACATCAGGATGTCTCCATTAATGGGTAAGTGATTGCTGGCATGATGATAAATACTGAACAACATGTAACTATTAATAAATTAAAATAAATGTATTAAACTTACTAGATGATACATGCTCACAAGTGAGCAAGTGTTTACTTTTATTATTATTTTTATTAATATCTAATCACACAACACTGTTCCTTAGATGTATAACCAGCAGTTTAGTTGATATTTATGATACCTCACACTCATTTCTAGCTGGCTTAGTTTGTAGCTTCTTGGATAATTTGACTAAATATATTTTATATTGCAGACCCTCACGGGCATTTTATTATTAATAACCCTAAACCACACTGTTACTGTTATTTTCATTTCCACACACAAACAGAGGTCATTTAATAGAGATGAATAAAAAATGTGTTGGCATATTTAAGTTTAATCACAGCCGTACCGTATAAAACTGACTGGTTTACAGTAAATGACTCTCACCTGCTTCCTGTTTTACCTGGTGACACCACAGCTGTGAATGAGAGCGATGACTCATGAAGTCCCAGTGTGCTTGACTATTCAGGACGTGATGTGGAGTAAAGATCACAGCGGATCATCCTGATCTAATTTGTTGCAATAAGGAAGGGATGGTTAATTAAACCGATCCAGAGCCTGTGAGTACGTCCCTTTAACCCGCAGCTGAATGAGCTGTCCTGGATAATTATGTGCTTCCTTAAATTTTATACTAATGGTGTTTGAATGTTTCCACATGGGGGCGGACTCACGGTCTCCTGGCTACGGCCCTGGATCGCGCGCGTGTGTTGGCGTGCACGTGAATTCGCGTGTGTGTATGTGTGTGTGTGTTTGCAGTGGTGCTTAAGTACCTCGGACAGCGCCACGCGGCACACACGCACTTCAGCGAGCGGAGGAACTTCGCGCTCTCTCTTTCCAAACAATATCCAACCAGAGCCAGCTGGTTCCCTCCTCCAGTTTGATGTACTTTGCGAACCTCTCAAGTTCCCTTGAACCTCTCTCCTCCGCTTGGACCTACTTGTTCGGATAAACCCTGTTTTCCAGCCGGGTATGAAGCAGTAGAGCCGCGCCGCCCTCGGAGACGCAGAGAAGCGGACTCCTCTCTCGCCCTCTGCCCGCCTCCTGCCGCCTCCTCCTGCTGGAGCTGGAGAGATGCCCGGGGCGGGATGTGCTCCAGCCGCAAGATCCTGTGGAGCCTGCTCCTGCTGTCCGTGGTGGAGGTGGGCCTGGGTGTGGCGAGCATCGTCCTGGGAGCAGTGGGCATTAGCTGGGTCCGGGGCGAGCACAAGCCGCAGCAGGGCGACGCGTCCCCGGTGTGGAGCGGACTCTGTGTACGTCCTGGGAACAACTTTTCTCCTTACTTTTCCTTATTTGCTTCCAGAGAGGGATGTTGTGGAGGGTAGAAACACAGCTAAAACTTAGGGGAACTATCAGCCTTTTTACTTACCCCCCTTTGTGAGGAATGTTTTTGAGTATAGGCTGCATGTATGTAAGTATTAAAATATACATATACGAATATAACTGGTCTTACAAAGGAAAGGCATGATTAATTCTACTTTGAAATAAGGTGAATTGTTGTTTTATTATGATTTTGACTGGAAGATATTATCCTACATGTAGAAGTTGAGTTCTAATACATCTCTTATATGATTTTCTTAGAAGTGCTTCCTATTAATACTATACAACTGTAATGTCTGACTTAAACTAACCTTTTGATTGGACAAAATATCATTTAAAAACACTAAAAAATAAGAATACAAATCCGCATTTTTGTTAAAAGTTATAATGTCTTCCTAATAAAGGGTTTCTCTGTGGTCCAAGACTCTTAAGCCATTCATATCATACAGGTTTTGTTGGTTTTGAGGGCACAGTAAAAAGCTTTTGGTTTGAGAAAGATTGAGGCATTACATTGATTTTTGCTCATACTGGTGGTTGTTTATTTAATATTAATCACCAACTGGAAGTTGTGGCTCACCCCCCTTTTTCCACAATGTCCCCCCATGACCCAGGACTTAGTGAAGACTAAATATGTTGGGTATGGTTGTCCTTTATGTGACTTTATGTGTTTGTCCATTAGATGTTAGAGAGGCACACACAGCCATTTGGCCCACTAGGTGCCTCTGTGCTGGAACTAAAGATCGGTTTCATTAATTCATGCTCGAGTTGTTCCTCGGTGCTCGGGAGGGTCAAAGCTTTTACGCACAATCATCCTCTCACTCTTCTGCATATGTCTCCTCCTGTTACAGCGCTCCTCTTGGCCTCATTGTCTTGATTTTGCTGCTGAGCAATGAAAAGTGGAGTTTTGACATTTTTAGTAGCTATATATAAGCTTGAATCAGCTGCTTTACTATGACTGCTGCTCCAGCTGGGGTAGCACAGTCTGTCTTAGCTATTGCTGAGAATTACTGTAAGTGCCTGGAGCTCAGGCAATATGAGTCATAAGGAAACATATCTGTGTCAGATTTTTAAAGTTTGTAGTGTTTAAAATACTCATAAGTTGTGTGTAAATCAGAGAGATCAGAGAGAAAGAAAGCACTTAATGATATAACATTATATAGGTTGTATATTTGAGTGTGTGTGCTTCCTCAGTGCAAAGTGGCGTCTGTGTGTTCAACCTCACAGCTGTTGAATGCTGTCTGCTGAGTCAGCCCCCCGCGTCTCCTGATTACCCAAAAGGTTTAGATCTCCTGTCAGGAGCTGAGAGTCATTAAGGCGGACTGACCGCTGTCCTAGAAGTAGATCGAACGTCCAACCTTATAGATCCTGCTGAAACAGGAACGCGATCCTTGTTCATATCTGATATTTGTCAGTACATTTCGAGTCATGACACAGTTTCTTTACACATGAGATTGCTAAAATTTGTTATTTTAATATTGTTCCAAGTTACTGGGCATCCTTGTGATAACTGGAAGGTCATCTGTTACATTCCTGACCTGATCCAGAAAGATTTTTGAGTGTTTCATTTCTAAATCAGAAGCCCCAATCTCTGTTTAAACCAAACAGTACCAAAGTTTGCCTTTAAAGGCAGATAGAAACTTAAAATTTGCCGTGTATTGTATTATATCTACAGATGTCACAGATAATAATTAAAGGATTAGTACATCTTTTTATTTGTATCTATAAGTACTGTATAATGCGAGTATTTTAAAGTGTAACTGAGAAACTCTAATTCCCATTTAAACTGTTATTATATGTCTAACAATACAAAAAAGAAAACTAACTGAAAGCAACTCAACAGAACTGTCAACTTAGCAAACTCCATCCACTGATGAAGGCCATGAGAGAGGGCTGAAAGTTCCAGAAAAAACCTAGTAAGTGGACCTTGAGTTACTCTTATTAATATCAAATGTAAAGAATGAACTTTCAAGCTTAACTGAAAGTAGGGTGATTGTAAGTTGCTTCCAAATGTTCAATAAATTAATATAAAATTACAACAGGTGTACTGTAACTGAACGTTAGACTGAAAATGACAGGAAGCCAAGGAGTGACATCACACCCTCCCTTTACACACACACACACACACACACACATACTGATTGCTGCTTCCAACAACTTTCAGCAAAACAATGCAGCTCGCAGCTCATTGTGCTGTCCCAGTTGTAAGTGTAGTCTGCCAGCGTAATACACCACCGTGCTGTTCCAGTTCAGGCTTTATCGTTGACATCCAGGACGATATGGCTCCCTGCTGGAAGCCCACGCTGACACTCGCTATTTTTAGAGGGAGAAAATTGCATCTGAATAACCGAGTGTAAAGAATACATTCACCCTTCCTGTTGTCAAGGCGGGGAGGAGGGAGCGATAAAAATAGTTTAAGTTTCTTAAGCAGTAATTTTCTTAATGGCAAACTAACTACAACTTTCCTCTTTCTTCTCTCTTTCCAGTTTCTGGTCTGTGGGATGTGCGGAGTGCTGTGTGCGAGAAAGAGGACAGGTCTTATTGTAAGTACATGTATATATTTAGTTGTTTTGTTTCTCTAAGACAGCCTAAAGTAGCCTGTTTTGTTGTCCTTTCTTATGTGTATTAGATTATGGTCTTTCTCAATAAACAGCATTTTCCTGCTCCAGTGAACAGGAAAGGCTCTCCAATGATATGAACATGGGGAGTGTTTTAAAGGAATAATTCGAAATCTTGAGGAATACGCTTATTAGCTTTCTTGCCAAGGGTTGGATGAGAAGATCGATACCACTCTCATGTCTGTGCAGCAAATATGAAGCTACAGCCAACAGCCGGTTAGCTTAGCTTAGCATAAAGACTGGAAACAGGGGGAAACACTTGGACTGGCTCAGTCCAAAGAAAACAAAATCCCCCTATCAGCACCTCTAAAAGCCACAGATTAATATATTATATGTTGTTTCTTTAATCTGTAATAAAAAATGAAGAGTATGTGCCCAATTATTTCTTGATTTGGATGAGTAACCTCCTGGAGTCTCCTCCGGTTGCCTGGCAACTGGTCCTGGCCAAGAAACTGTCCGGCGCATAACCCTGAGATATAAAGTGTTGATTGGGGAACTTTTTAGGGATGCTGGTAGGCGGATGGTAGGAGACTCAGGCTAGCTAGTTTCCTGTCTTTATGCTAAGGCTCTAGATTCATATTTAACAAACAGACGAGAGTGCTATCCATCTTCTTATCTAACTTTTTGCTGGAATCTCAAGCTCTTGGTTGTGTCAACCTCAAACAAACCTGCTCAGATTGAGTAAGATTCTCTAAGATTGGTGAGTTTTGAGGCCCATTTATTCACCATAGACTGTATTCATTTTATTAGTGTCCTCTGCTGCAGACTTCATGATGCCAAAGCCAACCGGAAACAAAATTTAAAGTAGATTCAGACACACGATTCTTGAAATGATTGGCATTTGGTGAGGCAAAAAAAGCCTTTCAAAGATTAAAATCATTTTTCATTCATATGTTCTGAAAAGCTGCATGTTTTTCCTTTGAAAGATGATTTGTTTTGAACACCAAATACTGTCACTATTCAATGAAAATACTCGGGCATCAAGCATCAAATATTAATCCACGCGCGTGCACTCTGAAGTATATATATCCATATCATAGGTATGCACTCTGAAGGATGCAAATATATGTATGAATATTGGCGACACACACAAGGTCTGCATAATCTACCCCTGGAAGTTTACAAGAGACTGTCTAATCGTGTCAAACACCCAAAGGTGGTTGTGGGTGTGTGTGTGTGTGTTGTCCTCCTGAGCAGGTGCATGCAGTGTGCTCTGAAAAAGACGTCTGAGGAAACCAGAGGAGACAAGCAGTCACCTCTCCTCTTCTCTTTCTGACGTTCTTTCCATCTTTTTTTCGCTCAGCGATGGCCTCGCAGCCTCTCTGCATGTCAGAGTCCTCGTGTTTCTCTCTGACTCTCTCTCTGTCTCCTGCGGGGAGGGTAGCTAATGATGGATCAATGTCAGCACAATCTGCTGTAACAGAGACATCCCTCAACCTTTCTCTCCCTCTGTCTCACCCTATCCATCCCCAACTATTGTCTCTGTCGCCATCTTTATGCCTCATGCCTTTCCCCTCTTCCATCGCTCTCCACCTTCTCTGCTCAGTCTCCCAGTCATTTCGATGCTTTGACTCTCTCCATCTTCCTCTCCTCATCTCCTTTCATCCCCTCCCTCCTCATCAGCCTGCGGGGTGATGATTGCATTAGGTTGGTTCGGCTCCGGACTCCTGCCAGCCGCTTTCCACACTTCACCGGGTAATGACTGAAATTGGAGATGCCTTTTTCCATGCAGTTAAAGGCACTAAAGGCATCTGTACTGGGAGCAATGAAAGAGAACCTGAACTCCAGACACAACACACACACACGTGCATACACAATAAACGGGGAGTAGAATTGAATCGATTGGGTTTTATTATTCTGATTGCAAAGTAACGGAACTGCAATCATTTTCCCATGAGATCCTGCTGGGAAAAATTAGATTCTCATACTGGGTTTGAGTTTTCCAGTTGCTGATTTTCTAAAGAAGTAATCCGTAAAATGTGATTGATTAAATACTGAAAGTAAAATCTTACCAACACACACACACACACAAGCAGAAATACAGCAAGTGAGTGATGCAAGCATATTTACAAGCCGCGCAATATTTCTGGAAGAGACAGTGTGCTTTGAGAGCGATCCAATTTTCTAATAAGGAAATGAGATTTGTTTTGACTGATACGCATTACTCATCAGAGCAGCTGTCGTCCAACAGCAGAACGATGGAGATGGAAGCTCAATGGCAGTTTGTATATCTCCCGTCTCATCACATTTTGTCAGTTTGTTTACAGCTTTGTTGATAGGATGTGAATTCCGCCGTTCGCATTAACATAAACCATTCCCTCTGTCCCCCAGATGATCCTATTTTCAGCATGCTGTATCTGTGGCCTGATCGGTGGGATCCTCAACTTCCAGTTTGTTCGGGCGCTGAACAAACGACCAGACTCCATGCACTCGATCCATCTGGCTGCCATGACACTGGCCTGTCTGGGTAAACAAAAAGTTGCACAACACAATGTGATGCAATGCAACACAACTGAACGCAATTGTTAATGTTTACTGTATGTGGCATGTGTACGCTATCCTAAATTAGGAATGTGTTTAGAATATGTCTTAGCTTAAGTGTCTAACGAGAGTAGATATATTCAAAGGTTTAAATTAAAGGTAAAGGTAAAGCAACTCTTCATCTTTCTCCAGGTGTGGAGGTCCATACCAAATTTCACAGCAGTCCATCCAATAGTTGTCAAGACATTTCAATGAATAAGTGAGAACTTTGCCTTGCTGGTGGCGGAGGAAAAGTCAGGGGATCAAGTCAGTAGGAGTCATCCTCTTGGGACCATGAATGTCTGTACAAAATTTCGTGGCAATCCACATTGTTGATATATTTCAGTTTGGACCAAAATGATGGAGAAACCAACAGGCCGACATTGCCATCCTAGAGGCACGTCACTGGCATGGCTGAAAAAGTATAAAATACTAGAGGTGGGGCAGCCCGCTCTTCCTTTAAAATAAAGAATTCTTCCATTGTTTCTCCAACTGGTTTCCCTTTCCTTGTCTTGTCCAGGGATCTCCTCCTGTACCTTATCCACGTGGCTGACCTGTCGCCTGGCCAGCTCCGAGCAACAGAGGATGTTCCTGGAGAGGGAACACTCGCTGCACCACTCGCACGAGATGACAGAGAAGGTAGGACAGGACAGCAAAAAGCTCGGTCAACAGTGTGAGCCTTTAGCTCCCACAGTTGTAGGGAAATGTTCATCGAAGATTTTAAAGCTTGTGTTTGTTAAGTGATCAAGTGTGTCTGTGTGTCCCCTAACAGGAGATCCTGGACAACTCCAGTAACGGCATTCCTCAGATCTCCTACAACGGACACACCACAGCATCACCCTGACAACGTATCATCAAAGGCGACTTGCACACACTGAAACAGAGACAGTCCATCAATCGCTTGCTGTCAGACGACAAATACAGCATGTGCTTCTTTCTACACATCCTGCGGCACACACAGTAACTATATCCTGACTGCAGGGAGTGAGGCCAGCTCTCTCGCCTTGGAACCCTTTTCTTCGATGCCGGACTTTAACAAGGACAATTTGACAACAAGAGGGAGGTGTTTGTGCCTCTGATTAATTATGCAAACACAGGTTCAAGCCAGGATGGAGAGCTGCAGTTTGGGTGATAATTCAGGTGACAAACCATCTGCGTGACATCATCTGACCTTTAAACTAATGAGCAGGACGAACAGATTTGATCCAATCAGATGCCTCAAAGTGATGAGCACAACCCAAGCATGCGGCTGATTCACTTTTTTTGAAGAGCTACTGCTATTTCAGTCGATGTCCTTATTCTCTCTCTGTCTTGTTATGGGTTTATGGAATGCAGATCTCAAGATCGCCTACGGTAAACTGTATGTATCATCTGATAATGGAATGCTTTGACATGAAAATACAGTGATGCGCAATGTACTGTACTGTATGTCCATGCTTGCATATCGGGAATCTAGCCGTACCTATAAATCAAACATATTTTTATAAATGCTTCTTATAAAAGTGAATTCAATTAAAGTATGACAAATCTGAGTGATGATTTGTTTCAGTGGCATATTTTTATTGCAGCTGTTTGATATATTAATCTGCACACACACACACGCAGTGAGCAGCAAGATGAGTTTGGTCTCATGATCCCAAAAAATGCAGATTTCTCATTACACAAGACTGGACAAGACTAATGACAATTTAGAACTGACATGTATGCCTCAGTGTGTGTGTGTGTGTGTGTGTGTGTGTGTGTGTGTGTGTGTGGTGTCTCTATTTGCATGTACGTATGCAAGTGTTGTGAGTTATCACTCAGCTGGTAGCCACCCGGAGGGATTTTAATCAATGCACTAAATGTTTATTTTTCGATAAATGCATGTAGTCAATCTTAAGCACCAAGTGTACAATATCACACACTGACATCCTGCGCACCACACTGTCAACATGATCAATGTGGAGCAGGATTTAGGAAGTCAGTGCATTCCTGTGGGGCTGCAGTTTAACACAGCGGTGCCTTTGGCTCTGCTCACGGTTCACACACTCGTCGTAAAGTTAAGCGATGAAGTAAATCTGCTTTATAGCGCCTCTCAAACCTGTTAATATAAAGTGCTTCACAAAGCGAAAGCAGAAAAAAACAATAAAAAAACAATATCATACACACACACACATGCAGACACACAGCTGTGACCTCTAATGAAGATATACAATTGCTCTGACAACATCATGCTGCTCAATACCTCATTATGGTGTTTGCCTACTCCAGAAAGCGCCGCACAGTGTGTGTGTGTGTGTGTGTGTGTGTGTGTGAGTGTTAACTGGGGCCCACAGCAGCAGAAGCCGCTGGGAGCTCTTGCTGACTAAGAAACCCACGTCACTATTTATCACCGTGACAACAGACAGGAGTGGGCCATGGCGCCCCAGAGAGCTCCAGATCTGCACTGCACCGTATGTGTGTGCGTGTGTGAAATGCTGAATCATGTGACCTCCTGTGGTGCTGCTCTGTCAGAAAACAGTAACACTAGATTAGACTCTGTGTGTGTGCAAGTGTATTTTTAAGCATGTGTCTATGTGTGTATGTGTGTGTGCATGTGCACTAGTTGCACTAATTGACACCTCAGGTCACCCTAATGATCTTAATGTGCCATTGCAAGTAAGAACAGGATACAGAATCAATAAACGTCTCTAATCTGATGAACGGCATTACAGCATCCTTGCCTGGCTAGTCAGTACGCCGCTTGCAGTTTAAATAACAAAGGGCATGTAGGTAAGGAAATGCATCATTTTCAGTGGTTTTAATAACTGGAAAGATTCATGTTATCAAAATACTGTCCCAAACATTTCATTTCAAGAACATTTCAAACACATTTTGTCCTGAAGAATATGCAAAGCTGCTCTGCTAAACCCCTATTAACTCCCCATTACTCCCATTCTCTGTGCAGTGTGTTCAGTATCACATTGCTGGTATATCACATGGCCCCAGCTTTTCTGTCTGTCTGATTAAACACAATTTAATTTGATTATATGCGCCAAGTAAGCACAGCTTCACCTGAAATAATGGTCTTAAATCAAGATTTTGACAGGGTCCCTCTTCAAGACATGGCCTAAAATGAGGTAACAAAGCAGTACCCGGTTTAATGACCATTATCATGTTAGTTGATATTGTAGCTTTAGTAGTGCATAACCCAATACTCCCAAACAAAGTTACAATTAATCACATTACCAAAGACCAATTGCTGTAGTGTGAACGTGGGGCTTTCACGGGGCCTTTGTTTGTGCCTTTAACTACACTAACATGGTGAGTAAATACAATTCTAAGGCACTGGTACTATTTACTTCAGTACTTTCATTTTGGGAGACTTTGGGAGAAATTAAACAGGTCAAAAAATGTATTGCTATATTTTTCAAAACATATACAACAATACACAAAATGTGAATGCAGCTACATATTCAAGCATTCATAATTTAACCATTACAGGTCTTTTGATGCACATACTCTAAATAAGTTATACATATCTCTGCTTCATTTATTTTTTTTATAACAGCAAAACATAAACTGTAATAATTATGATATTTTTTCATTATCAAGTCTTTTGTTTATATATGTAAATATAACTGTAATATATATAGGCTACAGATTAGGTATTTAATATTAACATTTTGAATGCTTGACTGTCCCTATTTTCCCTTCTTCTTCGACTGTCGTTCCACCTCCCGGCCAGCAGGCGGCAGTATAAAGAAATATTTTAATGTTTTAACAGCTGTTGACTCCTCAAAGCAGGAAATGACCTCTCTTCACTCTTCCGGTCTTGCTAAGCAATATGGCGAACCTCGAGCATGCTGAAGACGACCCAAAACATGTGAAAATGTCCGGTGAAGTCTCCGCCGACAGTGCTTCAGTCCAACCGGCCGAAGCGTCCTGGGTGCCGGGCGGAGACGCGGGCGCGGTCCCGTGCTCCGTCCCGTCGTTCGCGGCCGCCTCGGAGCTGCTGTCAGCGCCGTACTCGTGTCTGGTGATGAACACGCACCGGAGACACATCGGCCTGCCGCCCATGTACCTGAAGAAGAAGAAGACAGGTATACAGGAGGAGCTGGAGGCCGAGCTGCTCAAGTTCTCCCAGAGGTAACAATTATTTATATTATTTGACACAACTGTGTGGACATCTCTGCTGTGCCAGTACACGACACCACCATTAATGTCCCCAAACACCCACACGAGCCGATGCCAAACATTTCTAACTAACTATGTAGCTGTAAACAGTCGAGGTTTGTAGTTACAGGCCAAGTTTTCACCTCCCTGTCACTGTTAATGACTTGGTTCTGGCAGTGGTGGTCAAAGTAGTCAGACTTGTTACTTAAGTAAAAGTGGCAGTGCCTCAAGGTAAAAATACTACACTACAAGTAAAAGTATATACATTTTTACTTAAGTATACTACAAGTATGAGCAGCAAAATGCACTTAAGGTATCAAAAGTAAAAGTTGTGCAGCAGGCTGCCCCCTGTCAGTGTTATACTACATTATTGGATTATTATTATTGCAGCCGGTCGAAGTAAAGCTGGTTTTGTTCCTTCATACTGCTTTGTTAAATTTATATCACTACATGTAAATTGTATGTAGAAGTTGATCTAAGTAACTAGTTTCTAAAGCTATCCAATAAATGGGAGTAGTGGAGTTGGAAAGTTAAATGTGCTTAGTTACTTTCCATCACTGGGTCCAGGATGTC
The DNA here is from genome assembly GCA_003416845.1 of Oplegnathus fasciatus. Classification (NCBI taxonomy): domain Eukaryota; kingdom Metazoa; phylum Chordata; class Actinopteri; order Centrarchiformes; family Oplegnathidae; genus Oplegnathus; species Oplegnathus fasciatus. The sequence goes on along the minus strand of NTHP01000344.1, from coordinate 345,134 downwards.
AGCACAGCTGTAAATAAACACAAGAGAAGTCTAGCGGTTCTCAGTCCTGCTCCCACCAGTTTACCAGGTCTTGATTTAGGCTTTATTAACTAAACGCACCTGTTGTAACTAATCAAGTGTAGGCAGAAATGGAAAATATGCTGTGCATTAATGTAGGAGCAGGATTTAGAGAATGGGGTTTATTGCCAGGTAGGTTAACACATACAAGGAATTTACCTTGGTGTTTTGGTGCATAACAATAACCATGGTAAGAGAATAAAAATAGAAAGCAAGTAAAGAAACAAGTACTGCAACAGTCAAGAGACTTAAATAAAATAGAAAAATCAACAATAAAATTGTGGGAAAAATATTATATTGTTGTTGATGAGGCCAGCTGCAGATGGGAAGAAACTGTTTTTGTGGCGTGAGGTTTTGGTCCTGATGGACCGCGGCCTCCTGCCGGAGGGGAGAGTCTCAAACAGTTTGAGTCCGGGGTGTGAGGGGTCANGTCTGTGACAGGTTGAATTTCTTCAGCTGACACAGGAAGTACAACCTCTGCTGGGCTTTTTTGGTGAGGGAGCTGCTTTGCTTGAGGTCCTGGTAACGAGATGAGGACATAGCTAACACGTTTCATCTGACCATAACTGTGTGTCATATCATATCAAACTGCTAATTCAACTTGACCTGTTTGACTTGCAGTCTGAAGGGGGTACCCTTGGCTTACGACAACATCAGGATAGTGAGCCAGCACGGAAACATCTACGACGACAGCGGCTACATCCACATGGACATAGAGGCCAACTTCATCGTCTTTCAGCCCAAAAAAGGACAGAAACTGCTGGTGAGGTTTACATTTACACATGGTGTTATCCAGAGTGGCTTACAGTACCTCTCAGTTTGTCTTGGCCTTGCTGTGATGCTCTCTATGAACGGGAGTAATCTTATTCCTACTGTGATTCTGTCCCCAGGGTAAGGTGAATAAACTAGGAGTAAGCCACGTGGGCTGCTTGGTGCACGGCTGCTTCAACGCCAGCATCCCCAAACCCAACCTGGTTTCTGTGGAGACCTGGCGGGACGCAGGGCCGAGAATCGGAGCAGATCTGGAGTTTGAGGTGACTGCACTCGATGCCGACACCGTCGGGGTGCTGCTGATCCGAGGACGACTGGACAGGACCAGGCAAGTGTGCGGCAGTGTTTGGAAAAAATGTAGCTGTTTTGAATTTTTTTTTTCTGCCTACAGTCTGCTACGTTAGCTTATACAACTCGAGCTAGCTTTGTTTGCCTCAGCAACAGAGGTGATCAGTTGAAAGCAGTGCGTTGTGAAGCATAGTTCAGGATCATATTAATTTTCTATGTGACGTAAGTGGTTCGCTTCTCAATGCAGTGTAGCTGTGTACAGTGTAGTCTGTATGATGCGCGTCAAAACACCCGCGCCTGTTCTATTAAAGTCCTACACACAGGTGGTGTCTTGACATGCGTTTCTTCTCCAGAAAAGCAGTAAAAGTGTCAAACAAGAGTGAAAAATACTCTCCATCATTTGCCAGATCCCATTGAGATGTCTTCAAGTTACTAAAGATATTTAAGTTACAATGATATAAAACATGCTTCATGACCACCAATGATGCGGGGGGGAGTACTGTCACCTTGTTCTACTCAGTTGAGTTTGCAGCTATGCATGCTGAATAGTAACCCTTAATAACATTGACTGTGCGATCGACAGTTCCCTTAGTTTGACCATTTTTTGTAGTATACTGGTTGTATAATGTTTTGTGTTCAAGGTGTGGTGAAACTCCTCGATTGATTACTGTGTTTTGTCTGTGTGTGTCTCAGGGTGCAGGAGCTGCTCGCTATGGGTGAGAGCTCAGAGTCCGGCGTCCCCGCAGATCAGCCAGAACCACCAGAAACAGAGCCGGACCCAGAGCCCACAGAGGAGTCTCCTGACGACACCCCCAAGAAAAAGAAGAAAAAGAAGAAAGACAAAGTCAAAGTCAAAGAGGAGGAGACAGAGGAGGAGGTCACAAGTGCACCCTCCTGCCAGTTGGATGGCAACACAACACCGGAGCTGAACGGAACAACGGATGAAGCAAATGGCAATGAGGCCGGTGAGAAAAAGAAGAAGAAGAACAAAAAGGAAAAGCTTCCGAAAGAAGAAGAGGAGGAGGTTCAGGTCTCTCCCATGGAGGTCCACGGCAGTGACTCCAGCGGTTACCTTAGTGACAAGCCAAGCAAAAAGAGGAAACTTGAAACTGGTACAGATGTCACATCTAGTTTTAGTGAAGATCCCAAACCACCAAAGACCAAGAAGAAGAGGAAGAGTGAGCCGTTTGCCTGAAAAATTAATCATATTCTGAGTTCTGTTTGGAAATCTTGTATAATAATTGAGGAGTATTCTGACGTGCCTTACCAGTTACACACAATTTTCAGCAAGCAAGATTTCAGGTGTTTTCTTCCGAGCTGCTCTAAAATCATTGAAACAGAAGGTCGGACTTGCAGAAGGAGCCTTTCTGCAGTCACGTTTTGTAGCTTGTGGAAAAGCACATGAGAGGATAGAAGCAGACTTGACAGATCAGCCCTTGTTGGATTGCAGTTCCCTTACTCTGCCTGATGGGGGAGCAAAACTGCTTCATACATCCACACTGGGACACAAAAACACAGGAGTGAAACACTGTCAACCTCACAACGTAAATTGATATTACTTCCCTGTACCTGCTTTTGGTACATTTCCTACTGCCTGGATACTGAAGAAGGAAGGCCAGACAACTGGGAGATTTGTCTTGAATAAGAGCTGCAATGGACGGAGGGAGTTTGTTTTACAATCAAATATTTGCAGTATTCACTCAGCATCATAGAAATGCTTCATACACAGAGACAAACAGTGCAGTTATGAATTATTTGTGCTGTTTCACTGTCTTCCTTCAGTGTTGCATTGACAGTTTTCACATGAAGGTGTGTTGTCTGTCTTTGACTGAAAACCAACAGAAATGGGCATTAAATATTCAGTTCTCTCCCGATTAAAGAGCTCTACATTGTGAAATGTTTACCCTGCTTCCATTTTATGATTTCTGATCACACATTCAAAGGAACAGCTTTTATGAAGACAAAGTGGGGCTGTGAAAATCTACAGTTTAGAAGACTAAAACATTGCTTTGATTTTGAGAAAAATATATCCTTGTAATGATTATTAATGCCAAGATGTCTTGTTTTTCATGGCAAATTCCCTCCCACAACAAACTCTTTAATGCTGACCAGTGGGTGTCAAGTGATAAAGTGCCGAGAGACAGCCTAAAGATCTTTGTGTTTTCTTTCCCCTCCACCTCCACACACACACACACACACACACAAATCCCCCTGCCTTTCAGTAGGGAGTCTCATAAGCTGTGAGGTGCTAAGAGTTGGAGAGCTTATCGGGAGCTGCCTAAAGAGGACAGATAAGGAGCTGCAATTAACTTGGCTCATCTTCATCTGTCACACCTGATCTTATACATCTGTGCTTTATAATTAAAAGCCATTAATGATGACTTATTAACATTTATAACTGCATGATAGAAGGGTTGGTAGAAGTGTTTATTAAATGAATAGTTTTGAGAATACATTTATTCACTTTCTTGTGGAGAGTTAGATGAGAAGATTGAGATCATCGCCTGCAGCCAGTTAGCTTACCGTAGCATAAAGACTGGAAACAGCTAGCCTGGCTCTGTCCAACGTTTTAAAAAATGCCTACCTAGCACATCTCAAGCTCACTTATTAACACGTTGTATCTCATGTTAGTGTAAGTGCAACAATTTGCTGTTTTACGGGGGGGGATATCTGCCGGACTATTTCTCAGCCGGGAGCAGTAACTTCCTGGAGTCTCTGCTGGTTGCTGAGCAACTGATCCCAGCCCACAAATCATTTATATTTTTATGGTAAAGACGTGAAAGCGGTACCAAGCTTCTCATCAAACTCTTTGCCAAGAAAGCGTGATAGGTCCCTAAACGCTGAACCATTCTTATAATGGATTATCAGCATTTATATCTGCATTATTATAAAAGAAGTTTTTACAACTATGTAACCTGAAAGTTGTTCTTAATGGCTTATAACTAATCTTAAAGTATTAGTAAATTACTTATTAACCACTTGTAAAGACATAGTTACAACTTTTTCAATTCTTTATAAATATAAAAATATATGTATATATGTTGTGCCATGTTAGAAAGTGGTACTGAAATAAGATTTGAGCTCTTAATAAGCTGACTAATTGAGATGAGCTATACCTGCTTCCAGTATAACACACACACACACACAAAATAAACAGCTAAAAGCTCACATTACCCAGATTTAAACCTTCAGCAGAAGAACATTAACTCCAGTGAAAACATTTTTGACAATCCAATGTGCTTGTAATCACACAGTCATTACAAATCGCTCCTGGTTTTCCCAGAATGCTCTGAAAGGCCTCAGATTGTGCAACCTCCACTGTTTCAACTGTACAAAAACACTCAGAACTTACAATGGTTAGATAAACAGCGATATGAAAAGTGGACTTTAAATGGTTCACTGTCATTTGTCCTCCTGTGACCTCCTTCTGCCCAAATTCAACCCCTGTGCGCACCTCTCTTGCACCTGTACCCCCTCCCTCCATCACCACTCATTTATCTTGTCATTCCTCCTATCAGTCCCTCGCGCTGACTCCCCCTCTTTCCCGTCCTGCTTTCCCTCCTCCTCCTCCTCTTCCTCCTACTTGTCTCCCTGATTTATAGGAGGCGGTGTGCAGTTCACACACATTCCACTTCTGACAACCCCCCCACCCCTCTCCTGCCACTGGACTCTCATATCTAGGCACGGTCGTTTATCTTCATAATCCTCCAAGAGAGAAGAAGAGGGAGAGCGAGAGAGATGGGACAATAGGAGGAGTGTTGTTTTCGTTGAGCGGGCCAGACTATCTTTTCATACACCTCTGTCTGCCTCTCAAGGAGTGGTCTCTGGTGTGTGTGTATGCGCATGTGTTAATGTGTGTGTAGATTGGCTGTGTCTCTCTATCTCCTGTGTCAAAGTTTCCAGGCCTGCCGGCTCCTACATGAAAGAGCCCCTGAAGTCTTTATGGAGAACAAACGGCTCCCTGACGCAATACTCAAGGTTTCAGGACACACACACACAACGACCCATGCCACACACTCACTGGCTCACTCACTCATTCACTCATGCCGGCACACCACATCCACAACCCACAATCCACAAATCCCCATCCTTGCACACCCCCGTTGGCCAGGCCTAATTAGTTATGTGGTCGGCACTCTGCTCCATCCCAGAGCCCCAAATGGCAGCAGGTCATAAAACCTTAAGTGTTCCACCAGTCAGAGCCGTGCAACTGTGGCCATATATCCTCCAACACGGCCCAGCCAGGGCTGAGTCGTATCAAAGCCCATCTCTCACAGGCCTACTGACATCCATGAAATCCCTTTATGGCATTTTCAAAGGCATTTCTGAGAGATTTTTGGCACTTCTGCTTTGCATCTCTGTTTTTTATGCTCCCTCAGGTAGGCAAATAGCCCGGGCTCACACAGAGTCAGACGGGCTCAAGCGTTAAACTCTTTCCCAAGGGATCAATGTCCACGCACACGTAGCCTGTGCAAGAGCACATGCGCACACACTGTTAACCCCAAAAGTAAACATTACTATTGGTTGGTGAGTTGGATTCCCATAGTTAGTTTGTTTCCTTGGTACCCAACACCCACCGCCCTGCCCTCAGTAACCCTGGCGACAAAAGACGGGTGTTTCTTGTGACACCATTTTGCTCATGGGAATTGTGTTTGGGTCCATGTGAGTGTTTGTGTGTCTTTGTCCAATTTCAAACGCCTGTTATCTTTTACATACCTCAGGGAGTCATCAGTGAGCGTGTTAATGAAACAACTGATTAAATAAGATCAGATAATAGAGGGTTGTGTTACCTTCAACTAAGTCTAGTTAGTGAACAGTTTGGTCATCTGACCTCTTCTTCTCTGTGTGTGTGTGTGTGTTACAGTCTGAAAGTGGACAGAGGTAGAAAGTAACAAAAGACTAATACTAATACTGGTGGGGCTGTAGCCTGCATAGATAAAAGTTTCAGGTACTAATAATTCAGTTGAGCTTTCCATTTTTTAAGGGCCGGTTTATGCTAGAAAAGATTAATAGAGAGAGTCGAGATGTAATATTTCCTGGAAGGCATTCAAAGTGTTGCACTTGGTTGTTCACATGAACAGTGAAAGAACTAGTTGTGTAAAGAATGAAAAACGAGGGCTTGAGAGAGAAGTTCAAACCCTGCTTACTCTCTCACATCCACACAGCTGGCTAATCACTGCGTGGAGTGGGTGTGAATGTCGGATTGTCGGTTTTGGAAAGTTACAGAAGTTGTTGGACACAGTCCCTCCAAATCTGACATAAGAAAGGTATGGGGGGAGGGGCTTCCCAAAGCTTTTCCACAAGCAGGTCTGATGAAACATACTGGCGCCTTAAATATGAAGCAACAGCCAGCAGCCGATTAGCTTATCCCAGCATGAGGACCGGAAGCAGGGGAAAACAGCTAGCCTGACTCTGTACAAAAGAAACAATATCTGCATTATTTGTTAGAAGTTTACTCTGTGGATCAGTAACAGGATAATCAAAAATGATAAATGTTGTTGTGCTCAAACCAAATGATAGTTTATTAATATCAATATATTTATCTTCAGCTATTAGTTCCTTTTCCACTCTCACCAAAATTGTTTATTTAACCTGAAAATAATAATCAAGTATAATCTGTGAATTAAATACATGTTGACAGTTTGGACCCAGTCCATGGATCATTTATTACAAAATTTTTAAAAAAATGTGGGGCCTAATAAAGAGCCTTGAGGGACCACATTTTTCCAATTTCTTCAGTTGTATATTAAATTGTGCTCAAAAGTAAATATTACTAGTAAAGTACATTACTAAATTACTAAATATTACACAGTCCAGAGCATATTCTCTTTTTTTTACTGCAGTAAATATTTTCTCTACAAACTCCATTAATGCCAGCCAGGTGACCTTATTATCTCTAAAACCATATTGCTCTTCAGTCAATAAGGTATACTACTGCTATCAGAAAGACTACTTTAACAAGAATATATTTTACTGCTAATACTTTTTAACTTCGTGTTTTGGATGTAGGATATTCAATTCTAGATGCTATCACTATTGTTATGCATGCAAATGATTTGAAAAGGTTCCCACCACTGCATCTATGCAGGTATGCATAAGCAGTGTGTTTCCTTGGTGCGTAGTACTTTTACGTACAAAGACAGAAAGATATATGTATAGATTAATGCTTTTCTCTGGAACTAAATGTGATAAACATAATACATCACATGTTGATATTATATAATATTCACACATTCATATTGTTCATATCAAGCATTCATTAAGTTCTTTTTTTGCACATTGAAATACATTGCAATTCACACTTTCCACATATCTTTTTTGTTTATTAGAATTTTCATCTTTTTTTTATTTGTGTCTGCCTACTTGTATTTGTGTTTTTGTGTGTGTGTGCGTGCTCGCACTCTGCCCTGGCCAGCCAGCCCAGTGAGATTAATAGGGCTCAGTATAATCAGGAGGTAATGGGAGGCTCATAGGCGTCTAGACAGTGTTCAGACCAAACTGTAACTCCTACACCCAAAGCACTGGGGGAAATATGGCAAGGAAAGGACAAAAGGTAAAAAA
>NTHP01000344.1:323796-333904 GCA_003416845.1 Oplegnathus fasciatus | reverse complement strand
AGAGAAGTGTCTAGTTTCAGATTTACAGCGGTGGTGGGAGAGATTTGGCCGTGTTCTTACAGCACACTGAGGACCGAGCCAGAGGAGGAGTAGGAAGACAGATTTACATGGTGAGAACAGCTCTGGCTGCTCTGGAGCAGCACACTGGACACATACTGTTCTCCTGTGATCTCTATATTAAAAAAAACTACTACATGACAACTGCATCAGCGTGAAAAAAACAATACAGGTTTCCCCACACTCAATCGTCATGTGAAATTAGTGAAATCATGTTTCCCAACACACTTTCTTCCCAAGCCGCCTACTCAGATTTTACTGTGGTATTATGATGATATATGGAGCCATTACCCAACAGGGGTTCAGAGTCTGCTATGTGCTGTAAAATAATGCAATATGCAATTTATGAACTGAAGTGCCAGGTTGCATTTGGGTATTTTGGGTCGATTCGTTGTAGATTCGCTCAATACAAATTGCAAACTGAAGCTTAGTTTATTACACTTTTAGAGTTTAGAGTTTGGTCCAGGCTGAAATATCTCAACAACTATTGGATGGATGCCATGAAATTTGGTTCAGACATTTATGGTCCCCAGAGGATGAATCCTAATGACTGTGATGATCCCCTGAATTCCCATCTAGCACCATCATTAGGTCAAAGGTTTAATTTGTCCAATACTTCAAGTTATGATCTCGAAGATTTTCATTTCGTTGTCTTTCGCGGCACCTATGGCGATAATCGGTAATTGCAGGTGTGTTTTTGGACCTCACTTCAGTTTCAAGTTTCATGGTCTCTAGTCATCGACCTTTTCTTTGTTTGTTCGGCCATAGTAACCGTTTACTCGCAACGCTAGCAGAGACCAGAAAAAACAGTACGCCACTTCACACACAGGTGAGTTGAAGAGTGAGTCTGTTGTGTTAAAAGCGTTGTTAAAAGCCTAACTGTGAGCATTGTGTTACCTCATTTGTTGATAGATAGTTACTTAACAGACATTTACTTAAATGAAAATCTTCGAGATGGTAACTTTAAGGTTTGACCAAATACCTGCAAAACTAATGACATTCCCATCAGCCTCAGCTGTACTTGGTGTTTAGGCTAATTAGCAAATGTTAGCATGCTAACACACTAAACTAAGAAGGTGAACATGGTAAACATTACACTTCGTAAACATCAGCATGTTAGCATTGTCATTGTGAGCGTTAGCATTTAGCTCAAAGCACTGCTATGCCTAAGTACAGCCTCACAGAGCTGCTAGCACGGCTGTAGACTCTTGTTCTAAAATGAAGAAAATTCACTTGACTGAATTGAACATCCGGACTTTTTAACAAAGTTTCACTCTGAGGCTGTCAAACCTCCACTGTTTACTTCCACAAACATTTAGTCACACGACAAACTATCATTAATTTCGCTCTGTGTAACTAATAATAACAGAGCAGAGCAGGAAATGGGCCATTATGAGTGTCTGTGTGAAGGTCTGTCCTGTGTGTTTCCACTCTGACAAAACTGGGATAAACCCCTGTAGGTGCGTGTGTGTCTCTCTCTCAGTGTGTGTTTGTGTGCCTCTTTCGGGGTTTTACTCCTTATTTAAGACCAATATTTACCCAGCAGCCCCAGGGTGAGATTACCTCATATTCTCCCACCCAGCTGTGCTTTCTCAGCGTTTCCACGACAACTGGCGGAATGTCCCATCATGTTTATCCGCCTGCCAGGAAAACAGAGAGAGCGAGAGGAAGAAGAAGCAGCGGAGGGAGATGGAGAAGATACACTAAGGAGTGTGTATGCAAGACTCACACTGTTACGCACTTCTGTATGTGGAATAATCACGCAGGAATGCATGAGGCACTTCAAACAGCAAAAACACACAGAGTTACTGGTACTGGTGTGACTGATATCAGAGCATGTTCACATTACCAGGAACACTGTCAACATGCTACTGAAGGTTGATCAGTACTTCCACCAGGAAACATATGAGAGACTGAGTACAACCCTTCAAAGTTTCCTATTTTTTGACCATTTTCATCCATTAGACAACAAAACCTCCTTCTATTTACTCTTGAGTTACGATGACTAATTACTTGCAGTAGCCTGACATTTAATTTTATCCGCCCCTTACTTAGCATTTATATGCAGAATATAAACATTTAATTAATGGTTTAAAACACACTATAATGTTGTTGTAAGCAAATATAAGGCCATTTCTAAGTGTTTATTAATATATTTGTCTGCAATGATAGCAATGAAGAATACATAACTAGGGTATAAACAGTCAATGAATACTTGATAACACAGTATAACAAAACTTTCATCATATATAATTACAAAACTTTTGACATATCATTACATAAGATTACAACTATGTTGAATAATGTTATCTGTTTATACACCAATTATGGATGCTTCCTATGAGGAGCTATGGATGTTGACATGGATAAACACTTCAAATGACCTTATATGCATCTGCAATGTTATAATGGGTCATAAACCTCTTATTCATTCTTCAAACACTGCTCATAAATGCTAAGTAATGGGGAGGTTAAAATAGTGTTAGCAAACTTGCTAACAATGTTAATACAATGTGACCATTCAAACCTAACAACTGCACAAGAGCACTACTTAAATGCATCCACATACAATCAGAGCAGCTACTCAGTCAGTGACATGTCAACCAGCTGCATGAATGAATGGCAACAAGCTGAAATGCAAATCTCTGCAAAGCTGCAGGGGTACAGTACTCAGGTCCGACCACAACCCCTGACCTCCCAGAAGGGACAAACCAAAGGACAACTTGTCCTCTGGGGTCAGTCCATTTTTACACTTTGAGTATGATCAGTTATCTGGTTAGTCCACGTCTGTTAAACCGAGTGTTGCCTCTGGAACAATTTGTCATCATGAGTGGGCTTTAAAACCACACGCACTACATTAGCTGAATTCAGCAACTTTTAGAACAGCATATTTTCTCCTCCTTAAACCACAATAGTTGAGTTGCCCTTGAGTCAGTTATTTAACCCCATGAAACTAAGACTGTTTCTGTTCTGGACAGTTCCTGTGTCTGAATTGGTGCCTTTCTTGCTGACTATTCAGTTATTAGGCAAATGTGTTCTTAGTCAAACTGCTTGACATGTAATAAAATTGAATTTGAAAAACTTTATTGGGTAAAACAAGAAGGAAACTCTATTTGGCAAGTCAAATGTGGAGTTGGTGTCCTTCCACATAACCTCAACAGCAACTTGAAACGTTCCAAAAGAAGCTCTGTGTCTGAAAGGACTACCAACACTGTGACATTGCCTCTTGCACACACAAGCATGTGAAGTGGTGGATCATGTATTAATCTTTGTCATTACTGGTTTTCAGAAGAGCCTGAACAATGAGTGAGTTCATAAAAGTTAGTCTCAGTAAAGCTTTAACCTGGAGAGCAAACAATTTTCAGTTCAGACTTAAATGATCAGACTCAACCGTGATTTTCACATCTCTGCCATCACCATATCATCATCATCATCAACAACAACAACAACAACAACAACACATTTGGTCTCACTAATGCAGAGTTATAGTGACCAAGCTCTCTCTCCAGAGGCATAGAGCTCACCTTACTGTATACCAGCGGCTCTCTCTCTCTCAGCAGTCCCTGCAGTGTGGACTCTGCCCTGCCATGGGAACGGACAGTTATTTGCTTTAATTTGCAACAGAAAAGCGTGTGGTGTATAGCGACAGTTAGGGAATGTTCTATTTGGTCTTCTCCTGGCCTGTTTAAGTGGTAAAAGTGTCATTATTTAGCCTCTGAAGCAGAGGGGAGAGTGCAAACAAGCCTGTATGACCCTCTGTCAAGAGCCTCCGTTTTTCAGAAGCTCATTAAGGGCCTCCAGGAGGACAGCACATCAATTGGCGGGGCTCTCCAGCTTCCTCTCGGCCTTTTTAAGCGTCTCTCTTCGGATTCAACCCACTCACCGGCCGACTAACGTTAGAAATGGACTCAATTTAGGGCTAGAGTGGACACGAAAGATGTCGCGCTGTGAGGAGGCATAGGCGACTTATTAAAACAGCGGGAAAAGCCATTGGACTTGAGCCAAAGAGGATCTCACCCTGTCGGGCTCTGACCGGATTTGGAGAAGTTTGGATTTTACTTTTTGAGACGCACTTTTGCCTCAGTCTCTACGTCTGGTGAATGATTTTCAGCCAGTCCTGAGAGCTGGCGTCAGTTTTTGCGCTTGACTGAATAGCAGACATATAAAAGTGACATATTCTCTGTGAGACTGCCGTTAGGGACTGAATGTGGAGATGCAAGGCCGCTTAGTGGACTCCACCTTAATACATTTTGTCAATGACATGGACCTGATGGACTTTCCGCAAAAGTACACTTTGGAAACAAAGCAGCAGGTGGATAATGCCTCATCCAGTCCGCTGAACGATTCGCCCTGGAGCCAGGACCTGGAACACGAGCATTTGGTGATGGGCGCACCGAGGTACTACAGCCGCGGGGCGCACGGGCATCCCAACAAGTCCAAACGGAGGAGGATCATCACTGTGGTCCAGCGGCAGGCGGCCAACGTGCGGGAAAGGAAGCGGATGTTTAGCCTGAACGAGGCGTTTGATGAACTGCGGAGGAAAGTTCCCACATTCGCCTACGAGAAGAGGCTGTCCCGAATCGACACACTCCGTCTGGCCATCGTCTACATCTCCTTCATGACGGACCTGCTGGAGCAAAATGGTCAAAACAGTCCAATATGAACTTTATTCCATGGAGACTGGACTGGACACTGAAATGATGAACTCGTCTTTATCCAAACTGTGATATGGGTCAATTTCTGAAATCTTCTCACTAGACAACAGGCTTTAAAGAAATATTTGAAACCATTACAGACTTTTTTTTTTTTTTACAACGTTTCAAAACCTCCTTCCTCTAAGAAAAGTACAGCAGTGACAGCATATTATTTTCCCAATGGCATAAATTATTAGAAGTGACCTAAACAAGCCGAGAGAACCTCCTACAAATATCTCACTTAATATATGTGACTTATTGTTGCTTTAAAATAAATATATATACTGATAATTACCGTGTCCTTTGCTCTGTATCACAGTTATAAAGAAAACAACATAACATTTAATTTAAACTCATTTAGGCCAGTGTATCGAACTATACTATCATGCTCGATTAACAGTTTTAGGACCTAAATGTATTCATTTTAAAAGTGTAAATGTTTGGAACAGTAACATTTAATACAACTTCCAATAGTGTGATAAAAGGAGGGTGAAGACTGAAGCTTCAGGTGCGAGATTTCAGCACCCTGGAGAGCGACACAGCCGCTCGCCTCACCTGGCCTGGCGCAGACATCGAACAGGTGAGGCTGAGAACACGAAAAGAAAGAGAGAGAGAACAAATAAGATTTATTGGCCCTTAAATGCTTTATCAACCGTGTCACGTACAAATGAGTTAAAATTCAGCGGATTTGAATCGCAAATTCAAGGCTCACTGCAGGACGCTGGATATTATCTTTGGCACTGAGGTGTAAATTGAGTCAGAGCTGTGATGACAGAGAGGAGGCGAGCTCCGAAGAGGTTAACTGAGTGATCGACCTCCGGACGTGCTCTCCGTCTCGGGTTGAAAGATATTTAGTGCAGGGAGATCCAGGCCCGAAAGGCGCTTGTGGCGGTTCTTCCTGATAAAAAAGGGACCAGACCGGGACTGCTGTGGCCCTCCTCGTGTGTCATCCTCCTTCATCAGAGGTGAGGCCTCCGTGAGGATAATTCACACCACAAACCACCTCCAAAAGTTGCCAGATCCAGTTTCAGCCACATGTAGAGGTATCTCTGCTAGATTTTGATATTATATTGCGGTATAGGCCCCTGAGCTGGGTGGCCATGTGTGCGTGTTTAGACTCTGTGTGTGCGAGTGTCTCTCTCCCTCTCTCTCTCTCTCTCTCCCCGGTCCATCTTTATCACCATCTCCAGTGTTTGCATTGCGCTCCAGCCGTACACCGCCTTCAGCGACCCCGCTGTGAGCACGGATCCGCCCTGAGAGCTCCCTGGGACGGCCCGTCTTTTAAACCTGAGCCGCGGTGTCGAGATCCCTGCGGGAGTCAGACCCATTTAAGCGCATACCTCAACGCGGGGCCGCTGACGGGAAAATAAACACCGCGGTCTGCTTACGAGCAGAGACCTCCTGCTGTGACAACCTCCTGTGTTTCAGTAGGTCTGATATTTTTCACCGCCACCACTGCTCCCAGCTCAGGCAGTGTCTAGACCTGCTGGGAGACTCCAGGCCTACAACAGACAACAGTGTGGAGGAATTTCTGTTATGTTCTCCTCTTTGATTTATTTGCAATAGGATGGGAGTAAAAGCAAGTCCACGCATATTGACGCATGGTAGCAACTTTTAAAAATGACTTGGACATGAAACAAAAATGGCAAAAAAAAATAAACAGGGTCTGAAAAAAATAATTATATACAAACAATAAATCAAAAAGTGAGATTGGAGCAGAAATAAATTGGAAAGGGAGAAAGAATTCATCCCTAAAAGCAGGACAGTCCCTACTGCACTAATCTACACCTAAGATTCAATAACACCACTACACCCCCTTTCACAATCTTGCGTAAAGGAGCCTGCATGTCTTAAACACCATTCCTGATATTATAGCTTGAACTCTCCTTCTCCTGCAGTGTTATGTTACACCCCTCCTCACCCAATCACAGCGCTCCCCAAAATCCTCCTGCCCGCTCCCCGCTATAAGAGCCCCGGTCGTCCCAGTCTGGCAGACACCTCTGCCTCTCTGTGGCGCACGAGATTTACCGTTATACCAGCCCACACCCCTATTGCAGGCCACACTTCTTAGTGCCTGTCGTGTTTGTTGATGTTGTAACTAGTTCAGTGGATTAGGGTCAGGGGTTATTGCGGTCCTACAGACCTCAGAAAAGTTTTGGAAGAGACGATGCGGGAAGAGGACTCCTCCCCAATGGACAGCGCGGGGAACAGCGAAGAGGAGACCGACCGTCAGCTGCCGCGGAGAGGCGCGAGGAAGCGGCGGGCGACACGGAGGAGCGCGGACGATGAGGAGGAGGGAGACGTGGAGAGTCGGAGCCCCGGGAAGAAGAAATGCAGGAAGAGCTGCGACGTAGGAGGCGGCAGCGCGGGGAGCGGCGGCAGCGAAGGCAGCAGCAGCCCCGCGCCCTCCTTCGATGACCTACAGACGCAGCGCGTGATGGCCAACATCCGCGAGCGGCAACGGACGCAGTCCCTCAACGAGGCATTCACGTCGTTACGTAAGATCATTCCCACCCTCCCGTCGGACAAACTCAGCAAGATCCAGACGCTGAAGCTCGCGGCCCGGTACATCGACTTCCTGTGCCAAGTTCTGCAGAGCGACGAGCTGGATGCGCGAGGGACCAGCTGCAGCTACGTGGCGCACGAGCGCCTGAGCTACGCGTTCTCGGTCTGGAGGATGGGTGGCGCGTGGTCCTTGTCTACTACGTCCCACTAGCAGGGGGCTGCTGTGGATGGCTCAGCACGGTAGGCTGAGCGCCTTTCACTTTCCATCCTGCAGACAAGCTGTGCCAAAATGTTCCTATGCGCATTTTACGCACCGCCACCAGATGAAAAATAAAAATAATATTGTTATGATGTTCCAACAGGGATACTTCTGCTGCAATATTTGTATTTGCTTCCCCCCAAAAACACCACATGAATTCATTGAGCCTGTGTCATTGCCCATGAAAGGATAGGACCTTGTAGATTTTCCAAAAAAATTAGACATATTATTTATAAACAGCCACAAAAATTCAACATCCTCCTTAAAATGTGAACTTCCCACATCACACTCCGAAGTTGCTGCTTACAAGAGGGGGACATGGATGTTTTCTGAAAACACAGATTTATGTTTACATTGCTTACCCCATAGGTCACAACCAGGTTACATCACTGCAAATGTCCTACAAACGATTTCTAATTTTTTCTTATGTCTTTCACAGATTATCCAGACAGAAGAACCAGTGGATCGGGCCGACCCTTCAGACTAAAACAGGCCAAACACAGCTGAGGCCCAGCCGCTGTGCTTCAGGCCTCAGAGGAGAGCGGGCTTTTCATATTTCCCGTTGCATGGACTTGTTATGTTTGCAAGGGAGCACTTAGGACAGACAGGACGGATATGAAGAAAGAAAGACCACTGCGACTATGAATGTTGTAAAAACAAAATGAGCTCCAAGGAACTGCTCTGTTTTGAAACACGAGAGAAAAATGACAATTCATTCCACATTCCCCGTGACAGTGTTTCACAGCAAATGAAGTATTTTGTATTTATTTTTCTACACAGGCTCGAAATTCCCTTTCCCCACTCAAATAAAAGTTATTTATTTTTGGGATATCTCAGAATGCTGAATGGATCTGGAGTCTGCGCATTTTGAGCGTTGTAAATATTTGGTAATATCTTGAATTAAAAAATGAAAGTATCATTCTTACCTCTCAATTGTCTGGATATTCATTATAGTCTTTAACGTAAGCTCTATAATAAGAAGCTGAATAAGAAAATAATAAACCAGTCACTTTCAAGACCATAAGGGTGCTTATTTGACACATAAACTTGTTTTAAATACCTAAAATTTTTTGAAACAAACTCAGTTCCCATAGTTTCATTTGAGCCTATGTAGAGAGTTTATTTTCATTGGTTGTTGCTGAATCCCCAGTTAACTAAACCACAGTGGAGGGGCAAAAGAAAACATCTCATACCCCTGGCTTATTCTGCAGTGATTTCTTGAGCTCAGGGATCTGGGAAAGCCATAATTAGCTGGTGGTCTGTTTGAACAGGGTGAATGTGGAGCTGTGGGAGGCATGCATGATATTCCCAGATGTCCTCCGAGCCACAGGTCAGCATGGGAGTCTCCTGCAGGTGCTACGGCAGCCGCCCCAAGAGCTCTGACAGATAAAAAGGTGTGGACATGGGTCATAACGCAAACTGAATAGCCTTTGTGATTACACTTACCAGCAATTCTGTTGAAAAAGAAGAAGTCTTTCACATATGAATGCCATAAATGATCTAAATAAGACTTGAAATAGCAAAGGGGGGAAACAAAATAATCTTAGAAAGAACAAGATGTTTAACTCCAAACTGGCTTTACAAACTGGAATTTTGATGTAGTTGTTGTATAAAACCTTTTTTATTGTTATAAAATTCTTCCTAAATATTCCAAATTAAATATATATATATATGTATATACAAGTATACATTTGGTTCTTCCACAGATCAAGTTGCACTGAAATGAAGACTCATTCAAATTCTTCAATTGAAACTCTATGTGTGAAGTAGCCCTAGAAACAGAGCAGATATAATGATTTCTTCATTGGGGACATTCAGGCTTGTGTAGATAAATCCTCTCTTAATTAGAGGCCCATGGACCACACCAACCTGCAGAAAGTAAGTCTTCTTATCAGAGCAACATCAGAACAGCCCAATCACTTGTACGCTTCCTGCCAAAAATATCTCTATAAATAAATATAAATACAAGTATCAATTAATTTTCTGGACTAAAATAGGTCCTTAAATGTATTTAGGGAGGACAGGACTAGATTAAACCAGGACTAGAGGACTAGATGGGACATCATTGCTTTCCTTCCCTTAATGTCCGTAAGTATCCCATAATACATGCTTAAGACTACTATTTCACCGTGAAATACTGTGAAGTTCCTACAGGAATAGGCTATTACAGGAGTACTGCATTGATATCAGCTGGACACATAATAGATGAAAGATACTGAGATCAATACAAGCACCTCATAGTGCGCTCCACGTCTCTCCATAGTGTTGTTGAGGGATGATTATGGGAGCATTACTGTGTTTTTGCATCACAGGTTGCGTGCGGAAGGTAAAGCCATCAGCTCTGACCCGAGGCCCTCGCCAGCCACCGGGGGGAATCGATTCCCACCCTTAGATCACCGTGGCCGTGTTATCTTAAACTTGAGGCTGTTGCTCTGACATGGAGGAATGTCACCTCTGAGGCTTCGAAAAACACACACACACACACACACACATGTAGGTTATACACACACGGAGGGAGATTTCTCACACCTACCAAACAGGGAAATACATTCCACAGAGAAACAGAGAGGGGGAAGAGGGCTCCTGCAACTCA
>NTHP01000344.1:274867-311928 GCA_003416845.1 Oplegnathus fasciatus | reverse complement strand
TCATTATTTTGAGAAAGCTTGTCATTATAATGACTAACAGGATCTTTTTTTTCATCATATTGGCTGAAATGGGCTTCCATACATATAAGGGATGTCATAAATTGTTAAAATATTCCTCCATCTGTGTCAGTCCGTCGTGATTATCGCTGCCTGTGTCTGTCAATCAGTCACGGGTGTGTTTCTGCGTCATCGCTTTCCAGCCAATCGCAGCGCGACGTCCAGAAACGGGGCACCCAAGACGTAAACCTTGCAAACATGGCGACGCTCCGAAGAGAGTACGGAGATTGGAAATACGACCGTTTTTAACCGAGAAAATAACCTCATCTTCGCATGTTACAATGTGGTGGGGTTAGCCAGAGCCACCGCACGCACAGCCTTTTAGACGATGTTTGCAGAGGTAAGTTAGCGCCGGTGAAATAGACGCGCGTATCGTTACAGTAGTTTGTTTTCCAGTGATAGACCTGGCTAGTTAGCTTGTAGCAGCTAGCTCCTTAGCGTTAGCCCCGCAGGTAAACACACAGCCTGGCAGGGAGAGGACGGCACACAGCCGCTGTGTTTCCAGAAAGCCTGTCTGCTATAAGTGGCGGTCAGCCCGGGATTACACAGTTAACGCTAAGTTAATACGATGAGCTTAGCATATCCGCACTGTCAACACCGTGCTGGAATTAGCTCGACACAGGCAATGTCGGTAGTATGCGTTTAGATTATGAATAACGTCCCTCAACAACGAATTTCAACATCACTACAATCACAGGTGAGCTGGGCGTTAGCTAGAGAGACTAAAAAGCGAAAGAAAGTCACCTAGTTGGTATGAGCAAGGTTGGTTAAAAGCACAGTTGTGGACTCCTGCTTACCTATCTGTTTTCACTATGGTTAGCTAACATTAAGGTTGGTAAAAAGAGGTGACAGACAGGGTGATAACAATGTTGTTTCCTTCCTCCTTTCCTCCTTTTACTTTTACTTCAAGGGAAGTCTGAGACAGGATGGAGATGTTTCCAGCAGCAGCAGCAGCAGCAGCAGCAGCAGGGAGTAGCTCCCTTCTCTTGTCAGACACAAACAAACTGGCACAACACTTAAAATATTAATAGGGTGTCTTGAGCCCATTGTTGCTGGTCACTGGTTGTTTAAAGATTAGACCTTGCCTTTTGTGATCACTCAGCCTGACGAGCCGCTTTTTCTTTTACTGTGACTTGTGATGACATTGTAGTTTTTGCTACAGTTCCCACGTGATGCAGTTTCTCAACGCGTGCCGGTCTCTCGACTCAAAATAGATAGATCACTGAGCATGACATCTGCTGACAAGTAAACACTGTCCACCTCACCTGAGCGGCAGGTGACCTAACCACGACCAGGCACCTCTCCAGCACTTTAAGTACAGGTTTAGCCTCGGTAATGAGGCTTTAGCTCCCGCTGCACTATTCTGCATGTCTGACAGGGAGCACTGATTTCTGTGTAATGTGCAGTCAGGTGTTAAACTACAGCTTAGTAGCGCTTGGCATAGTGTTGCTCCCTGCTAACCTTTAGTCTGAAGTAAATGATGGGCTTGTACTAGACCATCCTGTGATGTGATGAGTTTTGGCTTTAGACCGACTCTGTAGTGTCATTCGTATTGTGTATTTAAAAATGCTACAGTAAGATGTAGCAACTCACTTGCAGCTCTAATCATATGGGGCACTTTCATCCAAGATCTTGCTCAGGAGGCTGTTTTCTCTCTGCTAATAATAGTCCATTCGACAGCCCTCTGACCACTTGTCTCTGACTTTCAGTAATGTTGTATTTATTATAGTCAGTTATCTGCTTTCTGCTATGATTTGCATTTTTAATTTTCATGCATGTTTGTACAGTAAGTTGTAATACAAACGTTGCTCTTGTGCTTTGTAGTTCTGTTGCACATTGGATAGTATGATCAAGTTTGGCTGCAGACATTGGCACGGACTGTTTTTCTGTCCGACTGTGATGAACTCCTTTAAGCAAACCCACATAGTTTGATGAATACACCTTTGCACACTGAGTTAGTTTGTCGTAGGGGGATATGAATGCACTGTGTGTTCATCCACAGGCACGCAAAGTTATCTCAGTGCTTTTCACCCCTGGCTAAATCCCATTAAGGTGTCTTAATCAAAGCTTGGTGGACATTAAGGCCAGCACGCTGTCACATCAGGCCTGCTTGTCATCTAGTACACCTCTCCCTCCTTCCTTCAGTCAATAGAAACAGTTGCCCTGCCAAACAAGCTGACACCTCTCAAGAATTAAGCCCCGTTCAGACCTGTGTTTTGTATCCAGATATATCCACAGTGTGTCTAGGTCATGCTGAGGCACAGAATGCACCTGTTATGATTGGATATGGCTTAATTTTAAGTAAAAATGTAGTTTTATGATTTGACTTTAAACAGCTACAGCTGCTAAACAAAAACAAACAAAACAAATGTTGGGCAGCAGAGAGGATGCAGATCCCTACTGTAGCAAATCCGGGCCGTCTCACTAGAAGGTGAAAAGAAGTACCTGGGGACGCGGTATTTATCAGAGGAGGCATGTGGCTGACTTCACCCTCCCCAGGGTAACAGTGGAGTTAGCAGTGTCAAACTACAGCTCTAGGGAGCCATACCAAATTGGACAGAAAAACAGGGGAACAAAATAGTGCTCGGCCATACAGCTAGAGAGTAGATGGCTAATTGGTACCTCACCTTGGCCACAGACTGTGTTTGTGGGATGTGTGTGCTATAGCTGGGTGAAATCGAAGGAAAAACAACATTAAGTGTCTTTGTAAGTTGTTAGGCCACCACAAACTACCAGAAAAGCATCAGTGCTCCTTCGCATAGATTGCACAAGTTTATTGTACTCTGCTGGAGAGATGAACACCATTCTTCCAAAAGATATTCTCTAATTTAGTGTTTTGATGAAGAAGCGTGTAACACATCAGCCCAAAGCATCTGCATTTGTTATGTTTCTTCACTCATTCATTCAGATTTGTTCTGTAATTTGCCTCCCATACTACATGTGTTCAGAAAGTCAAGTACTTCCTCGTGCAGTCACATTTCTTTTTAGCTGCAGCTGTCCACCTCTGATCAGATCATCCGAGATGCATTACAGTGCAAAGTGTGAGCAGGGCCAAAGATTATAGTCTTTTCAAGGTGTTGATCACAAAATGTCCTTTCACTTTCAGACATTTTTATCGTCACTGCACACCTACTGTAAATGGATGTTTGTGCAAGCTATGTAGTATGCACATACACTCTCACTTACCACACTTGTTAAATTTTAACTGGTCAAATCTGTGGGTGGTGAAGTACTCTGCTGGTCAAACACCAGCTTTTTTTGTGATTGTAAGGGCAGTTTAATTATCGCTATATATTACATTTTTTCAGGTGACAAGTGCTTGAAGAGTGGATCATCTTGGCCTTGCTTGCTCTCCTGCTGTACTTGTTGCTCCACTTAATGTTGATTTCGTTCAGTCAATGATAGCTAAAGGCTTGTTAGTAAAGGATTGCACAGCACAGGTTTTGAATTAGCAAGCAGCCAGATTTGCCCACTATCTGTTCCGCTGACAGTGTTGTTTGTTAGTGTGGGCTGTCAGTGATTTGACAGCGGAAAGCTGACCACCTTCAGATGACAGAGTACGTTAGACATGCTGGTGAGATTTCAGCCAACCTGTGGACAAGACAACATTTTTCTTGCCCTCTCTGGAAATTAACTATCATTACTGGTGCATTTTTTAAATTGCCGTTTCACTTATATACTCTTTTCATTCTAGAGATTTAACCCTGTGGCTAATATGCTGGCTCTTTCTATTATGGTGGTCCCGGTGGATTAGGCCAGCATGATCAGTCAGCCCCACTCACTTTCACTCCCTCTCAGGCATTAACCGTGGATCTCCCACAGGAGAGCTTTAATGGGCTGAGTTGACCTCTCTCCCAATGGCCGCACTGATCGGCGCTGCAGCTAAGCGCTTGTGGACTTGTGTGTGCATGACTCACAAAAATAGCAATATCCACCCTTGAGCACTTCTTCCCATACGTGCGTGTCTGGTAATGTACAGTGCAGTGTGTGTGGAGTTGTACGTGGATTTGTTTTTTAAGTTTTGCCAGGAAATCTGGGAAATGATAATCTCCAAGACACTGATAAGACGCTGTGTGTGTGTGTCCATGTCTGAATGTGCCTGGAGTCAAGGACGTCCAGTAGTGGAGCGCTCCTAAAAAAAACCTTTCCTCTCTCTGTGTGGCAGTGCTTTTAAACATTTAGATTATGCGCAGTTCAAGTTGCTACTAGTCATTGTAAGTTTGTGTTTGAGAGAGGAAGCAAGAAAGAGAGAAACAGGCAGATGAAAGTAGAGCCAGGACATGATCACAATATAAGACTAGATTAGAGATTTTCATTATTAGAAGGTTAAAAAATAGCAAAGTGACACAAATGTCTGACTCTAAGTATTGTTACAATCTTGTTCATGTGTGTCTGTTCGGTGTGGGTTGCGTAAGGAATTGCCTAGATGTTTAGATGTGTGTGTTCCCGATGGGCTTGGGTGTTAATCACTGGAACAGATGGTTCATGTTTAAAACCCTGTGTAAGCTGTAATGACTCAAGAGTGTCTGTTATCATCTCTCAGCCTCATCACACAGCCCTGCTGATAGCCTCCACATTCACTGCTGCTCGCTGGCACCATTGACGTCAGACCGGACTTACGTTACCCATTTGAATTACATTCAAATACTTTCTCAGGGAATGATTGCATTCCGTAGGATGGACTCGGACAGTAATCTTTCACATTGGAAAGTTGCCTTCACACCAACAAAAAGGCCAAATAAGAAATCGTTACATTTCCTGATAATAGTGTTCAAACAAAAGCTGTTTTTAAACTGCTATTTATTTATCAAACTAATACAGGAATTTGCCTGCCTAAC
Organism: Oplegnathus fasciatus; assembly: GCA_003416845.1. Lineage (NCBI taxonomy): Eukaryota > Metazoa > Chordata > Actinopteri > Centrarchiformes > Oplegnathidae > Oplegnathus > Oplegnathus fasciatus. The sequence goes on along the minus strand of NTHP01000344.1, from coordinate 307,033 downwards.
CAGGGTATCAGCACTAAAACTACCCCTGCCCTTACATTTACAAAAACACTTGGAGGAAACATTGCGTGCAGTTCGTTCTGGCCAGCACAAACCCGGTCCACACTCACTACATCACTCTTGAAGTACCTCAGATATTAAAAATGATTTAGCCACGTCTGACTGATACCTCAGTGGTGTGCTCTTGGATCCTGCTTATCTTACTCGTTCACCAGAGAGGTTCAATGAGTAGTTGCTGCCTCAGGTTAACCCCACAGTTATGAGACTTTATTATCACAATGTATAATAAAACCTATTAGCATGTAGCTTACGCCTGGTGGTAATAAATGTGTCGGTGATGACTGCCGTGAGCTGCTGAAAGCTTCCGAACATTGCCAACAACGGAGCAAGCCTTGTCTGTGATTACTGTGTAGGTGAAAGGTAAACAGAGTTGATGTGTTACTACAGGTCATGCTGTTCATTGAGGTTTGCATGAAAGTCATTACTTAGAGTTTAATTTGGTTTTCTTGTACGTGGCAATGACATTGTGGTAGCTAACTGTGTTATAGTTGCCTTGGAAGTTTCATAGTCCAGGACACTGTGGTTTCCTTTAAGATAGTCAAAGTTTGTGGCAGGGTATAAACTGCTCTGATAGCATTCCTTTGTATTTCTACCACTCCTAGCTCAACTGTAATAACAGTCCTCTTCTTTGACCAGCTTTTATTCTCCTCCCAGAGTCCTAACCCTGCTATTAGTGACTTTGTCCCAGCCAGTTGTGACTTGAGAAAGAGGGGGTAGTCTAGCCAGTTTGGACACATTCCACAGCCCGGACACCAGTGTGTTTGCATGCACTCACAAGATACTTGGCTATAGTCAGCTTTTTATAATAACCTGATTTCTTGAACTTCAAAAATTAAATTAGTTGTATGTGTACACATACTTGGCCGATAGAGCTGATTCTGACTTCTTAAACTTCATGTAGATAAGAATCATGATTTTCTTAATAAGGATTTAGCGAAACTTGGCTAACACAGCTACTTTTCTGCTGGGAGGCCTGATCTTGGCCATGTAGTGTATATACTGTGTGTTTTTTATTAGCGGTGCTTCCTTTTATCAAAAATATTTAATTTGTAAGACTGAAATTGAATTAAGTAATCCTAAATAAGCCGGTTTCTACAGTAAATAAGTCTTAATAAGTTGGTTTCTACAGTAAGGAAAAACATGTGTGCTCCCTTACTATGCCGTCAGTCCAGATGATTTAACTAAGAGAAAAATGTCTTTAGTCTGCAACATCTTACATAACTAATACATTTAAAATACGTCAGCCTTGGTTCAAAATGTGGTAGGGGGTAGGGGAGAGAACTGATTACTGATCAGTTACATGTAAATGAGGGTTTTAGAGTAATTGCATTTCTCCTGTAACCAGATTTGCAAACGAAGCGACTGTCTACTGTGCGTCATATATTCCAAGGCGTGCTCAGAGATGCTGTTGTTCTATTAATGTAATGACCCATATGTTTGAAACCAGTTCTGCTGTCCTGTCTCGGCCTACACTCAGACAGGGTTGAGCCTGTCTATTAGTGGTTTGGTACAGTGAGTAAGTAAAGTCAGGGTCAGTGGGTCCTCGCTGACAGCCATCAGCATCGGGTTTTAATTTTTCCAGTGTGCTGTGTAATCAGCCGGTCCTCAGCTGGTGTGGTGACTGGGGATGTCACAAGTTGATCTTCAAGATCTGAACCGGAGCCAGTCAAGTCATTTTTTTTAATTGACTGGTATCAGCTCTATGAAGCCTGATCCGGCTGAGACCTTTTGTTCATCGTGCTCTGCATACACCACGGAGCACCACGAACAACAGTGGCCAAAGATATCCACGCTAACAGGGACTGTCAGCCAGCAAAGCTAGCAGAACAACATCTACCAATGTAAAACTAAAGCAACTAATGACATAGATTATAAATCCAGATACTGTATGAATTAAGTAGGCTAAGCAAAGATGTATATTTTTGTGGACAATATCAGTTTCTCTGTAGTACTTCTATTACAGTAAGTTCAGTTTATTACAGAGTTCAGAACACTGTTTTTCCTTTGCATTTAAGTATTGAAAGTTGGTGAGATGCTCTGAATGTATTTATTTTAGAGGTCAGATACTACATGTCTAATATTTCTCACAACATGATGCACCCTCCTATGCTGATTTTTCATACATCCAGGATACCTGCGCCATGCTGTACCACGTTCAGCCTGCCCACTGCCATACTCTGATCTTTCTGGTGCTGATACTTGGTGTGAGCAGATACTAAATATTAAATTACCCAGAATGGGAGTAAAAACAAAAGAAAACTTCATCAGGACGTCATAGTCATGAGGCATGCATGTGCGCTTTGGCAGGAGCTCAACACTGCCTCTGGATTTTCATGCAGTGTTTAAAACTGATGTTGAACAAAACCTTCTGATTTTAGTGAAATGCAGTTCCTAATTCTAATCAAGCATTTCTAATTAGACTGGTAATTAGATTATAATGAAATTCTTAAACACTGCCCTACATAGTAGGCTCATGCAGCAACCCGTGTTCAATGGTGCTTTCTCCTGAATTTTCGGAGGCGTTTTCTAGTAATAGATAAAATTGTGGATTTTCATGTTGGTAGAGCCGCAGGTTGCGTTTAGCCTGGTTCACAAATTCCTGTTATACTGACCATATTCCTCAACAGTGGTTTGCTTAGCGTTGATTCTCAGTAGCCTCCCTGTGTGTCGTGGTCAGTCTATACGTTGTGAGCTGGCTGGCCAATGTTTTCCGAATGTGACACAGTTGGCAGCCGATTGTCCATAGCTCACTGTAGCAGAGAGAACAATGTCTCAGTGTCCTGAGGAAACTCTGTCTATCCTTATCTGGCTCCATCAGTGGAGCTGCTTATCTAAGGAACTCTAGTATGAATGTAGGGCAGCCGAAGATCATCACTGCTGATCATCAATGTCTGTCACTGACTCTATCTGATGGCTCCACGGTTACAGTGTGAGAGTTTTTCACATTTAACCGCCTTTGTGTAGATAATTGCATTTTTCACATTACCTCATGACACCGCACACATTATAGTACTTTGCTAAGGATTGCGTGGCCTGGTTTCATTAGTCCAGCTTGCACCTGCTGGAGCGCTCAAGTTTGTGGAGCACTATGGCAGGCTCATCCTTCAAATAACAAGCCCCACCATGCATACACACGGATATATACTAGTTGATACTAATATCAATACTTGGGAGTTTACAAATCTGGTAATGATATATCGGCCAATAGTAATTTATTTTTTAACATAAACAAACAATCCTGATACAGATCCCTTAGATTTGCCTTACTGAGCAGGACATTTTGTTTTAAAAATCAACTTATCAGTGCTCTCTCTGCAAACTATGTAATGGTGACACTGTTTCTGAATAACCTCAAAGCTAGTTTGGGTTTTCTGTACTGCAATTTGTAGTTACTTATCAGCCAACACATACATTGATACCGATATAGCTACAAATATCGGCTGATACATTGGTTTAGCTGTAATGTATACACACACACACACACACACACACACACACACATATCCACCTGCTTAGTCTTTGTAGGGTCGCAGGGGGCTACATATATACACTAAAAGAGCCCTACACATCCTGTATTTTTTAGTGCAAGAATGTGAATAAATGCCCGCAAAGTTGAGGACCCAGGTGATGTGGGCAGGGGGCTGAGGATTCCCCCCATGATTTCCCCCTGAGCGAAACACTGAATCACCTGTTTTTGATGTCTTAAGAAAATGCATGGGGACAGTACAGTTAATCTTGTAACGTGAAAGCATGAGCAGTCATGATGGAGATCTGAAGCTGAAGGGAGTGTTAGCCCTGCTCTCTGTGATAGTGCTACTTACACTTATAGTATGGGGCTGAAACAAATAGAGCCACTAGAGTGACTTATGTGGAAAACTGGGACACAGAGTTGCTAGCTGGAAAGGAGAGCTTGGTTTCCTGCACTGACAATAACAGGAAAACCATAGGATGTGACACACGAGTATGCACACACACAAACACAGAGTCTATGCCTGATATACTCTCTAACTATACAACATCTTTTTAAATAATCTTTTCCTGTATCGACATCTGAAGTGTAGAATAGTGTTTTTTCTGCTGTGTGGGTGATGTCATTGTACAGTGCAATTGTCTAATCATCTGATTTAGTCCGTGTCAGAGTGCTGCTGATTTATTGTTTGTTTTTTTTTCCCTTCACAATGGAGTGAGCAGTCGAGCCCAAACAGTTTTATGTGGGGAATTTATAATGGGGCTGGCCGGAAAGATCAAGCCATTTTAAGTACAGTACACACAGTAACATCAGACACAAACAGTACTATTGTAAAAAAAAACAAAAAACAAAACCTTAATCAGTGCCTTAGTACAAGAATAAAGTAGATATATTTGGAGTCTTGTCTTAGTCTGCATATTAAGAGATGTGTCATTCAGTCTGTCAGTGATGGAAAATGGTAAATATCTTGATCTCTTCTCTTCTGACCAACTCTCATGATCTTCAGACTGGTTAAAGTATAAGCTGAAGTGCAGAGAGTATTTAACATGTGTTTTGTGTTCGTGTGTGCTTCAGGCCAGTCTGTCCATCTGGGGATGGGGGGGTCTTGGAGTCGTGCTGTTCCTCGTCACCTTTGGACCCTTTGCCATATTCTACCTGGCCTTCTATATCTTCTGCTTCATTGGAGGGTGAGCAGGGAGCCCTCTACACCATACCTAACGTCTTTACATGGCATGCTTTCTCATATTAACCACAGCACTCAGTACAGGAGCCTGGCCGTTCTCTCATTCTCACTTCTGTTTTCCAGGGGCTTTGCGGTCACTCTGCTCTATGGAAAGATCAACTCCGAGAAACACCTGGAAAAGTGCGAGCACTCTTACTTGCCTCCCACACAAATTGGTATACTGAAGGTAAAAGCGCGCTAAACATACACACATTTTGACCTCGCCTACACAAACAAATAAATTAGTTGTTAATCAAGTTCCTTTGTTGATGAAGTCTGCTTGCCAGTTACCGTACAGATCATTAAAGTTTTCTATCGCTTTCTATCGCTCACATTTCACTACGTCTCTCATCTTTCTGTGTTTCTCTTTGTCTCTTTCAGACATTGGATGAGATGAAGCTGGAGATGAAGCCAATAAAGATTGACAGGAGACTGACAGGCTCCAGTTTCATAGATGAACCACTACAACAGGTGTGTGTGTCTTTGTGTTACGTATGTGACTTCCCGTGCATTTGGCACCTGTATTAAAGCTTCAGCTTTTGCCAGTCAAGCTGGGAACACACAGAATTATAAAGTTTCATAACAAGAGATTAAAAAAGATATCCCACATGACCAATGTTGTGTGTTAATAATGATTTTTATACATTTCTTGCCCCTTGTGTGGTACCATCAGCTCAACAAAAACAATTTTTTCATTTACACTCAGTTGCCAGTTTATTAGGTACACCTAGCTAAAACTAATACAGGCTAATGCAAGAGTCCTGCAATAAATCCTACCTTCATTAAGGTCATAATTTATTTATTTGTTGTTGAAAAAATGAGGTGAGGTGACACAAGGTGATTGGTCATAGAAAGCGTTGCACATGTGATAATGGGACAGCAGCTCAGGAGAGAAGCCAACAGGAGATAACAGGATTATGACGGGGTGACAGATACTAACGCTCCAGACTTTTTGGACACTGGCCCACTTAAGTCACTGTCTGACTTCAAGCCATAAAGTAGTCATCACTGTCAAACACTGCATGACCCCCTAAAGCCTCAGTGTCTCGGGTTCACAGGAAGTCGGTTCCTTGTGTCTGTGTCAGTGGATTAGTCTTCAGCAGGATGTCTGTCAGCTGATAGATGCTAGCTTCTGTCTGGCAAAAAATGAAAATAAAATCAACCAAAAACTCTGGAAAAAATATGACAATTAACTAAATGAAGTAATAGCTTAATTAAATTATAATGGGTGCTGACAAAACATGTTGCTGACACACACTTACACAGGCAATTCTCCATCTTCACTTAATACTAAATGAATTTCAGTTCTGTTTTTTATATTTTTATGAGCTTTAGAGATGGGTCTCTTATCACTGGTACATCATCTTCACACATAGATTTTAGTTTGTATTCATTTGATAGTTGATAAACTGCTTTTAGTGGGTATTTGATATTTATTATAATTGATTAATATGCCTACACAACAATATTTAAATGTACTTCTAAAATCTAAATCTTCTAAAACGTATCTGTCTTGACTGACAACTCTGTCCGAACAGAAAGTGGAACTGAAAGTGTCTGCCCTGTTAAACTGTCAGTGTTGCACCAACTCTCTTTTCATCATGTGGCTTAGTAAAAGACTGTCACAGTGCTGAAGTGTAATATTTTCACTCTCTGGCTGTGGGTCTGCCGGTAATTGACTCAGAATGTTTTTCGGCTTAACGCATTCGTAAATAGATCCTCTAAATGACAGTCAGGCTGCCCGTCAGCATTGCACACAGGGAAGAGGAACTTAGTGCCTTTTTGTTTTATGGTCACCGTTTTTCTTTCCACCCTCTCCTGTGGTTACAACACTTAGAGCAGAAGACAAGCTTTTAGCATGTTGTCCGCAGTAAAGCAGCATAGTTATGTGCAGACACAGCAGTTTGTGATGGTCAGATGACACTGACTACTCCACTGTGGTGCTTCTGTTCTAGCTTCCTCCCCGGGAATGCATGCTAATCATTTCGTCCGCACGTGGACCTTGAGATCTTGCATGGCTAAACGTGACATCATGTAAACCTTCGTCATGCTCTCTGAAAGACATTTGTGGCCTTGACTTTTCTGGCACTTTCTCTTTGTCTCTTAAATGCACTCAAAGAAAAAACTTTCCTGACATTGATTCATGGTTTGGCTTGATTAAATCATACTACTCAGCTACTGTATGCGACAGAGTACAACTAAATGATTGACTTACACAGGTTTCATAGGACCTAATAGCCCAGTAATCTGTTATCTGGATGATTGCACTAGACTCTGACAATCAACAGATTCCAATGAGTTTCAAAGAAGACTTATTTGCCCATCCCGCACTCAGATCTTGTGCAGCCTTTAATTCACTTGCTCATCAATCCCTCTTACTTTCCACCCCCCTCAGTCCAGCTCATTACTGAATTTCTTTTCTATTTTCCCCCTTTTCCTCCTCCTCCATATTTCTTTGTCTCTGTAGGTGATCCAGTTTGCTCTGAGAGACTACATCCAGTACTGGTACTACACTCTGAGCGAGGATGAGTCCTTCTTATTGGAGATCCGACAGACGCTGCAGAATGCCCTCGTCCAGTTCTCTACACGGTACAAGACACATAGACGCACATACATTTTCTGTCTTGATATTGAATGTTTTGTACAAACCAAATGTGCTCTATTTTTTTGTTTTTCAATTTTACTACTTTTTTTTCCTGTGTGTTTTATGTGCCAAGGTCCAAAGAGGTGGACTGGCAGCCTTACTTCACCACTCGCCTGGTGGACGACTTTGCCACCCATTTACGTGTCTTTAGAAAAGCCCAGGATCGCCTCGCCGACAGAGAGGACAAGCAAAGTAAGCAGACACATTCAAACACACTTGCTTCCTCACTCACAGTAGTCATTATTATGTTTGGCAAGCCTGAGTTGATTCAGCTTGTCTTTAACAATGACTGTAATCATGTAGTTCTGACCTTAATCAGAGATCGGTGATCCTCTCATGAGCCACACAATAGGATTTGATTATAGTTGTGGCGACAAACCACATATAGACAAAGTTCTTCCATAAAGTTTTTGATAAAGTCAGATGTTGAGACTTTTGACATCAGTGTTGATGAGTCATGTCTGAACAGGGGACATAACAGAGGAGCTGGTGGACTCCTTCTTTGAGGCCGAGGTGGAGATGGAAAGGAAGATTTGTCGAGACGTAGTGTGCACTTCACACAAAGATGAGGAAGGTAAACGCACTTCTGCAATGTGTCCTCACAGTTCACACTCGTAAAGAACTCTACCCACAAATGTGTTGCCGTTTGATGCTGTAACTAATAAAAAACTAAACATATGCTGCTCGTGTGTGTGTGTCAGGTTTTCTTCGGGACTTGTGTGAGTTGCTGCTGTATCTGTTACTACCTCCTGGAGATTTCCACAACAAGAACATGAGATACTTCCTAAGGGTGAGTGCACATAAACAAACACAACACCTCACTCTCACTTAACGTAGTCTGTCCAACGATCACAACACGCGTGACGTCGTCGGTCGGAGATGCGAATATGAGGTGCAGAATCACATATTCAGTCACACAATATGTCGTACAACCTGTGTTGTTAATTTATCATGGTTGTGCTGCCGCCACTTTGGCTGCCAGCCAGCCATGAGTATTATTATCCAACAACACAATGCTCCTGAATAGACTACGCTGCAGTGTCAGGCCATGTGACAGCATGTAAATTGTGAACTTGGAACCTGGAAATGCAATGTGATGGGGGTTTTTTTCAGGAGGTACTGGCGCGTGGTGTGCTACTTCCTCTGATCAACCAGCTGAGCGACCCAGACTACATCAACCAGTTTGTCATCTGGATGGTGAGACACTCGCACCCATCTGTACCTCCTACCTGTTAGCCGTTATCTGACCTGGCTTTTTGTGTATAATAATATAAAAACTATCGAAGAAACAATCAAGAAAGCAGATGAAATGTGGCAGAAACAGCACTGGGACCTGGTATGTACGCTGCTGATGTGTAAATGCATGTGATTTTGTGTAGATACGGGACTCCAGCTGTAACTATGAAGCCTTCATGAACATCCTGAAGCTGACAGACAAGCCTGCTGAGCTGGAGGCCGTCAAGGACAAGGTGCTGGAGGAGCTGCAGTACCTCCGCTCCCTGGACACCGCTGGAGATGGTGGGCGCTCACTTCTTCTCATCGACATACAGACACACACACAGGAAACTAATTTGTCGTGTGACTAGGAAGGCTAAATAGATGCACTGCTTTCCTCTCCGACCGTGATGTCTTTGTTTTTCTGTCCTTTAGACATCAATGTGATCAAGAACCAGATTAACAGTCTTCTGTTTGTGAAGAAGGTGTGTGAGACCAGGATCCAGAGACTACAGTCTGGCAAGGTGAGAAACTGCAGCACAGCCTTATAGTGCTTACACTGGTGGATCCAGTAAAAACATACATAGTGTGGTAGTAAAAATATCAAAGTATCAAGTATCAAAAGTATGCTGGTTAAGTTTTATCTCTTGGAGTCAGCTAACTAAGAATACAGTTTTGTCGTTTCTGCTGCGTGCACCAGACTCCGCTTATCCATTTTTCCTGTGTTGTGTAGGAGGTGGATGCCTTGAAGCTGGCAGCCAACTTTGGAAAGCTGTGTGTTATCCCACTGGATCACATCCTCGTCCACAACATAGCCCTGCAATTCTTCATGGGTAATTCTGGAAATGCATCATCACATATACCACGGATGCCAAACGTCACTGTAGTCGTCCCAGGGCCTTAATCCCGAACATTTCTGTTAATCATCTTTATAATCCATCACTTATTCCGTTCCTCTAGAATTTATAACCCCAACCTGTCTAGTTAGGCGCACTCCATTTCAGTCCCACATGACCTCTTCAGAGTTTTTAAAAGGTCGCTCCACTTCACAGATCACATTGCCATAGAGTGTGTGTACGTGTGTGTGTGTGTGTGCAAATAAGGAGTCAAACCAAGTTGCGTCAGATCTGGTGTGGAAAATGAGCAAGAGCCACTGACTGGTTCTGTCATTCAAGCATTTATGCTGTTTGAAATGTTAAATATGAAAAAATATTTTAAAAAATAAATATGTTTAAATCACCAAAACTAATCCAAAGTTTAAAAAGTAGAATGGGCAGAGCCACAGTATCATAACCTTATGCATTATTTTCATAGTTAACCACGAGTGTAACAGTAGACGGATCTTTAGTTACAAGATCACAAGACACCAGTAGCCAAAAATACGAAGTGCTAAATTTTAAAGGCACTCGTCCACTCACTGTATATGTGTGTGTAACCAAAGTGCTGTAGTAGACAGACACCATTTGGACCAACTGTTATGTGTCTGTTGATCCAGACTTCATGCAGGCAGCGGGGGCCCAGGCCGAGCTGTTCTTCTGGCTCACTGTGGAGGGCTACAGGGTGACGGCGCAGCAGCAGCTGGAGGCCATGCAGGGCTGGCAGAAAGATGGCAAGAAGCAGCCCAGCGCCACCAAGGGGCTGCTGAAGGCCGCTGCACTGGGTGTCTTCGAACAGTACCTCTCTGACAAGGTAGGAGGCGTGTTAAGATCGCATGAGCCATAAAAGGAGATTAACGCTAAATAAAAATGTTTTGGTCTCTCAGAAGAGTTGATTATACTTGCGTGTAATTACATGCAAATGCACTTTTTTCCCTTTTTCAACAGGCGTCTCCGAGGGTGCAGGTGGACGAGGCGTCCGTAACAAAACTAGGGGAGAAGCTACAGAAAGACGACCCCACGCCAGAGATATTTGATGAAATCCAGAGAAATGTACTAAATCTTTTCTACGGAGTTCATAGTTTAAGTATCTGTGTTTGCAAAAATACAAAATGTTCTGCTTTATACTATATTTTCTTGTTCTTTTGTGAAAGTGGTGCATTGCCTCTGTTTTCCACCTGTTAATAAATTGTTTTTGCCCCAGGTATATGACATGATGCTACGTGATGAGCGCTACTACCCCTCCTTCAAGCAGAGTCCTCTCTACGTCCGCATGCTAGCAGAGCTGGACATGTTGAAAGAGCCAAGCTACCGGGGATCTGATGACGGCGATGGAGAATCCTTCAACGGGTCTCCCACAGGAAGCATAAACCTAGTAAGTCTTCTTCGCTTCCTGTTGCAGGGCTCAGAAAAATGCTGATGTGGAGACGCATCTGGCATTGTTTCTGTCGCCCGTCGTCCACAGTAAGGCTGCACTATATACTGTGTAGTTGAATGACGACTTGTTTTTTTGCGATTTCAGTCTTTGGACGACTTGTCCAACTCCTGCCATGATGAAACTATGCACCTACATGCCTTCATCTCCGACACAGGTACACACAAACACACACACACACTCACAGTCTTAAATACACACCTTTTGTGACCATTATTGCTTTAAAGTCTAAAAGCGTAAGGCTGTGTGTTTCTTTAACTAACTGTGGCACTTTTTGCTTGCTGTTTGTCACATTTTCACAACTGTCAATCTTTGATAAAATGTTGTGAATAAAACTTTAAGGTTTGGAGCTTCTGGCAACTTGGGTTTGCATGTCAAGTTTAAAAACATTTTGACTTTGACTTTGTGTGGCATTTGGGTGTTGTAACAGCTTATGTTGAGTGTATTTGAATTTGTTGAGTATATTGGGTACCCGTTAGCCCCTTTTTGTCCCTCCCTGCATGTTTTTTCTTTCAACGTTTCACCTCCTAGCTCCATTCATCATGTCTGCTGTGTCACTTCATACTGTTCCAGTATTCTTTATTTCTTTCATTCCATCACCTTCTCTGTTTTTCTGTTCTTCCTTTTTCCTTCCTCCTTCCTCCCTTACCTTTCCTGTCATTCTGCCTCCCCTTTTATCTCATTTCCACCCCATCTGCTGTGCATTCTTCCTTTTGCTTGCTCTTCCTCCCCTCACACTTTGAACCTGCACATTCTTTCCTTTCTTTTCCCTTCTTTCTTTTCTGCTTTCATCCACCCCCCCTCCTCCTCCATTCCCATTTTGGATGTGTTGCCGGGCGGGGTAGCTGACGCTTGTCTTCCCGGCTTGTGGGGTGCCGCAGGGGTTTGCAACGACCATGGTAAGACCTACGCGCTGTACGCCATCACTGTGTTCAGACGCAGCCAGGACGGCAGCGAGGACTGCTGGAAGACCTATCGCCGCTACTCGGACTTCCACGACTTCCATATGAGGATCACCGAACAGGTGCGTGTGAGTTGCCCTTGTGTACCAGTTGTTAAGAAGTCAGCAACATTTCTATCCCAGAAAAAAAGTTATCAGTGTTGAAATATTGAGCAACAATTCATGAACTCCTTCTGACTGTTGTGTATAAATCCTGTTTTAGTTTGAGAACCTGGCGTCGATCCTCAAGCTGCCGGGGAAAAAGACCTTCAACAACATGGACAGAGACTTCTTGGAGAAGAGAAAAAAAGACCTCAATGCTTACCTACAGGTAACGGCTTTATATCTTCGTGTTGACTGGTCAGATTTTGAATGCCTTTATTGTCTTGCATCATTTTGTAGAGTGTGTATTAATAACTTTTTCGTGTGTGTTCCAGTTGCTGCTGAACCCAGAGATGGTGAAGGCCTGTCCAACTCTGATTCCTTATGTCTATGACTTCCTAGAGAACAAGGCCTACAGCAAGGGAAAGGGAGAGTTTGCACGCAAGGTCATCAAGTGTTTCTGTGTCATGTATTTACCACCAAATATATAATGTATATAGATAAGATTTTAGTATGTCGCACATATGAATGCGTACTCTTAACCACAGAGATATGAGTGGCTGTGATTTACAGATTACTAATTTGTGACTGATTTTATAAAATACATTTTCTCCTTTTGTTTTATCCACCCATCAGATAGACACATTTGTAAATCCTCTGAGGAGCTCCATGAGAAACGTGTCCAACGCAGTGAAGGCCCTGCCAGACAGTCTGGCTGAGGGCATGACCAAGGTCTCTGATAACATGGGCCGTATGTCAGAAAGACTGGGCCAGGACATTAAACAGTCCATACTCAAGGTAACACCATCACATAGAGCAAGTCCTCTGCATCCTAATAAAGGAAGCAGAAAGATGTTTTTGGGTTTTTTTTTATCAGTGTGAAAGTGTCTTTTTCTGTGGGATGTTATCATGGTCTGTTGGCTTTGAACGTGCTCACTGGGCGGTAGTTATAATAAATGGACTATTCAGTCCATTCAGGCCATCAGTCCTCACAAATCCTGGTCCTGTAGCCTCTCTGCAACTGTAAATAACCCACAATCCTCCTCTTTGCCTCACTGTTCTGACAAGTTAGTTCATCTAACCTCTGACTACCCTTCTCCTTTTATCCCAGGTGCCTCCACTCCTCCCCAAGTCTGAGATCGACCCTGAACACTGTCGAGTCTCCGCTCAGCTCGATGATAATGTGAGTCAGTGGGTGTGTTGTGTGCCGGGTGTTTGTTTTATTTCTTTCTTGTGTTTCCTTGTGATTTTATTTATTTATTTTGGTAAAATGGTCGTCCATATGTTTATTTGTGTGTCCAGGTGGATGATAACATCCCGCTGAGGGTAATGCTGCTGCTCATGGACGAGGTGTTTGACCTGAAGGAGAAAAACCAGTGGCTGCGCAGGAACATTAAGAACCTGCTGCAGCAGCTCATCAGGGCCACATATGGAGACACCATCAACAGGTCAGAGACACAAAGCCGAGCAGACAGTTCACAGGCGCATATACAGCCAACTAGTTAGGAATGTTTAACCTGAATCATCTTTCCTTTGTCTCTGAAGGAAAATTGTGGATCATGTGGACTACATGACCTCACCAGAGCAGGTGGCAGACTACGTCAAGAAGTTCAGGTAACTTCTCCCCTTTTTTTTCCTTTCAAGTAACTCTCATTGGTCTGAGGAATTATGAATAACCCTCAGTGGCTCCGTCTCCGTAATAGGGATTCCTACTGGCCCAACGGTATTCTGGCTGAGACGCCGCCCCGTCGGGACAAGAGCATCCGCATGAGGACACGAGTAGCCGCCAAGACCAACCTGCTGGGCATCATGCCAGGTGAAAACATCCACTTTATCTAGTTGTCACTCAGCCCCGTTTGGGACTGCCTCATCCACTTATTCCTCATCCCTGAGGTCTTCTCTCTTGTACAACTGAAGCATACTGAAGGAAAACACTTCCGATCAAGCATAAATCTCACCTTTGTGTGGCTTATTCAGGTTTGTTTTTCAATGTGGAAGGAGCTTATTGTTCCCCCTTGTGGCGGATTACTACAAGCCAATTACGACTCGGTGCACCAGAATGAGACGAAGAAGACGGCACATTTGAAAACTTACTTGGACGAGCGACACAAAGATGAAATCTTTGCTTTGTTGGAAGTGTTTTCAAAGACTTTGTGCATACTCCTGACATCTCCACTATATTTCTCTCCCCACCTCAGACGAGCTGAAGCACATCATCGGAGCGGACACCACGAGGAAGGGCATACTCCGTGTCTTCGACATGTTTCAGTACCAACCCATGAACCGTCGGCTGGTCTACGTTTTCCTGGAGGGCTTCTTGGAGACGATGTTCCCCCAGTACAAATTCCCTGAGCTCTTTGTCAAGCTGCACTCCCGCTCGCCACGCATCCACAGATATAGCCAGAAACTCAAATCCTCCTCCCTCAAGAGGTGACAGGAGAAGACAGAGGCAACGGGACATGGGCCGACGAGACACACACAGACTTGAGAGCTGAGAGTGAGAGTGGGGGGGCTTGATGTGAATGTTGAGGTATGTGTGTTTGTGTGTGTGTGTGATTTCTGCCCTTCCACTTCCCTCACACACTCTTTTCAGTGAAAACACTCCAATTATCCAGCTGATTATTTCTGTCAAGACAGAACTGAAGGATGAACAACACACACTCTGCCCTCCTCTCGCTCTGTGACACACACACACACATGCGCAAACACAAATCCTGTAATTTGCACCGAGACTGAACATGGCAGTCTTTTCCTGAATTAATTTTCCTCCTCTTTTTTTTTNNTTTTGGGACTTTTTAGTTGTGTTTAGCTTTATCCTGGGCCAGTCAATGCTGCTTTCTCACGGTCCAGAGAGCAGACCACAAATACTGTATTGTTTTTAAACTGCAGGAGTAGATAGCATAGACCCACACCTTGCCTTACCTTCCCGCTTCTGTCTTTTGGCCGGCACCGTCCACCATCTCAGTGACCCGGCCGCTCAGCTGTAGGCAAACTTACCCTCAAGCTGTAGACGTTCTATCTGCAAAAGCTGCACACTTGCTAACATGCAAATGAGATTTTGTTTTCATAGCAACCAAATATGTCAATAGCACTGGGTTACGAAGGCGCTGTTTTTAAAATGTGACTGAACAAATATGGGTCGAAAGGATGATTTAGATTTTTATTGTCCGCATTTTTTCTAGCCTCAATGCTTCTCTTGACACATGATGACTTTTTTTTTTCTTTCTAACGTGTTACATCATGTGTACCACCCATGAAGAATAGGCCCCTCCCCCCTTAATGCTACTGTCATGACCTGTGACAACCAAAGCTCATGCTGTTCCACACGTGCGCGCGCACCAGTTTGATGTTGGGATACTCTGAACATTACTGCGCTTCATATCTTTAATCATGTGAGGAAAGAGGTTACAAAGCTGACCTTTTAATGACCTAAAAGGTGAAGCTTGCGAGGGCACACTGAAGTGTGTCACAGCTGTGGGAGGCTCAAGCACGAGCTGTCCAAGCGCACCATCAAAGAATGTACTCTCTGGTCTAGTCTGTATTTGGCTCGTGTAGAATTTTGTGCGTGTGTGTGCGTGTGTGTGCGTGTGTGTGCGTGTGTGTGCGTGTGTGTGTGTTTGTATCAGAGGTTGATTTTTCTTTGAGCTCTCTCAGTCCCACATGTTTTTGATGTTCTCTTTTTCTCTCCCCTCTCTGGACCAGGGGCCACTCTTGAAACATAAGCTTGTGTCACACACACACACACACACACACACAGTAAATGTATCAGCAAGTATTAAAAGCCATTGCTCATTTGTATGTTGTTACACAGCTAAAGAAGTTAGCTCTCCATTCTACAAGCAGCTGTACCATGTAAACCTTTTTGTCTCGTTTAAGAGTGACTCAGTATGTCTCTCTCTCACTCCCCCTCTCTCTCTCTCTCTTTCTCTCTCTCTCTCGCTCTCGCTCTCTCTCTCTCTCTCTCTCTCTCTCTCACAGCTGTAGACATATAGGCTTTGATCACTGCAGATGCAAGTGGCTGCCATATTCGATCCACACCCCTCTTCTGTGGATATTGTTAACGAACATGTACTTCCTGTGCCAGCTGGCTTTCAGAATGGAAAAGCATATCTCCATGGCAATGTTCTGCGGTTCTGCACTGTTAGACATTTGCAGCCAACACTTCTTAGTTCGACAATACAATAACAAAACATTGCTATTTCTGTTTTGATGCTCTTGCGATTTCGCAGGTTTGCAGCATCCATGCTAATGGAGCTTTTTGAATTTTGGATTGAAAAAACTGTACTAGACCTCAGTCTAACTCATGTAGAGGTTATTTAAATGGGTTTCCTGACTGTATCTTTCTATAAACTTAAGCTTTAGAGAGACATATAAGGCCTCTATAAGCAGCTTGTTTTATTTTTATCCATCCTGAGGGCAGAGCCAACACTATAGGCAAGGGTTGTGACCCTGTTTACTTCCTTCTCTCTTTTTCTTCTTATTCACCTGCATTCTTAGTGCACCCCTTAACCATCAATGCTACTTTGACCTGACCGCTTGTGTACCCCTCACCCCGTTTCCATCTATATCCCATGAAATATTCAACTCCTGCCCCTCCCTTCCTACCTAATGTGGAGGCCCAGAAAAGGCTTTGATATCTGCGTTAATACTGCTTGATATCACAGCGATGCAAGTGCTCAGCCCTTTGATAAACATATTTAAGAGATGTATGTCTTTGCCTGGTCCACACGCAATTTCAGACATCTCTCCTGAGCGCATAAATGCATTCATAAGCTACTCTCCGTCTCTCCTAACCACTCCCATTATTAATAAATGCATGATCTCACGCTGCGGCTCAGTGTGTGCGTACATGTGCGCCTCTTTCATATGCTCATCAGTGTGCGTGTGTGTTTTAGGCCACTGCCGGGGACCCCGCCCCGCTCATTCATATTCATCCTTGCATAATGACTAGCCGCGCCTCCGGATAGCGCAGTCAGGATAAGATCAAACATTATATTCAAACAAGAGGCTGTATAATTCATACTGTAACAGCCGCACTCGCTGCTCACTTCCTCATCTCTCTCTTCTCTCAATTCCTCTTGCAGTGGATCTCCGATCGGAGTTCCTGCGTCTCGGTTTCTGTCATGACTCTGAGTGAGAGTAAATGTGCCTAATAGTGGACTGCAGCTGGTCCTGATCATGCTCTCATGATAAGAGAACATGGGGCCTTTGGCCGTTGACTCTGGCCAACTGAGTCTGTTTCATATAATTGTTCAGCTCCATCCTGAGTGCGTTCATTCGTAAAGAGATTTACTCAATAATGTCATTTACTAAAGGGCAGCTTCAATGAGTTAATCAAGTCAGCCAATTGTCATTTAATAGATGTTTCAGCAAAACTTCCAGTTTTTGGCTCTGCATGGAGACGGTCTGATCCAGACCCCTTATCTCTGTCTTACTTAATGACCTCTGATCTTGTTTTAACAATCAATGTTGCTCAGGTTGAAACTCAATAAGTAAAAATGGCTGCATTAGTTTATTACTGATTGAGTAAAACAAAGGAATTGAGTAAAGTAGGGCTGCCACCAACGATTATTTTCATTATTGATTAGTCGGAGGATTAATTTCTAGATAAATCGATTCATCTTTTGTTCTATAAGATGTCAGAAAATAGACCATCACAAGTTCACAGAGCCCAGAGTGATGTCCAGATGAACTGCCCAAAAAAGATGTTCAGTTAACTATCAAATAAGACAAAGAAAAGCAGCAAATGCTCACATTTGAGAAGCTGGAACCAGGATGGATACCTCTACATACATTGCAAAACACTTTTAAAAGATCTTTTCTTAAAAAATAATTTCCTCTTTTCTTTCTCACTTTTCCAGGTTTCCATCTCAGCGGCACAGTGACGGACCCCGCCACACCCTCGTCCCCGGAGCTTGTTTGCAGCGTCAGCGTCAGCTTCGACCGCTGCAAGATCACGGCGGTAACATGCACCTGCGGCAACAAAGACATCTTCTACTGTGCCCATGTAGTGGCGCTGTCGCTTTACAGAGTGCGAAAGCCCGAGCAGGTCAAACTGCACCTGCCCATCTCGGAAACCCTGTTCCAGATGAGCAGAGACCAGCTGCAGAAGTTCGTCCAGTATCTGATTTCAGTCCACCACACCGAAGTGTTGCCTACCGCGCAGAAACTGGCCGACGAGATTCTGTCGCAGAACTCTGAGATCAACCAGGTCCACGGTGAGGAAAGTGTGTGTGTGTCAGTGTGTGTGTGGAGAAGGATATGTTTATGACCACATGATCATGCCGGTGTGTGTGTGTGTGTGAGTGCGCGTACGTTTATGTGTTTCTGCCTCCACATGCGTGCGTGTATTGACTGCGTGATGAAGGTAAAGCGTGGCAGGATCAATGTTACTCATTAGTGAGATCCAGGCAGTAAAGGAGAGACTGTGTGCCTCTAATCAACACTATAGACCCGTTATTTACCTCTGAGAGAGAGAGAACGATGCAGAGACAGAGACGAAGAGGTTAGCAGAGAGATAAAGAAAGGTGCATATCTCTTGTTATCGATACTGTACTTACTGCTTAAAAGAGGGAGAAACTGAAGGGTGAACAACACAGAGAAAGAGAAACCAGTGAAAACAGGGAGCAGCATGAAAAAGCATACATGCGTTATTGTCAAACTGGTTTGTACCTCTGGAGTAGTGATAAAGAAGGCGAAAAGAGGGAAAGAAAGGGAGTCTGAAATGAAGTCATAGAGGAAACAAACTTGGAGGGAGGATTTTGAAGAGACTGTGAAACAGGGTCGAAAAGAAGAGAGATGTGAGGGATGGAAAGAACAATGGAGATAGAAACTTCTTGGAATGGAGGACAGAAATAAATGAGGAACTCGGAGAATGAGAGTGAGAGAGAGATCTTCATCACAAGGGTGCTGTGATAAAGAGGCTTTTATTTTGACAGCCTATTGATTTGTCGCCCCTCCATCAATAATTCTGCAAAACTAAAACATGTCATTTGGATTAAAGCATCTAACTGAATTACTCCTGTTCGATTAATCCATTTGAGCATCAGTTTTCAGGGGCATGTGTTTACTTTTACGCTTTTTCAGAATTGCAGTCCTTTTGTTTTTTCTGCATTCCAGGAAACAACATCACAGTATTTTTGAGGAATTAAGAAACAGGCACAATATTACTTTCTATGACAAGGAGTGGATCATTTATTTAGTTTTACTTTGGACTACGTTCACAAAATACACTTGAATACAGTCCAAGATAACTGAGGATGGTATTAATGGAAGAAGGAAGACCACATGACAGTATGCCACATTGATGTTGTGTTTTTTTTAGATTTTTTTTTTTTTGGGGGGCCATTTTTGCCTTTATTTGATAGTGACAGCTGTAGAGAGACAGGAAAGGGGGAGGAGAGAGAAAGGGGATGACATGCAGCAAAGGGCCACGGGTTGGAAAACTGATATAATTTGTGAATGTAGCATGTTGCACACTGCACACAGTGACTGTTAGATTACACATTTTCAGAAGTAAAATTATTAGGGCTGCAACCAACAATTAAACTGACCATTATTTTCTCAAATAATCATGTAAAATGTCATAAAATAGTGAAAAATGGCCATCACAGTTTCCTAAAGTCCAGGGTCAACGTCTTTCCGTTGTTTGCTTTGTCCGACTAATAGTCTAAAACGTAAACATATTT
This sequence comes from Oplegnathus fasciatus, assembly GCA_003416845.1. Classification (NCBI taxonomy): domain Eukaryota; kingdom Metazoa; phylum Chordata; class Actinopteri; order Centrarchiformes; family Oplegnathidae; genus Oplegnathus; species Oplegnathus fasciatus. Next base: position 287,386 of record NTHP01000344.1, on the reverse strand, counting down.
CGTTTACTGTCACGTATAACAAAGAAAATAAGCAAATCCTCACAACTAAGAAGCTGGAAAAAAAATTACTTCAATCGATTATCAAAATAGTTGCCAATTAATTTGCTGTTGATCGACTAATAGATTAAATGTTTCTAATGGCTCTGTTTTGTATATCACTTTGTCCCCAACAGTGGCAGTGTAGCTGCTTTTGTTCTTGTATTTATAAGCATCTGAGTACACAAATAAATGTCCTAACATGTGTAGAAAAAGGAGTTAAATAAATTCTCTGAAGTTAAGACATTTTGCCGGTCTTCTTCTTCACCCATTAAGGGTTGATGGTTGTTCTTTTTGTCAAGGTTAAATGTGAAGTTGGACTTTTAACAGGGGACAATGAATGAATGGAAAGACAGAGGCCTAACACATCTGTACGTGTGTGTGTGTGTGTGTGTGTGTGTGTGTGTGTGTGTGTAGGGGCCCCGGACCCCACCGCAGGAGCCAGTGTGGACGATGAGAACTGCTGGCATCTGGATGAGGAGCAGGTTCAGGAGCAAGTCAAGCTCTTCCTGTCCCAGGGAGGATACCACGGCTCGGGCAAGCAACTCAACCTGCTCTTCAGCAAGGTCAGGAGCCAGCGACATTCATTCATCCACATACAGAACATAACAACACACATACAACGCATACCAACCCCGACCGCCGACGGCCACAGGCGCACACGGTTCATTCTGCCTGTCTGCGTTCACCTCTCTCCCTTTTAGGTGCTCTTGTCTCTCTACAGGAACACACGAAATGCAGTCTCACCCTGATCCTCCCTTCTGCATCCTGTTAATGAATATTTTCTCCCTCTCACTAGTGCACTCTTCTATTCCCTCATGAAAAGAGGCCGTCTCTGTTCAAAGTAATCCCAGACAAAACAACTTACATATATTGGCACATACATTAAAAGGCATACTGCCTCTTAGCTGGAGCTAATTGCAGAGAGGAAGTGTAAGATAAAGAGAGAGAGAAAGAGGAAAAGCTTGCACTATATACTACTCTGTACTCGCGATTAAACGATTACATGAGAGATGTGTGGTTCTCTCTGTTGCCTGGTATTACGGTGGCAGTGCTAGGCCAGCATTAATGCGTTGTGTGCTATGTAAAGACTGCAAGCCAAGGCCATTATCATCCACCCTGCCCGGCTTTTAGAATGTCTCTCGGCTTCGTGCTCTTTGATGCCTGTTATATCCTTTTTCAGCACACACACCCACTGGCAGCCACATATACACTTGTCCACTCCCACGCCGCTGAGAGTCACGTACGCATTCGTACGTACACTGAGCTGCCCTCGAATGACAAAACGCACACGTACTGTATGTGCTTTTGTGTATATAAGTTTATATAAGTGTTCCTGTGTGCTTTTTCCTGGTATTTGCGAGTAAATGTTGTCACCCAGACTTTGTGTGCACGTGTCCATTAATCTTATGAATTGTGTGTTTAGTACAGTTAAGAATCACTGTTTTCACTGCTCTCCACCGAAAAAATACCCAGATTTTTTTTAAGAGTAGCAGATCAGTTTAAACCAATGTTTACCTGGATTTTATATCCCCACGCGCACCCAAGAGTGGCTGTGTTTCTCTGCTGCTAGAAGATGCTGACCACCGCAGTTTACAATAAACGAGTCCCTCTTGCGAGGAGCTCTGAAAATCTTCTAGTAAGAGAAAGTGAAGAGAAAATGATGAGAGAGTTCAGCTGCTGGTTGTGGTTAAACTACTGAGTGGTTGCAAATATTTGTTTTTTAAATGTGTTTTTCACACAGATTTTTGTATCCTTGACTCTTTTTTTAATATCTACAATAAAAGCTGACAGATTTCTGGATTTTTATTTCAAAAAGAAAACGTAAATACTGAAAATATTCAGCCTTAAAGTACAATGTAGCTCTCTGTTTGCACTGTATGTAAGTGAATGGATTTTCTTTGCGACCTCTAGTTTTGAAGAATACCACAAAACTATTCAGAGGGCCTGAGACTAGCTTGAATGGTACTCAATCTTCCAAGTCAAATTTGACAGTTTGTACCCTGATTGGCAAACTTGATTTGACCGTGGAAGTTAAATGTTACACACCGCCCTCTAAGTAACAACAGACCACCGCCCAGTCTGGAACTGTATAACTATAAATAACTATAATATATAGATATATAAAAGTATATACAAGCTGATGAGGGCGTACAAAAACATAAAAGTACAGCTTTAATTTGTTTGGCCCTCACTTGATTTTGTCATTGATAAACCTGTGCATTTCTTTTGTGTGTGTGGTCCAATGTAGTTCTGTATGTCTTCTGTAAGCTGTCTGGTGTCTTTGTGTTTCTGTGAGTGTTTGTGTGTTCACAGCTCTCTGTAATTCTGTTTGTATGAGCTACACTAGGCGTGTGCGGGTGTGTGTATGTAACCGTCCTCCCTGTCTCCTCCCGTAGGTGAGGGAGATGCTGAAGATGCGTGACTCCAACGGAGCGAGGATGTTAACACTGATCACAGAGCAGTTCATGGCCGACCCTCGGCTGGCGCTGTGGAGACAGCAGGGCACCACCATGACCGACAAGTACAGACAGCTCTGGGACGAGCTGGGTAAGGGGAAAAACACACCACACACGCACACACACTCAGACTGTCCTACAAACGTGCGCACAAACACACACGCCTCTTTCCCAGTATGCGCAGGCACGGACAGATTTAGCAAGGTGGGCGATCGAACCCAGACATTGACACAAAGGCACACACACGCATATTTTTTTCTCCTGTTTGTTTATTTGTCCTTTGTGTCCAAGACAGCCCACACAGACGCACACACACTCGCAGACACGCACACACTCGTCACTGACAGCCCAGTCTCTCCCTCTCGCTGTGAATGTAGGTTTGGCAGCTCGGCGAGAGTGTCTTTGTGAATTACAAGCCGTTTAATGCAGCACTTCGCGCCTCATCAAAACCCCAAATATTACGACCCCCGTAATGTCTTCAAACACTTCACATTATATATTTAGTTGATGTGACAGAGAGCTGCTCGCCATGCAGTCATTTGGTTTGATACAGTGTGTAGTTCTTTTGACAGATGTACTGTACCTACAGCAAAACACTTCCTCACAAACCACAAAACCAACAAGCCCGTCACCAGGACAGCAGTCGTCTTGTCTCCTGTCTTTGTTGTTTTCCTCTAATGTCTTGGTTGATGTTGCTGCTGCTGCTGCTGTTGTTGATGATGATGTTCGTTTTCTCCCTTTGGTCTTGTTCTGCACTTTGCGAGGACAGCGCAGTGATCTCATCTGTTTCAATCCCACGTATTTTTGGAAGTGTGTGTACGGTCTCTTTGAAGTCCACACTTCAAACCCTTCTTCCCAAGTCCTTATCACTCCCCCTGATGTGTGGTGAATGCTGCCTCTCGGCGCCGCTCTCTCTCTCTCTCTCTCTCTTTCTCTCTCTCCTCCTCTTTTGTCTTTCTCCTCTTTGAGCCGCAGCTACTCCTCTCCTCCAGACACAAAGCCATGCCTCATTCACTTGTCCTCACCCATGTCTCCTCGTCCAAATCATCTCCGCTCCCATTTCATTTTCTACTTCCCTTTTTTCTGCTCCCCCTCTGTTCTGCACCTTTTGTATTATTTTTCGCTCTTCATGTTCTGTCTCTGTCCTTGTCTTCGTCCTTCTCTCCGAACTCTCTCTGCCTTTACACACATGCATATGTACAACACACAATCACACACACATATGCACGCACTGTAGAGTCTACATATCTCCAGCAGTCTTGAGAGTAAAATCCCTGAATGTGCTTGCCTCCCCAGAGACGTAGCCACTTTTCATATTCTGTTTGTTCCAATTTACTCCAAAATGATGTGTGTGCAGTCAGCATTGCCTCGGGACTAGTTAAGTTCTCTGTTTTCACAGACTTTCTGTATTCCAGTGCAAGATGGCGGCAGCATACAAAATGTGCACTAAAAGAAAAAGAAACAATGTTATGGATGCTGCACATCTTTGAAAACAGCCTCCAGCTTTCAGTCTTGCATGATAACTGTATTTAGGATTTTTTTAAAAACCTCAAAAGACACACCTACCTGCATTGTATGACTCATTGTTTACGTCACTGTCACACATTGGGAAGTAGGGCAGCTGACTAAAGTCTGTGCATGTGTGTGTCCAGGTGCCCTGTGGATGTGCATCGTACTGAACCCCCACTGCAAACCAGAGCAGAAGTCATCGTGGCTGCGCCAGCTGCGCAGATGGAACAGCGTGGACGTCTGCCCCTGGGAGGACGGTAACCACGGCAACGAGCTGCCCAACCTCACCCACTCACTGCCTCAGGGTGCCCATGGCAACCAAGGTCAGAGATTGACAAGTTTTGTATGTCTGTCCATAACGTATTTACTTTGTAATGACGTATCTCACAGTTGTGAAGGTGAGAGGTGATACGGTACATGAGGTATTTGTAAACATCAGTAGTGGAGCCTCTATCTCATGCACTTGGAACGAAGCATCATTCTGCATGTTTTTGTTGTTCTTGTGCCTCGCTAAACCTGATCAAAAAATGATCAACCTGTCGGAGGGCATTTTTCCATGCAGCCCATTCGCTTCCAAAGCTTTTGTGCAGCTGGAAACAGTGGCTCTCTCCCTTAAAACACCCCAGCAGATTTCCTACAGTGTAGAAGCCGCCACAGGCTGCCAGTCTTGTAGGTGATGGTTAAGTTTGTTTATAGTAATTATGCTAATGTCCCAAAAATTAACATGTTATTAATAGATATTAAAATGCTAGGGCATTTAAGTCAAAAAAAGCAACCAAATGACCATGCATGTGAGCCTCACCACCACGTGAAGGTGATCGAGCATTAAGTCTTCTCACACCTCCTCCTCACTTCTTTTTCTTCTTCTTCTTTTTCTTCTTCTTCTTTTTCTTCTTCTTCTTCTTCTGCAGAGATGCGCCCCCACAGGACCGTGTTCACACGGGCCATCGAGGCCTGTGACCTGCACTGGCAGGACCGACACCTCCAGCACATTATCGCCAGTGACCTCTATGCCAACTACTGTTACCATGACAACCAGGAGGGCTCCCTCTTTGACTCACGCGGCTGGCCCTTGTGGCACGGTGAGTCTGTGTGTATGTAGGTGGACGTGCGTGTGAGCGTGCGTTGGATTAGTTATTTATAAGCACTAAGTTGGAGAATGTGCAGTAGCCAATGGGAGGATATTGGGGTTAAAACTTTGTCTTTTCTTCAGAACATGTCCCGACAGCCTGTGCCAGAGTGGATGCCCTGCGTTCACACGGTTACCCAAGAGAAGCCCTCCGACTGGCCATCGCCGTGGTGAACACGTTACGACGGCAACAGCAGAGGCAACTGGAGCACTTCCGCCGACATAAGAAAGGTGAAGCTAGTTTTTCTGTGTTGTCAGAAGACAAATTAGTAAGCAAACCATTCTCACAAAATCACTTATTATACATACAAACACCACCATCTTACATCCATCCCATACGTAAACACCCTATGATATCAAGGGAAAATAAAAGCATGGACAGAAGAGAGAATAAGAAATTCTCCCAAAATCCTTGAGCCGTGAAGCTCATCAATTTTTGTAAGCTGGAATAGTTAATTGCAAGTAGCAAAGAGAGAAAATGTTGTGTAGTTGTTGAAATAACAGCTTTCCTTCAAAAGTCCAATTTTCATTTTATTTTTCGTTCATTGTCCTTATTTGATTGTCCTTTCATTTGATTTAAGAACTGCACTGAACTGAGTGCAGGTAATTTTGTAGTGTGTTTTTTTCAGTTCTCTTTGGTGAAGGCCACTGAATAATTTTAGAAATTTCGGTGAAAAAAAAAAAGTGTTTTAAAATACATGTTTTTGGCGTTCTGTTAACAGCATCCCTTTGCCGACACTCTCTGTTAACTTGTGTCTTTATCTGCTCTGTCTTGTCTCAGAGTTGCTCCATAAAGGCCATACCTCCATAACCAACATGGAGGGCTGGGTGGGACACCCCCTGGATCCCATCGGTACCCTGTTCAGCACCCTGACGGAGTCAGGACGAGTGGGAGAGGAGGGCTCCAACACCTGCTTAGACCTCTCAGGTGCTACTGACTTACAGTAACTGGCATCCAGAATCAAACAAATTCACACGTATATACTCAGATAGAGCTCTGGTTCTACGGCGGCACATGAAACAATAAAGTCTGAGCCAACACAAGTCCAAAAATATTATACTGTGTACTTTGCGCATTCTTAGCACTATATGATTTGTATGACATATGCTGTATAATAACGTACTGTATACATTGGTAGCATAACTACCACATACAAACAATACTATGAGTATTATAAACATAAGAAATACACAAAATGAACAGGGTAATCATGAAAGTACACAGAATTTGTATATTTATACACAGTTGTTACACATGTATATAAAATTAAAATTTTTCATCATGCTTTATATTATTCCCAGGGATTGATTTTTATGGTGGGATGACGAAATGCATGATTTGTATTCACATCCCTGCCTTGTTGACTACAGCAGTGTAGTCTTTAGTCTACATAGCCGCACAATAAGACGTATTTTTCAGGTCTTTCATATTTCCCGACCTACATTAGAATGCAGATGTTAGGAAGCATAGTTTAAGTGCAGATTCACCTTCAGTCTCTTTGTCTTATCTTATCATGCCTCCTCTCATGTTTTTTCAATTCTCCTCTCCTACGCTCCGCGATCGCTCTGTCCCTCATCGCCTCCTCTGCTCACAGAAATAGCCCTCTCCTCTGAGGTAGAGAAGTGAACAGAGGAATGCTCCGGAGGCACTGATCTTTATTTTGGATGGTCGTTGGGTTCAGACCTCTACTGTGTGACTGACACAGTGGTTTTCCATAGGAGACAGGCTCATCTAGTGTCCAAAACCTCAGAGAATAATGCAGGCATTGACTTGCACTTTATGCCAACTCAGTTCCTTTGTTTCAGCTCCCATTCTCCTCATCTAACTCTCTATTTTCTCTTCTCTCTCTTCTTCACAGACTGCTCCAGTGTTGTCACCCGAGCAGACCTCCAGCGGATGCCCGTGCAGCGATTGCTAGGAGACGGTGAATCGTACGTGGCGCTGGCGGTGGAGACGGCTCTGATTGGCTTAGGCCAGCAGCGGGTGATGCCCGACGGGCTGTACGCTCAAGAGAAGGTGTGTCGCAACGAAGAGCAGCTATTGGCCAAGCTGCAGGAAGTGGAACTGGACGACTCCCTGGTCAAAATCTTCCGTAAACAGGCCGTCTTTCTGCTGGAAGGTGAGAGCTAACAGATAATATTCACCCTCGTTGTCCTTTTATTTCACTACATCTCCCAGCACACGTATAGACTCACACACATATAGACACACCTCCTATCTTTCTTTTCTCTCCCTCCTACACACCATGAACCTACACATTCTTGCTAAAACAAGAAAAAAACACATTGGACTCTGTCTCACTATTTATTATCCTTTCATTTTGTGGTGCAAATAGAGGCTGAGCTGCCCTGGGCCAGACCAAAATGAGCTCTTTACACAGTAACACCAGGGGTATTGTGTCAGCACACACATGCGTGCACACACAACAGTGTGTACATTTACAGGACTGGGGCTGGAGCAGAATGAGGTTTGGTTATGGGAAAGGGAGAAAGAGGAGGAGGAGGAGGAGGAGGGGGGGAGGTGGCACATCCTGAAGGGCCCTGCCCAGTCAATCTCCACTCCAGTCCCCACCCAAACCCCAGCCCTGCCTCGGCCCCGGCGCGACCACCCACCTCTGGCTCCATTACTAATAGAGCACCAGGCTCCGAGGCCTCTGCGGGCCCCCGGAGGCTGCAGCCGCGCCACTCTGTGATGTGGTCTGTGGCTTAGGAGCCTGTTGGGGTTTAAAATAACCCACCAGAGACGAGGGGAAGTGCAGGAAGAGACGGGGGGAGGGAAGGGAGAGTAGCGCAAGGCCAAGTCTGCACACACGACCATATGGTTTTTGACGTCACAGTTTGTTTTAATGCCGCGTGGCTCTGCCACTTCCTGGCTAGGAGGGATAGACGAGAGAAGAAAGAAAAAGCTCGATATACAACAAAATAAAAACTCACTTGTTTTTTTTTGTTGTCTATTTATACTGTATATACCATAAATGTGTTTGTTTGTTTAAATTTCTACCACCTCTTTGCTCTGTCACTAAAAACAGCCCCCCTCTCCCCCTTTTGTTTTGTGTGTGTGTTGTTTTCTGTGTTTTTTGAGCAGCTGGTCCGTACTCTGGCCTCGGAGAGATCGTCCACAGAGAGAGTGTTCCCATGCACACCTTCGCCCGCTATCTCTTTACCTCTCTCCTACCTCACGACGCTGAACTGGCGTACAAAATTGCACTGAGAGCCATGCGGTAGGTCTCCTTAAGTGTGTGTGTGTGTGTGTGTGTGTGTGTGTGTGTGTGTGTGTGTGTGTGTTGCTGTAATCACGTCAAAACCTTGTAAATCAAATTTTATTGATTTTCATTTGAAGAATTAAATGCTGATCCTGGGATTAAGAGAACCCTCCCAAGTTTGGGCTAATGGAGCCTTTTAAAAAAATTACAATGGAAAACTCTTAAACAAAGGGCGGTCACTCCCAAAATATGTCTGTTTTTCTAAAGCTGGGACTAAAACCTCAGACTCATTGTAATCATCTGTGACTGTGAAGAGAGACTCTGCATCACTTGTTTAGTTACTTTGGCAGATTGCAGCTCACTACATTCAGATTTGTCCAGATTCCATCTCTAAAATATTTGACGTCCAACTAAAGTAACTAACCTTAACATTACAAGATAACATGTAGTGATCTCTCCTTTTTTTGTGCAGACTAGTGCATTCTCTCCTCAAGCTTTAAAGTCAGTCAGTGCCTGGATAAGAGAGCATTTTGTCTGTGTTTTTTATGTCTGTGTTTACTTGGGGGTCTGTCCTTTTTGTGGGTCTGACTGTGCGTTTTCCATGTGATCTCTCCACATTAAGCTCCTGTGTGTATTCATCTGTGGACAATGTGTACATGTGTATGTGTGTTAATCAGTCTGCGCTGCTGTGTTTTGATGTTGTGACTAGTGGGAGCTGGATCAGTGAATATTAATTACATTAATGAGAGTGTAATTAGTGTGGCTGTAATGAGGAGGAAGCACGCACGCACGCACACACACACACACACATATACACACACGTACACACACCCACACATGGAGGGCCAACAGGGAGAGGGCAGCGTGGGGAAGATGTTTGTTGTGTTTCTACAAAGCTAGTTTTCTCGGAGTCCATCGCTGAAAAACTGGCAAACGATTAGTGAATGAATGAGGAGTGAGTTTTTTTTTTCCCTGGCTTGTAGCATCGTGTGTCACAGTCGGACAAACGGAGAACAAAAGGACAACAAACACATCATTCACACTTTTCCTCCTGTTAACCAGTTAGGAGGCGTCGGGAATTGAAACGACGTGCTCACAAAACCAAAACAACATGCTTGTTCATTCTCATTGAGGGTCTGTGTGGTTTCAAGGTTGCACGTCCAACCGCCAAGTGTCCCCTCCTCGCCTCTAAACCCGCGTCCCAAACCTGTTTTCCCTGAGTCAGCCACTCCCCTCCCTCCCTTGCTACATCCCTTCACCTTCCCCGTTTCCTCCCCTCACCTCCTCCATCCTCACTCCTGTGGTGTGAAACTGGCGATTTAGAATAATATGGCCACTTATGGGCGCTCCTGGGAGCCAGGGGTGTCTACTCAGCACATAATGAATGTGTGTAATGTAGCGTAGTGTAATATGATAGCATATACCTTCCCGCTCCCACGGGACGGCGGACAGTTAAATATAGAGGAAGAGGTAAAGGAACCAAGGCTATTTTAATGGACCCATTATAACACTATCATTGATACAAGGAGAGAGAGAAAGTCTAGCTCTCTCGCTCATTTACACACACGCACTTTTTCACTTTCCACTTGCTTTCTCTATTTGTCTTCTCCTTCACAGTTGCACTCAAACCAGCTTTTTTTATGCGAGGAAGTAAGGCTGCCTCAATACACAAATGCATATCCAGTAGATTTAGCATTTTAAAGTGTGTGTGTGTGTGTGTGTGTGTGTGTGTGTGTGTGTGTGTGTGTGTACGTATGTGTTTATGCACTGCGCATGAGGTTAATTAAAGCGTGTGAGAACAGCATATGCTGTGCGATAGTTTGGTGTGAGCGGCCAACACAAAAACAGTGGAGCTGCCTACTGGTTCACGGGCTGCCCAGAATTTGACTGCAGCCACAGAAGAAGAAGAAGAAGAAGCTCGCTGCCTCTTCGGAGACTGTCCTTATCACAACTCTTTGGGAGCCAAAGAGACAAATCCCAGCCACCTGTTATCATATGAGATTTCCATATGAGATACGAGTCTTCCAATGCTAATGAATGTAGATCCTCGCTGTAGTCCACAACCTTTGATCCTCTGCATAATCCATAATCTTTGAATATACAGCACTGTATATCATAACTGTTGTCTGAGGGTAAACTAAGACAATGATATACCAATGACACTCACAGTTACAGTTTAAGTTAGGCTAAACTGTAGCCCTGCACAGTCTGATACCCCCTGAAAATACAGTGATTTTTGAATATTTTCATCAATTTATCACCCACATTTTTTTATATAAAAAAAAGCCAGACTTCAAATTAAGATGCAGGGAATCCATCCAGTTGCAGTAGTAAAGGAAATATTCAGATTATATACCACAGTAAAAGTTGCCATACCAGTACAAGTAAAAGTCCTGCATTGAAAATTTTCAGTAAAAGTACATATGGCAACAAAATGCACTTTAAAGTATCAAAAAATTGTTACTGTTGCATAACTTGTAAGCTTGTAAGGTGCATCATGTTTTATAAACTGATCATGTGCTTTGTATATTGAACCATAATATGAAAAGTAACCAATAACTGTGGCTGTCAAAAACAATTTAGTGGATTAAAAAATACAATATTTCCCTCTGAAATGTTGTGAGTTGTATATAATGTAGCAAAAAGTAGCACGACATGGAAACATACAACAATACTAGAACAATTTTGAGGTACTTGCACTTTACTTAAGTACTAAACTTGAGTGTACTTAGTTACTTCACTCTGCTTTTCCTTTTCAGACACATACAATAACACATGTGCACACTGATACTAATAATAATAATAATAATAATAATAATGATAATGATAATAAAAACAGGTATAATTGAAAGCATTTGGACTTGGACCATAGAGACCTTGGAGTAGAAAGTACAATTGTGCATGTGTGTATAGCCAAATATCTTTCAATTGAATGAGTACGTGCACCTCTTAGTCAGACAAAATCGTACAACCCTTTGTGCTCATAAAACTTGTTCGACACCTCTTGAAAAACAAAACAAAAAAAAGCACAGAGGTCAAGCTAAGATTACTGAGAATTTTTGAGTTTTTCACCTGACAATTCTGATGAGGTACTTGTAGAAAACAAGGCTCTATCCATACAGATGTCATTCCAAGCATCCAAGGCACTTAAGAGGAGTGAACTAAACTTTGGGGTTGCGTTTCGGGTCATGTATGACTCGATCCCTCATTTGCTTTGGCTTTGTGAAGGTTTCCAACTTCTGAGTTTGTGTATAGAGTGGAGGTCTTCCAGCGGATGTGACACTTAGCTGATAGATGTGTGCTTGATAGATTATGAAAGTGAAGGGTGTTTACAGTCAGAGGGGGAAAGGAGCATGAGGTAGAGAGGTCAGTAGTCATGGTGATGCTGACCAGAAACCCCAAAGGGCCTCAGGATTTAGGTAAAAGCCGGCTGGACTGCTTTTTATCAACATCTCGTTCTTTCTTCTTCTCTTTCACTTATTTTTGCATCTTGTTCTTTATATATATATATATTTAAACATGTTAATATGCCAATTACCCAACTGTGTCCTCCACGCCGTCGCCCTTGAATATTTCTGGTGCGATAAGTACTGCTGCGTCCCTTTTCAGATGTGACATGGTGCTACAGTGCCACAGGACCCGTTTGACACCAGAGCACCCCCCCTCCTCCTCCTCCCCTCACTCCCTCACACAGGGATTGATTGCCTCTTCCAGCTCACTCTGTTAGCGTTTTATATATCATTGATAATATCCAGCCATGGCAGTGCTGTAAAGAAATATGAGTTTAATTTGATGTTTTAAGCACACTTGACATTGAGCTGAGAGTTTGTGTAGCGCTATTGCTTAGAGAAGATGATCATGTTTATAGCCAGTTTTGCAGTAGTTTTACAAGGTGCTGGATGAGAACACACCCGTAGCAGGGAATATACTGTACTTGTGCTCAGATTGAATGCTTCACAGCACTCCATTAGGATTTTTTTTCATCATTTATTTTTTTGTGTGTCCCGTGGAACAATAGCCCAGTATGGATTTTCCTCCCAACATTTTGAGGAGGTTATTTTTCAGCAGGCCAGGCCTCTCAAGCTCCTATCCAATGGAGGCCTCTGGGTCTCTGGTGAAAACCAAACAAAGACAGGAATGTTGATGAGGCCTCCATCTTTACCCAGGGCCCTTTTTTTTTTTT